>JAWNNP010002849.1:0-482144 GCA_035044805.1 Leucophenga maculata | reverse complement strand
CTTCGTGTTTTTTGCTTTCGACTAGGATTGCTCCGGAATTTCACAAGTTTATTTTAAAATTTTCGCCACCACCCCCCTCCCCCCCCCTTTCCCCATAAAATCACCTCTTAGGGTGATAATTTCTTCGGCACAAAAAAAATTGAGTGCACCAATATAGAGATAACGTCTCTCTAAGCAAAAATCCAAAAAGTTCATCAAAATCGGATAATAAATGGCGATTTTATAAGCAATTGAATTTGAACAACCCGGTTACGCCCGACTGTATTTCCTTAACTTGTTTTTAAGTTGGGCTTGGTATGCACGGGAAGGTGTATGTAATGGTGTGAGAGTTTGTAGATAGTGTGGGAGGTAGGGTTGAGAGAGATTTTATGATAGGGACGAGAATATAACTGATCGGACAGTGCGGTATTACTGCAGAAAGCATGTTGGCTTCTAAATAAATACATTTTTTAGATAAGCAACTGAATGCCAACAAATTAAAATATTTTTATGTTAATAAGTTGATAAACAAAACCCACTGCTTGGGATAGTCTTTTTCGCCTATGAAATTTCATTTATTTTGCTAAGTCAGCCTGTTGACAAGATTTCAGCTTGCTAAGCGCACGCCGATGCGCTCCAATTATGTATGTCATTGCTTAAGACAAATGTCTCACCTATCTTGATCCACAACGAATATATGCTAAATATTAAAACAATGACTGGACTATAACGCTCTCAATGGCTGTCGAGTTTCAAACAACTGGTAAGACTTCAGCTATATCGCATTCGGTACTATCTGAAGACTCAATATCACTACTGGGTTCATATGCAGATCCATCTTGAAACACATCTTCATTCCATCCTTCAATATCTTCTTTGCAGATGCTGATGTTCAGATCTATTTCTGCTTAAAGCTTGTGTTCTCTGAATAACTTCCTTGCATTCGTAATCTGCTTGCAGCAATTGTGCTATCGGCACATCATCGTCGTTATCATACTAATTAGAGTCCCAGTTGGACAACTTTGACCAAGATTTCTTTATCTCTCTTTGTGGTACATACCTCATCCCAAGCTTGTTTCAATAGTATTATCGCATTGCGGATTGAATGAGATTTCAAACTATTCTTAAGTTCACCACCTTCAGTAATTAATTGAGAAAGAAAAAAAATTCTGTAGTTTAGCTTGGTTAACTTATTGTTTTCTTGAGGGAAGCGGATCACCTGTGGATTAAACATATTTAAAAATTACTTAACTTAAAATCAATTTTTTCTCTTCTTTAATAAATATTTTGTGAAACCAATCATGAAAAATGCGAGACGTGATCCAAGCATTTTTGAAAAATTAAAATAAAGTGAATTATTAAATCCTTTAAAACTCCGTGGTTTTTTCGCATTCCCAATTACCAATTGCACTAATTTATGTGATCCATCAGAGTTTGCTCCAAGTAAGATTTGAAATTCTTTCCTTTTGGATTTTATATTCAGGTACGGCTTTTTCAAAAGTAGAGACGTATGTTTTATCAGCTAGGCAGCGGAAAAATAGTCCGCTTTCGTCGACATTATATATTTGCGACTCGAGTAATCCCATCTCATCAACCTTGGCACGCAATCTGTGCATGAACGGAGTGACCGAAGAAACATCACTAGAGAGAATCTCGCCAGAAATTAAAAAAAAACGAATTCCGTGTCGCTTCTTAAATTTAGTAAACCATCCGTCAATTGCTCGGAATGCATTTTCATCATTATCGGTATATTCCTCTCTTTTGCTTTTTTTGGCTTTCTCCTTTAGTATTGGCCCAGTTAATGTAATTTTTTTTTTCACGTTGGTTTAAAAATCACTCATAAAGAAGTTTTTCCATTTTGGGATATTCAGCGCTGTGCAGAGATTTGCTCAATGCCTCATGGTAGGTGTTTGGAACAGCATTAATAATTGCTGCTCTATTTGATTTTATGTAAATTTTATGCAAATGAAGTCACTTTAAAATCTAGGGCTAACAGCTTCCCTTGATCACCATTGTCAAGTTTTTCTAAGACTTTAACTTTGGAAATTGGTGGCACCAATATATATATTTGTATTTTGTGAGATACTTTTTTCTTTTTTTTTTTTTATTTCCCTGTGTACATCTATCTTATGATACTAAGTACTTTTTGTTGCTTGCTGGGAGACTTATCTTAATTATAAACATTTAGTATGCTAAGTTATCAAATAAGATTGTTGTCTTTGCATTATATTTATGTTTGATTTTTTTGTAGTACCCCATAGTTGAGTTCCATAGGTCCATATTGGTTTTATTATCGAATTGTATATTAGAAGCTTGTTTTCTGTCGTCAGTAACGAATTCCTTTTTAATAACCAATATAGTTCCCTGAATATCAGTTTTATGTGATCTCATTTCTGTTGCACATGGTATTTCCAAGTAATTTTGTTGTCAATATACATTCCGAGGTATTTTGTATGAGTTTTAATAGGAATTTCTTTATTATTCAATTTAAGTGGATTTTTGTGGTGAATATTACATGGATCGTCTATTGTTCATTTATTTGAATATTCCATTTGCCAAACCAGTTTGATGTTTCGTCTAACATATGTTGTAGTGTAATTGTTGCAGTGCATATAAAATTATTGTGTCGTCTGCGAAAGTAGCTAACATGGTTGATCTATCACTAGGGGCTGCAATATCTGTATGTAGAGGCTGTAAAGCAAGGGTACCAGGACACTACCTTGTGGAACTCCAGCTTTAATGGGTCGCAGCGATGAAAATTCGTCATTATATTTTATTAAGAACAGTCTCTCGTTTAAATAGCTTTTTATTATATTAAAGAGTTGGTATGGTAAAATTTTTTTTAATTTAATTAACAAGCCTTCGTGCCAGACCTTGTCGAATGCTTTTTTAACATCCAGAAAAACGCCTATACAGAACTTTTTAGCTTCTAGATCAGTTGTTATTTTATTTGTTACTCTGTGAACCTGCTGGATCGTGGAATATTTCCGACGAAAGCCGAATTGGTGGTCTGGGATACAACGTTGAGCTCCAACGATTGGTTCAAGACGATCTAGAAATATTTTTTCGAATATTTTGGAGAATATTGGTAGAAGGATAATTGGTCTGTAGGATGGTGATTGTGTAGCATCTTTCCCGGATTTCGCTAAGGGTATAATAACCGCTATTTCCCACAATTTCGGGAAATGTTCCATTCTTAAAACTGAGTTAAATATTAATTTTTTGAATCGCCTTTAACAAATTTTTTCCCTTTGAGTTCGTTAGGCGAGATCCCCATTGTGAGTGTTTGGCGTTAAAGTCCCCTGCCACAATGTACCTGTCTCCAAGAGTACCAAAGTATTGTAAATATTGGTCTACAGATATGGTGTGTTTTGGAGGACTATATAATGCTGAAATAGTGAAGTGCCCATAATTGTCCGATAATAGTAGTGTGGTAGGTGTTCTTTGCTACTTCATCAGCTTCCTGTTATTCCGAACCGGGATCCCTAAAATACAGTTTGCTGTTTTTGTTTAATATATTTCTAACCTCTAAGACATAGAATATTATTGGTTAAGAGTATTGTTAATTGCTTGTGAAGAATAGAGTCAGTACATATGGTGAAATACCCCTTCTGACTACTGCCATACAGACAGGTTTCGAGAATTGCTGCATTTTTGGCAGTAAAAATGGAGGTGAATTGGGGGATTAGGTGTCAGATCAAATTCAATTTCCGATGTTACACTCCATTCCCTGACAGAGAAATAGGTGACCAAAGGTTTTGTGTTCTATTAAAAATTAAAAAAAATCGGCGATAGATGGCGCTAGTGACTGTTTTCACTTTCCGTTCAATTCAAAAATCTATTTTATGCATATTTTATGTCTCTGGCCAAATACAGGTTCCTTTATAAATAAACTTTTTTATCTTAATTTATGACTTTTTTGAAATGCGTAATATGTTTCATCAGATAAGAAGTTTCTCCACTTAATACTTCATTTAATGAGGAATGGCTTTAGAGTTGTAACGGTCCTCATAAACAAAAACTGTCACTCCATTTTGAGAGGAATATATTGAGAAGTTTTGAATATTAAAATAGTTAATTTCATCTGGGTTTTACATATATGCACAACTAATTGAAAAAATATTGAAATTTTTACAGACACCTTCACCAGGTCGGCGCAAGTGAAGCCTACAATGCGCTCGGTCTTCAAATGGAAAACTGTGATGGGTACAACAATTTCAGCGGATACTATGAACAACCTCCGCCACCCGTGCCGCACGCACAACATGCACCGCACCTGACGCCCCATCATCATCATCACGTACAGGCGCAGATGCAGGTACACCCTGCTGCAGCCGTTGCCCACCATAATGCTGCGCCCCAAGTTGTTCCACCACCACCGCCCTCTCATATACACATCTCCGGCAGTGTCGGCAGTGCAGCCAATGCTAACTTCAACGGATCATCCGCCGCACAGGCGCAAGCGTTTGCTATGCAGGTCGCCAACAATAATCCAGGAGTTGCAGCCGCCGGCGGCATCACCGGCATGGAGAACTCGAATAGCTCATCTGATTTCAATTTCCTTAGCAATCTGGCAAACGATTTTGCCCCCGAATATTATCAACTGAGTTAGTTTATGTAAGCAGTTTAGTAATCGGCTTAGTTATCTAGAAAATTAAACAATTTGTGTACATATTGTGGTAAGTGTTAGGCTAATTTTATTGAAGAAACTAATTTCTATTGCAATTTTTTATTATTATTATGAAACTATCAAAATCGTGTGGTGGAGAAAATAGCTAAGAGCTAGTTAAGGAAAAAAACTGCTAAGTTGTTAAGTAAATACATTTAGACCACTTATTGTAATAGGAATATATGTACTTGTATATGTGTGTGTATGTCTATTAATAGGTGTATGTTGAATTTATTTTATTTTAAATATTGTATGATTGTATAAAAATGTAAATCCCGATAGCACTTGGCATAACTTCAGTAAAAAATTGGTTCAAAAAAATTTTAAAAGTCATTTTAAGCTGCATCGAAAGTTTTTTGGAGCAGCTACACTGTTAAACCTTGTGACATAACATAAATTGCTTTATAACTAAGATGTCCAAGGCGTCCTTTTTTCTGGCACTTTCGTTTTCGCACGACCAAGCATATATTAGCGTTCTTATTTAAACTATGACTTTACTTTTGGGTTTTCAAAAATTAATTTTTGACAGTCTAAGGAAAGTTTTGAACGTAGCAACCACATCCTGTTTGTATTGAAAACAGTTCTACACTAAGTCCAATAATTTAACGTTTTGATAGTTTTGGCTGATGTGTTTGTTGATGTTGTATTGTCATAATGAATAATTTTGGCGAACTATTTTCCTTATATCTTCGAAGGCTTCTGGCGAATAAATGGTTATGTCATGGTTGCAACATGTCAAATATTTCCACAATACAGTCAACCATTTGGACCATTTGCTTCGAAATGCTTTGTGCAGAACTCACTTTTTTTTTTTGAAATTTGGAATATTTGTTTATTACAATCGATGCTGACAAGATAAATAAACTATTTTGAAGATCGAACGATTATGAAATATTCAATGAACACTTGTTACATTAATCTTTAAGGGTGCATCCCCATGTTAAGTCACATAACTATCTCGCAATATCATTTGAAGCACAGCTTCAATGCTTTTAAGCTTTTCACAGAAATCAACCTAGTACAAACAACAGACATCATTGATTTCGACTATAACCGCTAATTTCATCTCGCTATTTGTGAACAATGCAACAAAATCATTTTACCCTGCTCTCCGATATTTTTGAAATGGGTATAGTAAAACTTCAAATCTCACAGTTAAAATAAAAGTAAAGATTCTTTGTACAATATTTTATTGGTCAATATTTCTAAAATCTTGTTTAGCTATTTAATTTGATTTCCCTAAGTGTATGGAAAATTTGTCATTTATTTTATATTATTTGATTTGGTTGAATTTAAAACAAATGTTTAATAAAATATTTAAACAATGTTGCTCTTAAATGAATACATTTTATTGCATTTGAAACATTCTCATAAACTTAAAACTTGAATCAATTATAAGATATTAGAAGCTTTCCGAATTAGTACTTCAATGAGCATTGCTTTCAACTTAAACAAGTAAGGAAATTTCAGTCGGGCGTAACCGACTGTAAGAGGCCCTGTACCAGTTCAGTTCGCCTAACAAACACATTAAATGTTTCCCGAGCTTATGACCAAACACATGACCACTTCTCACTGCGCGAATATGAATGAAAAGAAAAGGGGGGGTCGTTCAAATTCAGTTGCTTATAAAATCGCCATTTATTATCCGATTTTGATGAACTTTACGGATTTTGGCTAAGAAGGACGATATCTCTATACTGGCATACTAACTTTTTTTTATGCCGAAGAAATTTTTACCTTTGGTGGTGATTTTATTGGGAAGGGGGGGGAGGGGCAAGTTTTTAAAATAAACTTGTGAAATTCCGGAGCAGTCCTAGTCGAATGCAAAAAACACGAAGTCTCTATCTATTACCGTTTCCGAGATCCTTTCGTTCATACGGACGGACGGACAGACGGACATGTCTATATCGACTCCTCTATCACTCCTGACCATAATGGGGGTAACTTTGGGGGGTCTCCGACCATTATTTCTATCTGTTACATACATTTGCACAAACCCAATAGGCTCTTGTACCTTCGGTACAGGGCCTAAAAACATTCGTTAACCGCTTCACCATCAAGATTGATGTGTAGACTCCAATATCAATAACACTTTCTTACTCTTTATATCTCAGATTATTTTAAATATTATAAAATTCAATTCCAACATATATTGGTTTGGAACTGATATCACTATTCACAAATTGCAATAATTATTTAGCATTAACCGAAAGAAACTTAGATTTTTTTTATAATAAATTGTACAGAAATATTTATATATTTGTTTGTGTTTGCATTACGTAAAGGCCATTTATTGGTTTCAAAATCGAATATCTGAAAGATAAGAAGCTTTATTGTGAGTAACATCTCGCGTTAATTGCATTAAAATCGAACCGCAGAGTCAAAAGTTATTAATGTTGAAATATAACATAAATTAATTTTCATCGCTGAAAATTTGCTATACACTGAAGCTATTAAATATATTTGCTAGCGCTTTCAAACCTATGAAACTTTGGAAGAAAACTCCCAAGAAATTTCTGTCATAGTAAATTTATGTTCTACATTTTTTTGTATATTTTTATAGCAATTATAATTCTCAGATAGTTTTAACATATTTCATATGAATACCATAACAGTCTCCTGAACTATATTTATGCATTCGGTTTTGGTGTATGATATAAGGATGACAAAAAGGGTGCGCAATCCGGGTCCGCTAGTTTGAAATATAAGCATACCATGTACACTAGCGTCGGGCAGTGTTCTAATGAAAATTATTTATATCGCAATAACAGTTTCTAATCTCATTGAAACATGTTGAAATAATAAAAAGTTATCTTTAGTAGAACCGAAGCTTAAATACTCACGACAATTCAAATTGGGTATGTAACAGCTGTAAGAAAAGAGAAAAAACATTAATTTGTAAAATTAAATAACCCAAATGGTGGTATTTAGTTTGTATGAAGCAATGGGCATAGTTAGCGGGTATCATTGTCATAAAAAAATCAAATCTAATTCGACCAGGTTCTTCATAGAAATATGGATGGAAGCTGTCCTTAAAAGTTAGCAAGAAATGTTCCAGGGGAGTTACCGCTAAAAGTAGGGAACACATACATGTATATATATAGATAAATGTGTAACGTGCATAAGAACCCACCATATCATTATTTGGGCTGCTATTAACTGAATAAAAGAATGGAATGGAACTATTAAAAGTATGCTTTGTATTTCAATAACGATACAAATTTAAAAACAACAAATGACCATGTCTAGATCCACTAGTCATGTCATTAGTGTGCGCAATCCGGGTCCACTAGTTTGAAATATTAGCATATTGTGTACACTAGCATTGGGCAACGTTCTTATGAAAATTATTTATACCGCCATAACAGTTTTTACTTTTATAAAAGTGTAAAAGTTTTGCTCATCACTAATCTATAGGGTTCCCCATTTAAATCGTTGAGTGAAATTATGGGTGTTTAACATGGGTTATACTGGTAGCTGTATATATATATGTATATATATATATATATTGCACTCCATTTGTCAAAGTCATCCTCTATTTTTTTGTATTTAAAAAAAGTCTCTGGGAAATATCGATGAGTACAGGATGGCTGTGTCATCTTTCTGTCTACCAGAGAAAATTTATATAGCAAAATCTTGTTAATATTCAACTTGAAATATTTTTATTGGAACATGTTGAAATAATTAAATTCTGACGAAGATTCAAATTGGGTATATAGCGCCTTAAAAGCTAGAAACGTTCCATGGGAATTACCGCTAAAAGTAGATAACACATCCATTTAAATATACATATATTTAACGTCCATAAGAAGCCTAAATACTATTCAAACTCTGTGGGAAGAGTACAAAAACATGCAAAAACTTTACTTTTATTTTTTGAACAAAAATGGGAAAATTATTATCGTTCACCAATAACAAATGAACTATTATGAACCAATTCTGAATTATCTAAAAACATAAAGTGGCTATATATAAAAATTATTTGTATATAATAAAATATTGTAAGAAAATTAAATTTAATTAAAATTTGAATCCGTTCCGATTCAAGTGCATTTTCTATGATTATCCTAAAATCAAATTTGTATTAGAATTGTAAATTGTAGACTAAGCATATTAAATGTTTCTACGTTGTTCTCAAAAATTTTGAATAAATAAATTAATCTAACAGAAATACTACAAAAAAATAAAATGCAATATTGTATAACTTTGCAATATTTATGTATTGAATTGAATAAAATTAAAGCACTTCTTTGTAAGCGATTAAAAATTAAGTAAATAATAAATATGACAATTTAATTGAATTTCGAATGTGCGAGTATATTTTTTTGCAACACCTTTATCTAAATTTCAACACAGGAAAATGATGTTCAAACAATACTTCTCGTGATGCCCGTTCTTTCCTTCTTCCTTGAATTCATTTCACTAAGAAGAAAAAAACGACGAAATTGTGTTGTTACCTAAAATTTCATGTGACAGTTGAATGATGGATGAGCGAAGCGCTTGTAAATGGAACTAATTCCATATCCCATTGCTTTTAAGCGTATCTCTGGAAGCGAGAAGGAACGTTTGTAATAACAAACATAAAAATATTTTGTATTAAATTTGGCCTGCTAAAATGTACACAAATTTAAAGAACTCGAGTAGCTGACGAGAAGCTGGTAAGCAAAATATTATTAAGCGAAAATATTTTCAACGACAAGCATTTTCCAATGTGTGACAGCTCAACACTTGGTGCGCTATTGTACCATAGAAGTCCCAGAGGACTGCTCCTAAGGCACTCCAACCAGCAGGATGCAACGTATGTGCGAAGTAGCCGATTTTAGTCGTTGCCGCCCTCACTTCTGTGGACTTGTATTCGGACATAGATGTAGACTGGCTGGCTGACTGACTGACTTCGACACATTGACTATGGCAGATTGACAACAGCAGTCGGCTAGTATAGGATGATGGGACAGCTGAGCCCCGTGCGCCCGTCCCACATACACTGACTGACAGAAGTGGTGAAAATTTAAGATTGATCACCCGGCTGAGTGTTCGCTAACCCAAATTGATTCTACTCGGCACTCAATCCTGCTGTTTTATTTAATGCTGAGTTTAGTGTGCTAAAACCTTAAAATGTTAAATTTTTTCTCGAATATACGAAGAAGGACAATTGTAATTCTTTTATTTCTTGCGATGATTGGTAACCAAACATTTTTTGATAAGAAACCGTGACGTGTTTAAAATATTTGAAGTTTAAGCAAAAAGAAAAAAAATAGAAATATGCTTTGGTGAAAGTGAAACTTTAATATTCTACAAATATAGAACATATAAAAATAGAATATGTAGTAGTTTGAATTAGGTATTCAGTATATGAGCTGTTAGTTAGCTAGCTTTAAGAAAGGCCGTCAAATTCTCAATTAAATAATAATATTTTGTATATGAATGGAAAAAATAATTCAAAAAGCGGCAACATTGAGCAGAAACATGTTCTAACAAGAACAAACACTGCACTCGAATGTGCTCGGCTTTGAGATACCCTGTACGCCGTTTGAACCTTCAATTTGTATAGGGCACATGTATTCCTATCTTGAGCCGTGCTGGATACTTTAATTGCATTAGTACAAATGTCGTTTCAAACAAAACTAAACCACAACAATTTTTTTCCTAACATAACCCCAGAAGGGTTGGACAGATTTGTGTGGGGACTACCTTTTTCATTGGTACGATCTGGACCTAAATGAAATATTTTATAAGAATTAACTTAAGGTAGACCAAATTTGGCGTTACTTGCAAATTAAACAACATCAATAAAAATTTTTTCATAAAAAAACTTTGAATAATGAATACATAAATTTGGAGGAACATCTCTTATAGTCTTCAAGATCTCGTTTTTCATACGTACAACCAGACAGATAGATATGTCTATGTCGACTCAGTTTTTAATGCTGATCAAGGGGGTCTGCCTTCTTCTTAGATCTAATAAAGTATTATATTATAATGCTAATCAATATTTAAAGTTGAGTCGTTATAGCTATGCCCGTCTCTCTGTCAGTCTATTTGCCCCGTTTGCAAGTTTTAAAAAAAGATATCTCAAAATATACATGAGCTAAAGAAGATAATTTAGCCTTTTCTTATCTCTACGCAGGAAATGGGCACAGAATGTTCGAGGTGTCACGCCCAACGATCAACGATTAATGGTAAAATTGTGGTTCTCTAGAGTTTCTTTAGAACTTTTTTTACGTAAGAAATTTTCATTTTACTTGTAAGCATCAGAATCAGTTATTTTTATGAAAACCGAGAATTGAGACAAAACAAGAAAAACAAAACAAAGTAAACTACAAAAATTATAGTCTTCATGGATAGTTTGAATAATATTGAAGTTTTGACACGGAGTTTGTAACATATCACAGGAAACATCGTAGACTCAGTAATGTATTATATTCTTGATCAGTTCGACGAGACGAGACTAGCCATGTCCGTTTGGCTCCCATACAAATCTAATTAAAGCAATTTAATAAAAGCAACTAGTTTTAGTTTTAAGTTTCAATAATAAATGGTGGCATTCAATAAATTTAACTTTTTAATCAATACAAAGATTTGAAAAAATAGATAGCTCTTGTATCTAGTATATGTTTTTGATTTCATTTGCGCACACTCATTTTTTTTAGTCCTAACTTCGTTCATTATAAAGTTAAAAAAAAAACAAAATAATCGACGACGCACAGCGGCTTATTTTAACTGTTTGAGTTGCAAAAGTATCTGAACGAATAATGATGAAAGATAATCATTATTCGGATTATATTTTCTATGTCGCCACGCCCCATAAGTTAAAGTTGCGCTTACGAAAGATAGTTTAGTAATTTTAAAACAATAAAATAATTTATAAATACGTGTATATACAGAGCGATATCGAGAGAAACGGAGAAAGGAAAAACGCGTTTTCAGACTCAAGAAGAATGATCTAGAAAGGCGTGAGTTTAAGGATTATGCGACAGAAATTGAGCTCGAATATTTTATCAAAATATCAAATATTTTTCTGTAAAGACAAAAGTGGAAATCAGATTACAGATGCACAGGACTCACTGAAATTGTGAAGGAGTCATTTTTCTAACCTACTTGGAGACGATGAAGCGCACAATACCGCCTAAAGAGAAATGACACCGGAACCATCGGTTACGATTGATTTGGTTATTATAAAACTGAGAAATAATAAAGCGGCAGGATCTGAGAGTTGATCAGGAGTATGCACCAACTTTTATGCAAGACATGGTCCGATGAACTCATACCCAATAACTCGAGCTCAGTGTTATCGGTCCTAACTTTAAGAAAGGAGACTCCGCTGTCTGCGCCAGCTACCGTGGAATAAGTATTCTTTGCATCGGATATAAGATTCTGTCGCGCGTATTATATTATATTTCCATTACGACAAATGCTGGAAAAAACCTGTGAATTTAACAAAGATACATACCACCAATTTGACGATTATAAAGCCGCTTACGATACGCCGATACGATCGAAGTTTTTCGACGCCCGAAGTTTTGATCTATTGATCAAATACATCACACGCCAGTGCCCGCACATACAGAATATGTCGGGCACGATACATGGATGATAGTGGTACACAGGAATGATGAGTCAGCAGGGCGTTTTCCGAAATTGAGAAACCGTCACGGCTCATGGACCTGGCGGTGATTGAGGACAACGAAGACGCACGCCGTCATCGCGTCTTGGACTCGTCTGTTACGATGGAGAATTTCAACTTCAGTGTTGTAGAAAACTTCGTCTATCTTGGATCAGAGATAACCAGCAACAACAACGTCAGCCTAGAGATCGGACGAAGAATCATGTTTGCAAACATATGCTATTTTGTGTTGATCAAGCAAATTAGAAGTAAAGTTCTGTCTTGACATACAAAAATCAAGATCTACAAGACGTTGATACTTCCGGTCCTACTGTTTGGCGCAGAGAGATGGATCGTGATTTAGTTAGACGTCTTTGAGAGAGATTCTCTGCAGGATTTTCGGTCCAAATTAATTCGTCTAGGAGTTTAGGTCCCGTATGAACCGCGATATGAATGCGATATTCGATGCGATTGACAAATTCCAGCGGCTGCACTGTTGGTAGTCTACCCGGTGCTGGTCAATTTGGTGGTAGTCCCATTCGCAGTGGTCGATTTAATGGTTGCGCAATTTACGATAGCCAACCCTGGAGGGTGATCCATTTATCGGTGGTACACTCCATAGTGGTTCATTTAGTGATGGCGCTTTAAACGTAATCTCTTTTTAATGGTGCTCCATTTTTTGAAATTATTTAAAAATTCGAGTTCAGATTCGGATGCTGCAATTGCATTTTAAGCCAGCGAATTAGTTTTCGAAAATTTTCGCACACATTCGGATTCAACACCGCAAACATGCTTTTGGAATAAAATGTTTGCCACTTTAGTTCACTATTATATTTTTTAAAGATCTAAACTCAGATTCGGATTTAGCGGACTTGATTTTAAACTTTTTCGAACGTTGTGCTTACCATCAAAAGGCATAAAATATTGTAATATTACCATATACAAAAATGCATATCCAATTTCAGCATTATTCAACCATTAGAAATTCATCAAATCAAGTTCAAAGTTTTGAATATGACACACATACAAATTCTCATACAAAATACATTAAAAAAAGCTTCTAATAATATAATAAGCAGCAATAATTTCAAAACAGATCTTTATTGAAAAGTATTATAATTTTTGCCCAATCGAACAACTGAAAAATTGATTTTCGACAAATGTTTGCGGCCAACGTGCCACTGTGCGACGTCAAAAATAATAAAGCAAAAACTCAATTATGAAAAATGATCTTGTAAACCATGGAAACCATAATTAATCATTTTTGTATTTTTTTCACATATTTGCTTTTGGATTTTATGTAGCATAGTAAAAACCAAAATATTAATCCAAATTTGTTTTTGCGGACTTATAGTGTTAGCGTTTTTTGCGTTAAAAGCGATTTGAGTCCTTGTCAAACTGGCTTAGTCTCTATTTGCTTTTATCATAGCGAATTGTGTCACTTTAATTCAAGATTTGTCTTTCGTCCATTTGAAGTTTGTGCGATCGTTATACAATATATATATATATATATATATATCATAAATGGCAGTAATTGCGCGCATTCATGTACCGACCAATGTACCTAAACAATATGTTATTACAATTATTATTATTATTTTTTTAATATTGTTACAATTCTGCGTATTAACAATATAAAATATGCGCACTAAGATGGCAACAATGACTTAAATGTATCAAGGTCGGACCTGCTCATAAAGCCTACCTCACTGTCCGTCCACCTGCGCGCTTTCCAAACAATGCTGACCGCTGACCATCGACGAAACTAACTTGGCCCAATGCGAAGCGAACTGGTTTCACTTCTCTCTACATTTCTGCCGGTTATGTTCCAAATTTATTATTGTTGCAGCTTTCGATACGTGTTGCACTTGACTTCGAATTCCCTTCAAATTGCGTGTAATTCAATTTAATTTTTCTCTCTGTGCAATTTGCTTCTGTTTGGTGTAAAATGCATTGTTGGAATTCCCCGGCTAGTTTCAGCGCACCTATTAACTTATTTAAAAACCAAATTTCGCAAACGGTAAACTGTTCGACAGGTGTTTGGATATTAGGTCCGCCCGTCCATTGATAAATTAGCCTGTGATTTATAACTGCGAGTCAGGGCTTAAGTGCTTATCTCGTCTGCAAACACCCGAAGGCGGTTCAGACACTCAATCGCTGCTCTTGATTTCTACCACTTAGCGTTGCGCTATGAACTACCGAATTTGATTTTGATTTGAGTGACGACATACACACCTATGTACATGAAATAATTAAGTTTTCATTGTGCACAACGCAGTTGAAAACTCTTTTGACTACTTTTTGCGGAATTTAGCATTGACCTTAGTCGCGCGATTTGGAATTTGCGCAAATTCGTGAAACACTAAAACACTTTATCACTTTATCTAATGAATTTTTCATACAATTATTTCGCACAAAATTTAATTCGAAATCAAATGCGCATTGTTCGAAATAATTCGTGCAACTAATGAAGTCAACGTAGTCAATAAATAATAGAATGGAATGGCCATTGATCTGATATAAAGTTGTTTAGAAAAATATAATTAATAATTTTTTTTTTGTAGTTTCGTTCTTCATTTTCAGGAAGTCAATGCATGTCAAATCACATTTTCTTAAAAAACAGAAACTTAATAGATGATGATATACTCGTCCATTGTTCAAGAACATAACTCAATTTGTGTGAATGTTTGACCAATATTTGATTTATTATTCCGTTTTCAATTATGCGGGCGTCATTGTTCATTGTTAGTTAATTGTTGTCTAATTTTACCACCTACGCGTTACGGCTAGCTCAATTGAAAGTATATTACATCTCACAAAAATTTGCTGGATCATATTTCCGCATATTTGAAAAATACGACAAAATGCTACAAATACATACATATATAGAAATATTAGAGTGTAATTTGTTGTTGCAGACCTCAAAAGTTATACATTATTTCGCTTAGTTGCATGTGGATTTTTCATAGTGTTGTGTGATTAACAAACTTTATTTTGTTATTACGGCCATATTTTTGTGACTGTTCAACCATCGTATTACGAAAAGTCAGCTGACAATAGGATTGTAGCAAAATGTTAATTTTTTGTGTGACGGAGATTACTAAATCGACTTGTCTGTTTTGGATTTCGTGGTGCATCCTTGGGGGTGTTACAAACTATGTGCCAAAACGAAATAATATTACTCTTTTCGAAAAGCTGAAAATCATTTGAATGCAATATACTATCAATTAAAAAAATATTACTTTGCATTCGATGTCATTTTTTTTCCCTGCCCTCCGGGCCGAGCGCAAATGTATGGATCAGGATGAAGAATAAGTAGCCGACCCCATAAAGTATACATTTTCTTGATCAGTAGAGTATGTTTAGTTATGTCCGTATTTTCGATCGTCTATTAATCTTATGTGTGAACATCTTGATCTCAAAAACTCTAAGAGCTAGAGACTTCTAGCTTGGAAATTTATATTTCTTTTATACACGCCCACCACATAGATATTTGTCCAGTATATACTCATTTTTCAAGTCCAATCAGTCGAAAAAAATATTTTTTTTGTAGTTTTCTTGACTAATTAAATATATTTATAACCACCTGAACCACTTCGCCCGCGCCCACTAAAGCCAAACTGTTCACACTTGTCCAATGGGGTATCCGCCCTCCGATTTTAACAATCAGTCCATGTTCTTTTCCAACGTTCCATCAATTTCTATACCAAAATTCATATAGGATGGTTCAGCGGTTTAGGAGTGATGCCCGCACAAACTAACACAAATTTCTCTATGATTTATTGTATGCATAAATTAAAAAAAAAAAAATTTATAAAAAAAGTATGAAACCCATTTTTTAAAAATTTTGTTTTCTTATATAAAAATGTTTCTTTAATAAGCTTGCTGTTAAATCTGCCATTGACCTTGTTGTTATTTTAAAAATGTCTCCATAATTAATTGTTAAAAAAGATCTATAAGATTTTCAAGCAAAGTTCCTTAAGACTCTACCAAAACAAATGCACATGGTTACCTTGACTCAAGACGATTATGTAATAATTAATATATATGGTTTATGGAATCTAAAAAACCACATTTCATGAGTGACAAGCTATCATACGAACTAATAGTAGGGGAGAGTTCCCATCTACTGGTACCCTAAGGTCTTGAGGCCATAACTTCAAGTTGAAACATAATTTCGCGGATCTCGCCGTATTTTTTTGAAAGCTGAGTTCAATATCTAATGGAAACTTAAAAATTGGGAAAATTGCTATTTTAGAAAAAGTCTAGAAAATTTAAAAAGGTGCGCAGTACTGATATACACTTTTCTGTAAAAAAAATCTAATTATCTGTCTTAAAATTATGTTTCGCTGTACTCAGCTTCCTCCTCATATTCACACTCGCCGTTTTTGCAAGTAAAATAGCTCCTTTGGATGCTGGCAAAATAATTTCAAACACAATTCGCAATTATAACAATGATGTTCACAATAATGTCTAATTGCTCGTCGAAACTGTGAAGAATAAAAAACCAACGAAGAACTCCAGTCATATTTACCCACTTATATTGATAAAAAACTTAAAATTTCACTTTACAAAGATGATCGATATTATATGCATTTTTTTTTTCATATATTTTTAATTCTCGATGACCGTGCGATTACAGCAACACGTGCATACAACTCTATGATTTATGAAAAGTGGACAATTTATCAGATGTCGCTTTAACACTAAACACTTAGGCGCTGTGATGGCCACAAACGTCGTAACTGATGGGTGCCAATAGCTGGGCACTCTACCCAAATATTCTTACAAGGGTACAAAAGATTTCCGCCCACCATACATCACCATTATTTCCCAAAATTTGAAAATCTTTTATTGCTCTGAACCATTTGGAAGAAAATAATATATATGTAACACACCCCCATATAAAGGACTAACATAATCGACATATTTTGACCACTAATTGACCGATCATTCAGAATTTTATAGTGTCTTACTGTCGGTTAGAAGATTTCTGGCTAACATTACCTAAACAATAAAGAACGCTGCAGTCGAGTGGGCACGATTACGAGATACCCTGCTCCTAACGATTATATTT
The DNA here is from genome assembly GCA_035044805.1 of Leucophenga maculata. NCBI lineage: Eukaryota > Metazoa > Arthropoda > Insecta > Diptera > Drosophilidae > Leucophenga > Leucophenga maculata. Next base: position 464,816 of record JAWNNP010002849.1, on the reverse strand, counting down.
TAAATTTTATTTTTTTAGATTATCTCGATTTTTAATTGAATTCGATAGTCAAACACCCATATTTGGGAAAAGCCAAACTGTCCATGGATTTATATGTATATATTAATGGAACTTTTTTTTTTTTTTTGGTTAACCAACTCAACTTTTCCATTTCTCTTTTAAACTTGCTAAAATCGATACATGCTTGTATGTCGGAATCAGTCACTTTAAACTCAAGAAATATTCAAAACTGAATAGTAGTTCGGAAGATAAATTTTGTTTGCAGGTTGGTAACACTGTCCTGAATTATGAAGCCAGTTTTTCGCTTGTTTACAGCAGCTGTTTCAGTCGACCAGTTCTTGGCGATTTTTTATAATGAGTGAATATATTGATCAACGTAATTGTGTTAAATTTTGTGTTGCGAACGAAATTTCGTGTGCTGATACGGCGTTCACGAGTGTGACCGACGATTACATTCAATTAAGAGAAGGCGTTGCTGAAATACTTGTTCCGATAGAACTGGATTGTTGATGTTTCTCAAATTTCTTTTGCATAGATTTCAAAGACCAATTATTCTTTGCTTGAAAACAAAACCACTGAAGAAATTATTTTCGAAGAAAATTTACAAATATTTCGGATGCAAATGTAGTGTGTATCATTAATCATTATAGTATATCTAAATAACAGTGACTCAAAATAACATTATAGATTTTTTACTTTTATCAAAAACTAGCAGTTCAACAATTGGTATTTGCTTTCATATTACTCGTGACTGATTTCTTTCACTACAAATATTAATATACACTAATAATCGCATTTTCGAATTAGATTCACCTGAAACCGATTGAAACACACAAGTATAGCCTATTGTAGTTTTTTATTGGGTTACACCTAAACTTAAGCACAAATCAATAATTTTGTTCAAGGGCCGAAACAGCGTTTGGGGTCGTCCAACGAGTGCGTGCGATTCAATGTTTCGTGTAGAGTGCCAAAAAGGGTATCAAACAGGCGAAGATGTCCTCTGGTGCGGTTGAAGATTATGTTGAAATTACACATGAATATATATTTGTCCGAAAAGGGTTCGAAAGGCGATAGAAGGCGTTGGTTTTTACTGGTTCCAGATTTATCACTTTTTTTTGTAGTTGCGCATAGCCGAGAATATTTGTCCGAAAGATAGCTGAAATAGACATTAAACGTTGGATTATTAGTTTTAAAGTTTCTCCATTTAAAAGCAATTCGATGCTGCACTTATACACTTTTTAAACATATTCACTCACTTTAAAATATCTCAGCAGTTTGTTTAATCCATTTCACGCTTCTATGCTTTAATTAGAATATCGAAAATCCAAAAATCCATTAAAAATTTATAAGTTGGTTCGGTAGTGCACAATCGCGAGCTGCTCCCAACTCCTTGGACTCAACACAAAACACTGAATGATGTTCAAGGCGATGCACACTCATATTTATAGTCGAAGACAGACATGGACAGAACTCAGCCAAAACAGGAGATGAATCAGACACAAAGCTTTTTTTATATATTAAGTATAGTTTTTTATCCCTCGATATATTTTCTTTTTTTATTCTTTGAAAATCTGAACTCACTTGATCAGGTTTTTTCGCTTTTCAAATTGCGCTGAGGACTTGTTTGTCTCTTGTTGCTTGTATTGTTTTGTTGTTGCTGTTGTCCAGAACGATCACGTTGAAAAGGGTTTGTTACCCGAGCATCTTCTGGTACACTTTACACATAATTTAAAAGTGAGTATTATTGATTTGGTGACCAATTTGTAACAATGTGTGGACATGACTTGTTGTTACTGAAAAAAACAATAATTGGTTCCACAAACCGAAATGTACTAGCAATGTCAGATTGTTTTTTTCGCTAACTAGTCTTTTTTTGTATGTAATATGAATGATCCTTAAAAGGCATACATAGACTCATGCCAATAATATCCCAAATTTTAGCTTGCAAGCCAACTATATGATTATTTTTGTATAGGCTCATTTTATAGTTCTTATAATTTAATTATTTATCGGAATTGGAAATGGAAGACTCTTAATATCCACACTTGAAGGCTCTATTTCTTCTAGTCTCCAAGATTTCGTAGTTCAAACGATGGGCTTGTCTATATCGACTCGACATGAACTGCACAAAAAAACACCATAGAAAGGGTGTCAAAGTTTCGGCTTCACCGCAATAACTATTATCTTTTGCTTTGTTTTTGCAATGAAATCAACTCAGAAATCGGCTGGAAAAAAGCAAACGAATATCTTCCATTTGATTAGTCTGGCTGAACAAGAAATTGCTTGAAATAGTCTGCATCGCATTTAAGGCGTCATTTAGCAAAATCTCCTACTAAAATCACAGAAGATCACATGACCAGGTGTAAGTCGCAGTGCAGACAAGACGTTTATATGTATGTATATGTATATACAGATCTTGTAACATGTCGAACAGTTGGTGAGATCCAATTACACATGTAAATATTGTAGAATTTCTTGAGGGGTTCTATACTGGCATGACCTTGGCTAGATCGAGACCCCTTTAGAATTGTTCTTGGTAAAAGATGAACAGGTGTTTTGATAGACTCTGTGGCAGAAGTAGAAAAATACTATATTCGCTCAGTTTCGCTGCAGCATTATCAAGCGCAGAAATCTGACAATAAATTACAAAAGACACATAAAACTGCGAAGCCAGAGGCATCACCTTCAAAAAGGTTTTTGCCCTATTACTGTTAGTAAACAAAACTAAAGAAGCTTGAAATCGCTGTTTGTTGCATTTGAAAAGCTTGTTCAAAGCGCTGTAATAACTCATGACCCCATAATTCCAATTTCAACAGAATCCTTTTCTTTCCACACCCATACACAGAAATGAATAAGACATAATAATATGCAGAAATCTTTGCCATTGCATTTAATTCATATGGAAATTATGTATTATATGTAGGTAGCTAAATCGAATACAAACTGACCATTTGTCTGTGTGACTATTGCCGAAGATGATCCTCAATTTGAGTGGAAGCCAGACACAACAAACTTCAGCACAATTCAATTTCAAAGTAGATGAACTCGTCTCTGAACTCTGTTGACTGCTAAGCAGGGCAACGTCGGTCATTGCACTTTGGGAAATGAATGGAATTTGTGTTGTTGTTCCTTTGATATCTCGAAATGGACATTATCGCTCACAACGGGGTATGAGCATTCAATTCATAAAATATATTTCCAAATTGAAATTACAGGCAGACAGCGACGAACAGACAGCCGTCCAGCTAGACAGACGGATGCAACAAAGATATCTTACAGATCCTTTCATCTATATATGAATTTTGCCTTGATCAAGTCCTTTCGTATCCTTCAGTTGTGTTTGGAACAAGTTCTTCTCCCCATACTATAAATTCCAATAAAAAAAAAACAACAATGAATAAAATATTTTGAATTATTTCACATTGCACATTAAAAATACACTAAAGGGAGATGCTGTCATTCTATTGTGTGGTTTCACTAGTATAAAGGAAAATATCCAGATGCAATGTTTCAACACATTCGTAAGAATTTGGCGGCAACTCTTTAAATACTCAATAAATATTTTTCGTATATTGTTTAATATTATTATGGCTGCCCTTTTGACCAGAACTTTGTGGAGATGTGATCACAACGAAATTTAATATATTGAAATGAAATTTTTAAACGTATTCGGCAAATTAACGTATCAAAGCAAAGTCAAACATTTTCAATTTTTATTTTCAATAGTATATTAATTTGTATTGCCCAAAAGGATGTATTAAAAACCTTATAAAATAATAATATAAAATATAGGATCTGTTCAATAGGATGAGTCGATGTCTTTTAATTTCTATAAAATTTGCCCCTGTGTTCCATTGAAATTGGGAGAGAAAAGTCTACAGGGGAGGCTCAACCCATTATACAAAAGTTGCTGATCCCGAATAAAATTCATTCTGAACCATAATATTTTATTCTTAAGAAAAACACTTTTTTAATAAACTTTAAAATACAATGTGCCATGTTGGAACTGACGGGTGCCAGTAGCTGGGCAGTGCCAACAGAGGACCCTCTCCCGTATCTGTTAACAAACGAAGAAATGGCTCGGTGGCAAAATATTTTTTTTTTTTTTTGTTTGTAAAAATCATTTTTTCCGAAATCTTTTTGCATAAACTCAATATTACTATGTATATCAATACATAAACTACTAGCTTAACCCGCGGCTTTGCCCGCGCATAATATAACCAAACGTCTCAAACTTGACCAATGGATCTTACATCTTCGGGTTTGATCTCTGTACCTCAAATGGGTGCAAATATGTATAAGACAAATTCTCTATATGGTTTATATGGGGGAGGGGGTTATTCGTTGTCCCCTCGGATTTTATGTTATTTTCCAACGTCTATTCTACAGTATCTCTATACCAAAATTCATACCAATTGGTTTAGTGGTTTAGGCGAAAGAGAGTATCATCAATACATACACCCATCCTCACTAACCTCCATTCATAATAATAATAGGATTCGTAGTAATATTAATAGATTACATGTTTTCTGGATCAACTCAATTCGGTGAACCGCTATATTTGTCATTCGAACCAAAAATCTTCCCTACCAATATGTTTCTTTTCTTCTTTGTTCGTTTGTTTGCTTAATTTATTATTTAATTGTTTGTTTGAAAGTTTGTTCGATTGTTTATTGAAACGTTATTTTTTTTTACTTTGATTTTTATTCGATTATTTGTTTGTAATCGGCGTGCTATCCGCCGGTTTGTGATTTTTCTAAATCAAATGTATCGGAATATACCATGGACTGCTCGATTGTCGAAATATACCATGCTGGAACAGGTCTTTACAATTATTTTGAAGACTAGCAGTTTCTTTGTTTTCTTTAGTAATAAGAGTTTTGATGTTTGTCCGCCATTAACCTTGAATAGACCACCCTTAACGTTTTTCTAAGGTCCCATATCTAATGACGTTGTTAAGCATAAACATATTTTTTTCCGCAAATTTTATCATACTCTTAATAACTATTTCGATATATGTCCCCAAATTTTTATAGGCGTCTCAAGCATTTTTAGGAGACATACAATAAAGGGTACTATTTAGTTTTTCAATTACAATACTTCTCACATTTTATTAATCAAATCAATAAATATTGTGAAAAATTTTTAACAATTTGTCTATTTACAATACTAAAAATCGTTTGATCGAATACTTAATGATGATAGGCAACAGTTGGGGTGGCATAGCTGGTGTAGTGGGTAGCTGGAGCAGCATAGGTCACATGAGCAGCTGGAGCAGCGTAGTGGGCGTGGACAGCTGGAGCAGTGTAATGAGCAACTGGAGCAACAGTCTTGACGATAGCTGGAGCAGCATAGTGGGCGTGGACAGCTGGAGCAGCATAATGAGCAACTGGAGCAACAGTCTTGACGACAGCTGGAGCAGCATAGTGGGAGTGAACGGCTGGAGCAGCAGCGTAGTGGGCAACAGCTGGAGCAGCGACTGTCTTGACGAGAGGTTCACGGTTAACGACAGCGTTGAAGCCGTTGACGGGATCAGCGGTGTACTGAACGGTACGCTTGTAGCCATCAGCATCGATTAGAGAGTATTCGCCATGGACAACATCACCATCGCGTTCCTCCACCTGGCTTTTGGAATCACCGGAAAGCTTATCATCAACACCGTATGAGAAACGGTATTGTGGATGAGGATCATATTCTTCGCTCTTTACCAAGACCTTTTGGGCAACAGCCACTGGAGCAGCGTGCACGGCAACTGGAGCAGCTGCGTGGTAGACCTGGGGTGCGATTGGCGCATAACCGGCACTGGCCACAGCGACGAATGCGAGAGCGAAAACGAACTGTGAAATATTTACGTATTTGAATGTAATCCATCAAAAAGTTTTGTGTCGACGCATTTTCTTAAACTCAACTCACCTTGAATGCCATTTTGATTTGGAGATTTGATTGTTTCGTTCTTTACAGAATTGAACTCAAAGTGCGAATGATACATTTCTTGAGCGTAGCGTCAACTTTTATAGCAAATCGCTCTACTTCTTCTCGGCTTGGTTTAATTTGGCTTGGCTCTGTCTTAAAGAGCGCGCGATCGAGTTAATGTTCGTTGTTATTGTAGTGATAGTTCAATTTCGCACTTCGGGCATTCATTTTCTATGTATTTCCTGTTAAAGAAATAGAAATGATAGTGGGAGTGGTTTGGGTTATTATTCTATTTGATAAGTTAAGAATTGAAAATGTTGGAGATTAAAAGAGTCTAGATTTATTGATTATATAGGGTTGATACAAAAGTTTTATAATTGTTTTTTTTTTTATTTTTTTTTTATTTGGAAGTTTTTGTTTTTTAATATATACAAAATATCCCGAAAACTTCAAAATAGATTAAAATACAATTTTTTTTAATACCAAAATATTTACACTTAATTCGTCTTTCGAACCATTTGGTATAGCTATAATTATTTTGACAAAATGTTATTTAATAATTTCAAATCTTCTTCTATATATATAAAAATGAAAGTATGTTTGTATGTACATATGTATATTCCCTATAGACTCCGAAACCGTTCTACCGATTTAGTTAAAATTCACAGACAAACTTTGGGTATGTCACGAAAGTAATCTGGTTAAGTTTGGTCAAAATCAACTATGCCGCCTCCCTCATAGAAGCGATAAACAAAATTCATCATATCTTTGCTTCCATTTAGATACTCATCAAATACATGCATATGTACCATAATCAAAGTTGTAATATGGGCACAAGACAAAATCCAATTTAAAACTTATTCCTTAATGCCATTAAATAAAAGAAATAATGAAATTGTACATTGAACATAATTCAAATTTCAAAATGCTAGGATCAGATTCGCTGAATCCGAACGCCATTACCCTCAGGTTTCTACATAAAATCATTAAACATAATTTTTCGTTGAAAGCTATGCAACGCATAAGAAAACAAGTAAGAAAATTTCAAAATAAACTTGTGAAATTCCGGAGCAGTCCTAGTCGAATGCAAAAAACACGAAGTCTCTATCTATTACCGTTTCCGAGATCCTTTCGTTCACACAGACGGACGGACGGACGGACGGACAGACGGACATGGCTATATCGACTCCTCTATCACTCCTGACCATAATGGGGGTAACTTTGGGGGGTCTCCGACAATTAGTTCTTCCTGTTACATACATTTGCACAAAATCAATAAGCTCTTGTAACCTTCGGTACAGGGCCTAATAAACCGTAGAAATAATGTAATTTTTGGGCTAAAAAGAAATTTAAACGAAATGGCAGACCTTCATTTATTGATTCAGTGATCTTTGTAATGTGACTTCTCAGGTCCAACTGACAATTTTTTTTTTTTTCTGGCGCTTTGTAATCAATAAAACTCAGAAGCGATGTTCAGAAGACTTTAAAGACTAATTACTAATTGTAATTGAAACGAACAAAAACTATATTGGAGTGTGTATCCATTCTAATAGCAAATGTAACCAAAAAAAATCGATAGATATCCAAAAATAAATCGCTAAAAAAAATGGAGGCTATTGTGGCTCTGAAAACTCGTACCAAATATATCCTAATCATAACAATTTTTATGAAGGCTACCCCTTCTACGGGTCCGTTCATGGAATATATGGAATATTTTCTTAGTAATCATATAAGATATACCGAATTTGCCGTTTCTAACTTAATAAACCGCAACAATAAAAATTTTTGTCATATAAAAACTCAGAAAGGTTGGTCAGATTTGTATGGGGGCTTCCCCTTTTAGTTGCGCGATCTGGACGATAATGGAATATTGAATAAGAATCACCGAAATGTAACTCGAATCGAATCGAAAATCTTGATTTTCATATGGAGAGCCAGGCAGAGAAAAGGTGAAACGGACATATACATATCGACTCGTCTTTTCAAGCTGATCAAGAATATATTTACTTTGTGGAGTCTGTCGCGCACCTTTTTGTCAGTTACGTACATATTCATAAACATAATATACCCATTTCTCTATGGAAGCAGAGTATAAAAATGTTTATGTTACTTCATTTGACCAATACTAAATTAAATTACTAATTTAATTTTATTTCGGAACTGGACAAAAACCAGTATCCTAAGGAAAGTTATAGGAAAATGGGAAAGAGTAATAGTTTTTAGTTTCGATTGGCGTGATGATATGTTTAAGAGACCATTATTGAGTTTCCGTACACACATTTTATACCTTTGCGTCTTGTAAATAACACTCAGAGGAATTGCAGCCTCGTATTTGATATTTTAACTTTTAAACTAATGCCAAAATATCCAGATAAAAATTTCCCATCTGCTAATTTATAAGTCCCGTTGTACAATATTTAATCCTCCAAACAGTATTTCCAACTCACCTTGAATAGCTCATTTTGAGGGGCTTTACGCATTAGGAAGGCCGAAAAAAGACGTTTTATTATAAATTTTTTGTGAAGAGGTATTTATTTTTATAAAAACCAAAAGTATGGATACATTTAATGGCAACATCTAAGTATATAATGGCACTAAAGATTTGTAAAAATCCTGCGTGTGGGATACTTTATTTGAATTAGTATAAGATATTATCGCCCCTCCGATTTTGACCAAACTTAACAGGTTGACTTCTACTGATCCTATTAACATGTATACCCATTCATCTATGTACCTTAAATAAACGCAAAGATATGACACATTTTGATTATCGCTTATATGGGGGTGGCGCAACGCCCCCTCCAATTTTGTCAAAACGTAGCCTATGTTCTTTTCCTTTGTCCCATCTATCTCTATACCAAGTATTCATAACAATTGGTTAAGCGGTTTAGCCGTAAGAGAGGAACATACATCTATACATCCACACATCCATACATCCACACATACAAACTTTCGCATTTATAATATTATAGTAGGATGGAGAATGTCTGTTGGTTGTTTATTTGATTGAAATATTGTACAATATTTTGAATTGATGTTACGAATGATGATGTTGACTTTGTTCTTCTGTTTTTGTTTGTTTGCTGGGATTGTTCTATCTGTGGCAGCCAATTTGTTGATTTTTTTGTTCTCTATACAATCCGTGAAGTTGAGAAATGTTTAAAGTGTTGATTTGTATGCCTAACATCGCCTTGATTTAGTGTACTGAATTTGGAGTATGCTGCTAATACTATTCCGTAATGTGGGCGTGGTATCCAAATTGGCATTTAAAAATTGTCATAAACTCAATCTGCTTATACCTTAGGTGAGTCTAACTACTAAAGTTCATGTATCTGACTCTTATATTCACGGAATTCGGCTATTTCAAACTACTGGTCAGACGTATGGGTGGACAGAAGGACATAGCTATATATATTTTATTACAAACTTTTATATAGAATCATCCCTGCAAGTGGGAAGTAATATATTTGGGTTGTATGTGAAGCAACAGTTTATAAAGAGTCAACATATTCAATATCATTTTGTCATATGAAATAATAATAATAATAAATATGATAATTAATACAAAAACTAATATTACAATAATACTAAATACAACCATATTAAAATAATAGATTTTTCATTCAAACCCTATCACTAGGTCGGCTTGGGGCTATTCACTTAACAAACAATGTCCAAAGTGAGTTCGACTCAGCACAAATAAATTAATTTTAAGTACGGTCACGCTGTTCACGAGTACTTCATAGGATCTCCATTGATTTTTTTTTTTTTGCTATGCTACATTTTGGCATTTCAACAAAAATAATAAAACATTATAATTAGTTAATTCAAATACAATACTTTGCACATTTTATTAATCAAATCAATAAATATTGTGAAAAATTCTTAACAATGGTGTCTATTTACAATACATAAAATCGTTTGGTCGAATACTTAATGATGATAGGAAACAGTTGGGGTGGCATAGCTGGTGTAGGTAGTAGCTGGGGCTGCATAGGTTGCATGAGCAGCTGGAGCTGTGTAGTGAGCGTGGACAACTGGAGCAGCATAGGTTGCATGAGCAGCTGGAGCTGTGTAGTGAGCGTGGACAGCTGGAGCAGCATAATGAGCAACTGGAGCAACAGTCTTAACGACAGCTGGAGCAGCATAGTGGGCGTGGACAGCTGGAGCAGCATAATGAGCAACTGGAGCGACAGTCTTGACGACAGCTGGAGCAGCATAGTGGGCGTGGACAGCTGGAGCAGCATAATGAGCAACTGGAGCGACAGTCTTGACGACAGCTGGAGCAGCATAGTGGGCGTGAACGGTTGGAGCAGCAGCGTAGTGGGCAACAGCTGGAGCAGCGACTGTCTTGACGAGAGGTTCACGGTTAACGACAGCGTTGAAGCCGTTGACGGGATCAGCGGTGTACTGGACGGTACGCTTGTAGCCATCGGCATCGATCAGCGAGTATTCACCATGAACAACATCGCCATCGCGTTCCTCCACCTGGCTCTTGGAATCACCAGAAAGCTTATCGTCAACACCGTATGAGAAACGGTACTGTGGATGAGGATCATATTCCTCGCTCTTTACCAAGACCTTTTGGGCAACAGCCACTGGAGCAGCGTGCACGGCAACTGGAGCAGCTGCGTGGTAGACCTGGGGTGCATAACCGGCGCTGGCCACAGCGACGAATGCGAGAGCGAAAACGAACTGTGAAATATTTACGTATTTGAATGTAATCCATCAAATAGTATTCATGTCGACGCATTTTCTTAAGATCAACTCACCTTGAATGCCATTTTGATTTGGAGATTTGATTGTTTCGTTCTTTACAGAAATGAACTCAAAGTGCGAATGATACATTTCTTGAGCTTAGCGTCAACTTTTATAGCAAATCGCTCTACTTCTTTTCGGCTTGGTTAATTTGGATTGGCTCTGTCTGAAAGAGCGCGCGATCGAGTTAATGTTCGTTGTTATTGTAGTGATAGTTCAATTTGGCAGCTCGAACAATAACTTTTTAAGTACTTCCCGTTTAAACAAATACAAATGATAGTGGGAGTGGTCCGGGTTATTATTATGTTTCGTTAAGAATTGGGAATTTCAAGATTTATAAAAATCGACTTCTTGCAATTCAAGGGATGATAATCAGTAATAGACCAGGAGATAGTAAAGTCATAAATACAATAATAAAACAAGTAAGAAAATCACAGTCGGGCATAACCGACTGTAAGAGGCCCTGTACCAATATAGGTAGCCTAACAAACACAAATGTTTCTCTAGCTTATGAACAAGCAGTGCAAAACAAAAAGGTAGGAAATTTAAATTTAAAAACATACATTTGCACAAAACTTATATAAAACTTTTAGGCTCTTGTACCTTCGGTACAGGGCCTAAAAACCGTTACATATCCAAAAAAAATCGGTAAAAAAAATTTGGAGATATTGTGGTTAAAAATGCAATGCGCTATATACTGTTAACTGCGCTGGTTCTTGAAAACTGTTTATCTCTCAAATAGTCTACAGTCTAGATGATGATTACTTCATCGGTCGAAAGGCAACCCTCACATTGTCTTTGCTTGAAAACGAAACGCATTTTCGGGGATTCCCGCAAATAATGCATACATTTATGGATTCGCTTTAGAACCGAGTAGGGAAATTACCACGCGCTATTCTCTTGTCTAAATTTCCTCTGTCAGTGTATTGTTTCGTTTGGATACTATAGCGAGTAGACGTTTTGTAAACATTGCAAAACAAGTTAACTTTTTTGTTACCGTTGATTCCATTAGCCGAAGTTTAATGTTTAAATAAGATGTCGTTTCAAATAGACAAATCCAAGTTATACCAAAAATTGTTTGAAAGTTTTATAAAATCTCATACAAATTTCATATTTCATATTTTACCTTTTAAACTAATGCCGAAATATCCAGATAAAAGCATCCATCTGTTAATTTATATACATATGTATGTCCCATAGTATAATATTTAGTTCGCGATGTCCGTCTCTAATTCCATTTATATATATATTGTAGGGGAGAATATTGTCCACTAATTTATCCAAAAACGATTCTACAGCCTTCAAAAAAATATTTTGGGTTTGTTGAAATGTCAAAATATATTTAACATTAAGAATGAAACATAAAATATTCACCAAGAGCACGAATTGTCGATCAAACCATGTCTGTCCCATAGGGTTATAATACAAAGTGGTGCCACTTTCAAAATATAAGAAACTTTTCACTCTATTCATCATACTGAAATCACTCAAACTATGCAACAACTTACTGAAATGGCTGCGTCTAGGAAGGCGCGCTGGCGTCAGTACGTAGAGATCTTTCCATACCTGTTCATTTCATTGAGTGCCCGGTCGTCCTCTATTTCGGCGTCCACCAATCAAGTTTGGGCCCTCCATGTAAAACATGCGTGCTGGAGCCCTTTCATTCATTCGCTTGAATTCGTCGCCGACTCTAATAGAACCGAAAATCCTGCGAAGAATCTTCCTCTCGAAGACTTTCTACGCTGTCTCATCCGACTCAATCACGATCCATGCCTCTGCGCCATACAAATGGGCCGGAAGTATCAGCGTCTAGATCTTGATTTTCGTCTTTCGAGAGAGGGCTTTACTTTTCATTTGCTTGCTCAGCCCAAAAAAAACATTTGTTTGCAGGCGTGATTCTTCGCCTGATCTCCAGGCTGACGATGTTTTTGTTTTGGAAAAAAGACTTATTCCGCGGTAGTTGGTGTAAACAGTGGGGTCTCCTTTCTTAAAGATAGGACAGAGAACACTGAGATTCCAGTCATTGGGTATGCGTTCATCGGACCATATCTTGCATAAAAGTTTGTGCATACTCGTAACCAACTTTTCGCCGCCGGTCTTAAATCAGCTGGCAGCCCATCAGAGCCTGCTGCTTTGTTATTTTTCAGCTTTTTAATAACTGAATTGACCTCGTTATAGTCCGGTGGCTCTACAATAGTGTCATCATTAACTGGTGGTTCCGGTGTCATTTCTCTATCGGCGGAATTGTGCGCTTCATCGCCTCCGAGTAGGTTGGAGAAATGACTCCTCCATAATCTCAGTGATTCCTGTTCATCCGTTACCAGATTTCCATTGTCATCCTTACAGAAAGTTACTCCGGGTTTAAACTTTGCAACTATTCGCTGTTAATATAGAACGAAGTGCAACTATTTTGAGAGCACTTGCGTGTAGTGGCGTCACTATGTATTATTACACTATGGTGTGTCCTTCCGTTTGTATGTCTGTCGGTCTGAAAGTTTCTCTTAATAGAGAAAACAAAAAATAAATAAAAATTTGAGGAAATTTACATCGACTTAGTTTTTTTAATGGTATGACACGATAGCAGCGTTTTGTTGTTTTAGACCCGTTTTCTGATCTTCTTCTTAGATGGATTTGAAATCAATGAGGTTGAAGTCAATGGATTTGCAAATCCATATACAACATTGTCACCATTAATACGCATGGGCACTTATACCAGCACTGAACATCAATCAGCTGTTGACAATAATTGTCACATTTCAATTGTCATGTATATATTGAAAATATAGAAAATATTTCCAGTGCGCTCGATATGCAGTCAGTTGCAGAAATTTCTGAGCAGTCAATAGTGCCTAATTTGCCCTCCAGAATAAAGAAATGCCATTGCAATCCCACTTTTAAATATCCGCACAAAAATCAAGTTAGTCATATTTTGAGACACATTGCCAACTTGACCATTGTAGCGTTGCCCCACCGTGCACTTCATAAAACCAAGAACATGGAATTGCAAATCTAGGTGGATTTCTATCTAGGCAAAAATATGAAGATCAAAAAACATATTTAGGATTAAGTTTGTTCACTGCTGTTCGAGTCCCGATTGTTGCTGCTGTTACTTGTTTATTTGGTAAAAATTTTGTACAATATTTTGAATTGATGTTACGAATGATGATGTTGACTTTGTTCTTCATGCTAGGATTGTTCTATCTGCGGCAGCCAATTCGTTGAATTTTTGGTACTTTATCCAATCCTTGAAGTTGAGAAATGTTTAAAGTGTTGATTTGTATGCCTAACATCGCCTTGAATTTTTCATTTAGTGTACTGAACTTGGACTATGCTGCTAATACTATTCCGTAATGTGGGCGTGGTATCCAAATTGGCATTTAAAAATTGTCATAAACTCAATCTGCTTATACCTTTGATGAGTCTAACTACTAAAATTTCATGTATCTTGCTCTTATAGTCTCGGAATTCGGCTATTTTAAACTACTGGTTAGACGTATGGGTGGACAGAAGGACATAGCTATATATATTTTATTACAAACTTTTATATAGAATCATCCCTGAAAGTGGGAAGTAATATATTTTGGATTGTATGTGAAGCAACAGTTTATAAAGAGTCAACATATTCAATATCATATTGTCATATCGAATAATAATAATAATGAATATGATAATTATTACAAAAAGCAATATTGATTAAATTAATAAAAAAGTTAGGGTTGCTTTCTCTAAGTACGACCAAATCAAATTAATAGATTTTTTATTTAACGCCTATCACTAGGTTTGCTTGGGGCTATTGACTTAACAAACAATGTCCAAAGTGAGTTCGACTCAGTACAAATAAATTAATTTTAAGTACGGTCACGCTGTTCACGAGTACTTCATAGGATCTCCATTGATTTTTTTTTTCCTATGCTACATTTTGGAATTTCAACAAAAATAATAAAACATTATAATTAGTTAATTCAAATACAATACTTTGCACATTTTATTAATCAAATCAATAAATATTGTGAAAAATTCTTAACAATGGTGTCTATTTACAATACATAAAATCGTTTGGTCGAGTACTTAATGATGATAGGAAACAGTTGGGGTGGCATAGCTGGTGTAGGTAGTAGCTGGGGCTGCATAGGTTGCATGAGCAGCTGGAGCTGTGTAGTGAGCGTGGACAGCTGGAGCAGCATAGGTTGCATGAGCAGCTGGAGCTGTGTAGTGAGCGTGGACAGCTGGAGCAGCATAATGAGCAACTGGAGCAACAGTCTTAACGACAGCTGGAGCAGCATAGTGGGCGTGGACAGCTGGAGCAGCATAATGAGCAACTGGAGCGACAGTCTTGACGACAGCTGGAGCAGCATAGTGGGCGTGGACAGCTGGAGCAGCATAATGAGCAACTGGAGCGACAGTCTTGACGACAGCTGGAGCAGCATAGTGGGCGTGAACGGTTGGAGCAGCAGCGTAGTGGGCAACAGCTGGAGCAGCGACTGTCTTGACGAGAGGTTCACGGTTAACGACAGCGTTGAAGCCGTTGACGGGATCAGCGGTGTACTGCACGGTACGCTTGTAGCCATCGGCATCGATCAGCGAGTATTCACCATGAACAACATCGCCATCGCGTTCCTCCACCTGGCTCTTGAAATCACCAGAAAGCTTATCGTCAACACCGTAAGAGAAACGGTACTGTGGATGAGGATCATATTCTTCGCTCTTTACCAAGACCTTTTGGGCAACAGCCACTGGAGCAGCGTGCACGGCAACTGGAGCAGCTGCGTGGTAGACCTGGGGTGCATAACCGGCGCTGGCCACAGCGACGAATGCGAGAGCGAAAACGAACTGTGAAATATTTACGTATTTGAATGTAATCCATCAAATAGTATTCATGTCGACGCATTTTCTTAAGATCAACTCACCTTGAATGCCATTTTGATTTGGAGATTTGATTGTTTCGTTCTTTACAGAAATGAACTCAAAGTGCGAATGATACATTTCTTGAGCTTAGCGTCAACTTTTATAGCAAATCGCTCTACTTCTTTTCGGCTTGGTTAATTTGGCTTGGCTCTGTCTTAAAGAGCGCGCGATCGAGTTAATGTTCGTTGTTATTGTAGTGATAGTTCAATTTTGCAGCTCGAGCAATAACTTTTTAAGTACTTCCCGTTTAAACAAATACAAATGATAGTGGGAGTGGTCCGGGTTATTATTATGTTTTGTTAAGAATTGGGAATTTCAAGATTTTCTTCTTGCAATTCAAGGGATGATTATCAGACCAGGAGATAGTAAATACTATAATAAAAAATGTCGCCTTGGTTTCTGCATAATTTTAAAAGCACTTTGAAAATTGCCCTAAACTGGCTATGAGAAAATGGGTTGAAGCACAACGAAAAAAAAATTATATACAACCTATGTCTACCATACTTTTAATTTAAGTTATTTTAATTTTTACTGAACATAGCCGACTTCAAAAACTTAGCCGACTTCAAAAACATTATCAATTCTTTGTGTTATATTAACTTTCATCGATAATTTTTTATAATGTGGATAATTTTTTATTGAAAACTCATCAAATCTCCAAATCAATAGGTTAAAGATTAGGAAATTTGTGTAGTCCAAGCGGAACTATAATGCACAAGCCAGTATTATTTGTTTTAACGCTGACTTCAAAAAGTAATTTCATGTGAACAAATACTTTCAATTGTGTTGGTTAATCTTGTTTTTTTTGCGTGAAGTTAAAGTATATGGAACACGCATAGTATCGTGTTTAAGTAATTAATTAGAAATAAGACGTGTTCAATGAAGATTTTGAGTTTACGTGGGAGAGATAGTTGTTAATTTAGTAGAAACACCATATTTTGTGTATATTATATTTTATGCTATACATATATATGTTGATATGACCTATATATTCGCAACGTATACTATTCAACTACATACAATCCATAACTTTCGGCATCTCTTAATTTTTGTACCAAATTTGATACAAAAAAATGGATAATATTGATAAAGGTATGTAAAATTTAAATAGAATAATGTAATTGAATATTTTTATTACCTGCTTATTCTGTGGTTTGTCTTTGTTATGTCTTAAAAAAGTATTTAGTTTTGCTCCATAATACACGGTTTTAATTACAATTAACCGTGTATTATGGAGTAAAACTAATTTTCAGTCAACTTCTGTCAAAAATATTTATGTTTATGTATAGTTTACAACATTGTTAACACTTTTTGCATGTTTTTGTCTTCCTCCGTCTCTTTCTCCAATTAAAGACAAGGTTGAGTTCAGCCAAGGCACTCTGTTCGACTTTTGTTCGACAACTGGAACACTATATTTGTCAAAATATCAATGTACCCAATGTCATCAACCGTACATAAAATTTTAATACCCTACGCACAAATAATGTAATTCTGAGTAGTGCCTTTCATTTCATTTTATACAACAAAAATAGTCAATTCAACCAGTGTGCACTGTACAAACACTAAACATTTTATAGTGGATATAGACATGTCCGTCTGTCCGTCCATCTTTCTGTCTGTCCAGACGTCCATATGAAAGTCGAGATATTGTAGACTATAAGCGATATAGCCTTCAAATTTGCCTATTTAAACACTCTTATTCATTTTTCATATAACTTGTATTTAATGAACAATGACATTTACTATACAAATATACCCATTCTTAGTTTTTGTATGAAAAAATGTTATTGATGTTGGTAATTTTGCTAGAAACACCCAAATTTGGGTTATATTACGTTACTTCTTATTAAATAATCCGTTTAGGTCCAACTTAGGTGTATCTTGCATGATTCCAACAAAAATAATTCATATAGGCCAAGATTAGCTGGATATACCTCATACAAATCGTTAGAAACAGGGTATGTTTTAGTTAAGCTTAGACCACTGTAGTTTTTTCGCGTAATCTTTATTTGTTATTTGAACATGGTCTGAACGTAATGCATGGAAAAAAATTGAAATATGTATTAGTAAATCAAGAATATTTAATCTTTTTCAAAATTAAATTAGTTCTATTTTAAAAAAAAAGATTGCCATTATAACCTGTTCATCGCCGCACAGTGGTTCGGAATCACGAAATCGACTGTGTTTAACAATATATTATTGCACTCGAAACTTCTGGGGGTACCAAAAATGAATGAGATTTTAATGATAACCCTTTCACGTAAAAAAAGCATGTTTGATAAGACAAACTGTCGCAATAATTAAATGACATGCCAATTTTCCTCTTTTTTCAATGGTTTTCTGAAAGTTTAATGGAATTCATCGTCGGGCACAGTTGGCACAGCAAGATATTAAAATTACGTCGACGTTAGAAGGATCTGCAACTACTTGCGTATTCATTTACAAAATGTGATTTACTTTATGTGGACATCGTGCTCAGCGGCTGCGGTATTCACGTGCGTAATAAAAAGGTTAGAAGGTTATAGTTCTTAGCAGCATTTGAAAAATCGGAAACAATACCGAAAGCACTTTCTCAGCTGAAGCCTTAATAAAACAAATGAAATTAACTAAAGATCAGTATGAAGCTTTACGCAAGCGGTTAAAAAAGAAGGCGTCAGAAATGAAAGATGTGGTATCCAAAAAATATTTCTATTGGGGAAACAAAAGCAATTGTTGAACAGCAAACTTTTTTAAATGATATAGTAAAAAGATTAATCATTTCTTTATGTACTGATTTGAGTTGCGGTTTCACTATTGTAAGCTCTGGATTCTCGCAGTTTAATCAGGCGTCTAATGATCCCGATTCTAGTGAATCTACTATTCTCGTTACTACAATTGTGCCTGGGTTAATTGCGAACGAATCTAAAAGTACCATATGGAAAAATCCTACAAATCAAGAAAAGTGTACTTTCAGAGGAACCACAAGAAGGACGACATAAAAATCGTACATGCTTTCGTACAAATTACGCACGAAAGCATGTAGCATTGACAACATGAAAAATATTTTTAATCGCTCCATTTGTGGTTAGCCAATATGTCAGCAATATATTTGCTAAGAAAAAGGAACTTACTATCAAGGTCGTCGACATGCTTGTCAATGAAGAAGAAGAAGCTTCCAAAAGCTATGAATTAGAATAACTGTAAAAATCCTTGATTATAACATATTATAATCATGATTTTAAAAACGTTTTTATGATTTTAAAATATTTATACAAAGTGAGTAATGAAAATGAAATAGTTGAATCTATTTGTATAAACCCAATTGAAATTGTCCGGTTGTAGCATCTTCGGTGCCAGTAATTTGAATACTACACATTTTCGTTTATCAATAATAAAAAATTTAATTTTTTATATAATATCTTAACTAGCGTTGCTAAGCCCCTCTTTGTTTTCCTTTTGTAAAGTTTAAGTAGCGCCGAGAATGAAATTTTTCAAGTCAAATTTTACAATATTAGATTTACAATGCCATGCTACGATTTTTAGTTGAACCTGTATGGTCTGCTACGCAACCCTTTGTGTTTCTCTTTTAAAAGAGCACTTCACAACATGTAGCTGAATCCCGCCCGCTTCGCCCAAGGCCAGTTCAACCAAATTGTTTACACTTGTCCAATTGATCTTACCGTTACCCATTACCATTACTTATTAAAATTACCCATAACCTTATATATCAAATTTCATCGCTGTACATCAAATCGATGCATTATGTGTATCGCTTTCAATAATGGGGTGTGGAGCAAAGCCCCTTACGATTCGAACTAAAATTTATAGAGTTACATCTCCTGGACCAAATACCAAATACCTTAAATAGATGGAAAGATACTTCGATTCTTGTTAATCGGGGCGTCTCACCGACCTTGAATGAATTAAATAAAACCGATCCTATCTTTAAAATTGGAACAAATTCAAAAGAAAAAAATCAAATTGCGGACAAACAACAGGACACGTAATTTTTATATATATTTTTTATATATTTTTATAGTTTATCTATATATATAAAGCTAAGAAAATTTACCTGGACGCGGCCATGACCGGTAGACGGTTGACGGCCATTTAAGTAAGTAAGAAAATTTACATGAAACATAAAGAAAAAATCGAATTAAAAAAATGTTATGAAATACATTCAATTTAACATTTCTACAATAACAACAATAATTTAATTTGCCATTTTTTCAGATATGTTTTAGGGAATTACATTTTTATATATTCATTGAGTAGATATTATGTAAATAAATACAATAGATTTCATAAAAAATTATTTATATCTTATTAATATTATTTATCTTTTATCTGTTCCCGTATTACTTTAGCATTAGGACAAGTTGCAAGATTGGTAAAAAAAAATTGATTCTTTGATCACTGGATAACAACTTGTAAATAGTAGTAGTTTTTAATTGGTAGTTTTAAATTGGTTTGTCCTCCTTAATGAATCCGCTATTTTTAATTTAAAAATTCTTACATCAGATTTCTAATATGCGACCCCAAAAACTCCCGTATAAACGTTCCCAACATGACTCGGTGCTGTAAAAAAATATAAATGTGTTCGTTTTCGGGTTCTGAACCACTGTGCGGCGAATTACTGATTTCTATAACCCTAAAGCACTGTTTAAACAGTTATATAATATATGTCTGGCACCCTTATTGCAGCTCAACAAAATTTTTTTTTAAAATTTCATTCTTGCCAGATATCTGGAACTGTGTGAACCTATCTTAACAGAGACAAATATTTTTTATCTATTAAGTTATTTCAAATACAATACTTCGCACATTTTATTAATCAAATCAATAAATATTGTGAAAAATTCTTAACAATGGTGTCTATTTACAATACATAATATCGTTTGATCGAATACTTAATGATGATAGGCAACAGTTGGGGCGGCATAGCTGGTGTAGGTAGTAGCTGGAGCTGCGTAGCTCACATGGGCAGCTGGAGCGGTGTAATGGGCTTGGACAGCTGGAGCAGCATAATGAGCAAATGGAGCAACTGTTTTGACGACAGCTGGAGCAGCATAGTGAGCGTGGACAGCTGGTGCAGCGTAGTGGGCGACAGCAGGAGCGGCGGCGTAGTGGGCAACAGCTGGAGCAGCGATGGTCTTCACGACTGGGGCAACAGCAACGGTTTTGACGAGGGGTTCACGGTTAACGACAGCGTTGAAGCCGTTGACGGGGTCAGCGGTGTACTGAACGGTACGCTTGTAGCCATCGGCATCGATCAGAGAGTATTCACCACGAACAACATCACCATCGCGTTCCTCCACCTGGCTCTTAGAATCACCAGAGTGCTTATCGTCAACGCCGTATGAGAAACGGTATTGTGGATGAGGATCATATTCCTCGCTCTTTACCACAACATTATGGGCAACAGCCACAGGAGCAGCGTGTACGGCAACTGGAGCAGCTGAGTGGTAGATCTGGGGTGCGATTGGCGCATAACCGGCGCTGGCCACGGCGACGAAAGCGAGAGCGAAAACGAACTGTGAAATATATACATATATGAATGTAATCCATCAAAAAGTTTTGTTTCGACGCATTTTCTTTAACTTAGCTCACCTTGAATGCCATTTTGAATTGGAGATTTGATTGTTTCGTTCTTTACAGAAGTGAACTCAAAGTGCGAATGATACATTTCTTGAGCTTAGCGTCAACTTTTATAGCAAATTCGCTCTACTTCTTTTCGGCTTGGTTTAATGTGGCTTGGCTATGTCTTAAAAAGCGCGCCAACGAGTTAAAGTTCGTTGCTATTGTAGCTATAATTCAATTTCTCATTTCCATCATTCATTTTGAATGTATTTCCTGTTAAAGAAATTTAAATGACAGTGGGAGTAGTAGGGGTTATTACATCTGAATTGGAAATATTGGGAATTTCAAGATTATTATTAAGAATATGCATGTTACAATATAAGGGATAAATCTCAATAGTATGCGGGTGCTGGTAATTCCAAAATTTCTTTAATGCAATTAGAATCTAAAAATTAATATTTATTTCATAGTCATGTGACGTATCGTCGGATTTGGTCATCCTTAAAAGTAAATATGGTGGCTTCATATACTAAAAAAACCCGTGTCCTAATACATTTTTGAATAACCCCCATACAAATGTACTTAAAATGTTTGGTATAAAAAACGTCTTTATTTAAGTCACCTTGAAAGTATTATGGACGCCAATTTCAAATGTAAATGTCATACCACTTTTTTGGTTGCCTCCATACACACTCCCAACTCTCTTTCGGATTTTTGTATGAAAAACTGTTTTAAGTCAATATCAGCCTAAAAGTCGATATATGGATGTCCGTTTCACATACATTTACTAAAAGGGATATTCTCCCACGTTTAAAAGAAGCCGCCATAAAAACCTACTGCCGACTTATTTGTTTTTTTTTTATAAAATACCCTTTATTCCAGCCAGTCGATATGGTGATTTCATTAGCTTAGTTAGTTTAAGTTATACAAATAAAAGTTGTATTTTTTTTTTTTTTATTTGATTGGGCTTTCTTTTATTCTTGTGAATAGTATAAGGTGTAACCGCAAAGTTTGTTTGTTATTAATCGGCCGCTAATATAGTTGTAGCTGATAAAAATTACTTTTGCGGAAAAAAAACTTGATATAGAGGTGATGTGGTGTATCCCAAGTTAGTTTATACTATGACATAGTTTCTGAGAAGCAGATCCGATTGCTCCTTTGCTATGTTTCATACCTTATCACATTGCAAGTGTACCCTGCTCGCGGAAATTGCTGTACTCTTTTTCTATTGCTTCATAAAATTGTTCGTGCATATAGAAATTAAATATTGTGGCACGTTTTAATTCTAGTATAAAGAGTTCATTTACGCATAATAAAAGTCGAAAGTTATTGCTCTTGATTATACAAGTAGACTAATTTGGCAATAAACCTGTTTCAGGCGATGAATGTTTCTTTTTAGTATATTGCTCTTATGCAAAACTAAATCCTTTCTAAATAATTAGTATCTCTCACTCATTATTCCGCTCGTACAGATTCCGTCGATGTTGTTTCTCTTGCTGGCGTTTAAATCGTTGTTGTTATTGTTAATGCAGTTGCGTTTGCTATGAATATGGACGACAATCTCTTTGATTATCATGTGGTGACGGCGCAGTAATTCGCCCATATGTATATATCGTACAAGAAATGCAGAAGGCCAAAGTTAAGCACCTTACGCAGACAACAAATTCAAAACAATTTTCGACAGACGAAAATGCATACTTTTTTAGTATAAAAGCTGATACAAACCGAGAAGCTGTATCATTCGATAACCCAGCTCATTTCTGTAAAGAACCAAACAATCAAATTTATTCGAAATGGCATTCAAGGTAAGTTCAGCGCTAACAATACAAACCGAACAACAACAACAACGACAGACAAGTGCCGAATTCAATTAGCCAATCCAATTTGATGAATTACATTTCAATAAATATTTCAGTTCGTTTTCGCCCTCGCTTTCGTTGCTGCGGCCAGCGCCGGTTATGCGCCAATCGCACCCCAGGTCTATCACGCAGCTGCTCCAGTTGCCGTGCACGCCGCTCCAGTGGCTGTTGCCCAAAAAGTCCTGGTAAAGAGCGAAGAATACGATCCTCATCCACAGTATCGTTTCTCGTACGGTGTTGATGATAAGCTGACCGGTGATTCTAAGAGCCAGGTGGAGGAACGCGATGGTGATGTTGTTCATGGTGAATACTCTCTGATCGACTCCGATGGCTACAAGCGTACCGTTCAGTACACCGCTGACCCCGTCAACGGCTTCAACGCTGTCGTTAACCGTGAACCCCTCGTCAAGACCGTCGCTGTTGCCCCAGTCGTAAAGACCATTGCTGCTCCAGCTGTTGCTCACTACGCCGCCGCTCCTGCTGTCGCTCACTACGCTGCACCAGCTGTCCACACTCATTATGCTGCTCCAGCTGTGGTCAAGACTGTTGCCCCAGTGGCTCATTATGCTGCTCCAACTGTCCAAGCCCATTATGCTGCTCCAGCTGTACACTCCCACTATGCTGCTCCAGCTGCCCATGTAAGCTACGCTGCTCCAGCTGCTCACTATACCAGCTATGCCGCTCCAGCTGTGACTTATCATCATTAAACTTAGCAACGATTGAATGTTTATAGATTGTTTACATTAAGAAATAAATGTTTTAAAACTAACAGAAAACTGAATTTTAATCGAATATTGAAAGACTAGCCTCCAGAAAAATTAAAAGGTAAATATCAACGCCAGCAGGGGGTGACATTTAAATTCCGTATAAGTATTACTATTTCAAACACTGCCAAGCTCTAAGAAAACAAAGAAAAGGATGTGTTAATATCGTATATACTTAATGGGATCTGTTATGATTCCTTTTGCCTATTACCTTTTCCTTACGTACAGCGTATAAAAAATTAACCACATGATTACGCAGAAAACGTTATTATTCGATTTGGAAGCAAGTTTCATCAGCCACCTTGAATTACTTTACTTGAAGGTCAGCCGAAATTCATTAAATGCCATATTAAGGCTATCCGAACTTGTTTATTGGTTTAGCTCGAATTATCTAATTATTATTTAGCCATTATATCCCACGCCCAATAAAACATAAGCTAGAGTTAAATAGTCGAAATTGATATTTAATCATTCAGCACCCCGATGCATTAAATGCCTTTGCATTCAGTTTATCCAATCGTTACGAATCAATTTTACAATTCAAACGATATCAGGATATCGCAAAAAATCATTAAACCAGTCTTAGACGGATATAAAAAAACTACCGCAACAAATTTTAATAAATTTCCAGTCAGTACAATTATGTAACTATTAGCTATCGCACTGTACTCCCAGTCATCTGGTCTGCATTTGAAAATCATTAACCGATTATACCCACGCATTATTACCGGCACAAAATTTCTTATACAAATGGCTTGCGTTGCCAATCGGAATAAAGTCAATCCACAATCCAGTCGAAACGAAATGAGTGCGACATTGAAATTCCGCGCCAAAATGGTATTTCCAAATAAAAATGTAAAGTGTTGCGTTTGCGTTCGATTCCTATCGCAAAAAAGCAAATAAACATTGTAGTACTGTTCACATGCGCTGAAATAGAAAAATAATCTAATTGAACTAGAGAATGAGAACCGAAATATTACGCGCAGCACGTGGTCTGCATATTTCCGGTTCAAACTTTGGATTTGTCTGCGATCTGCAAAACACGATTATCCGATTTATGTTGACACCTTGTTACCGCATTCAATCGCTCGAACATGACTAAGGTAATTATTGTTGGGTAGAACCTGTTCTGCGACGTCATAATCTTCTGTGTGTTTAATAATATTGAGGCAGGCAAATACATTTATAAGTAATTGAAAATCAATTAGAAAGCCCTTCGCAATCCGATTAGCTCTACGATAAGCACAGGTCAATGTGCAGATTATAGTGTAAAATCTATTAATTTTTAAATAGTTTTACTTTGATAGTTGGCATCGGAACTTTAATACCCTATACACTGAATTTGAGATGAGATTTGCGAAGAACTGTCCCATGTTTTTTTTTTATATTCTGCAGCACATCAAATCTTATCTTTTCTTTATACGCCGATAGATAGATAGATAGATTGGCCAAAAAGTGAGACAGTCGATTTTCGCAAGCGTCTTTTGAGGTCAATTTATCGCCAGCTAAATCGTTCGACATTCACACGAAGAGATGGTAATCCGTTGGTGCCAGGTCCGGACTATAAGGTGGATAAGGACCTCCCATCCGAACTTTGGGAGCTTCTGGCGCGTCACAATCAAACTGTGTGGTCTGGCGTTGTCCTGATGGAACACAATTCCTCTACTATTGACCAAAGATGGCTGCTTCTGGGTGATTTTTGCCTTCAAGCGGTCCAGTTGTTCACAGTAGAGGACCGAATTGTGCGTTTGGCTATAGGGGAGCAGCTCATAGTAGATGATTTTCTGCCAATGCCACTAAACACACAGCATAACCTTCCTTACCGTCTATCCGGGCTTGGCAACCGTTTGAGCCGCTTCGCCACCCTTCACCCACGACCATTTGCGCTTCACGTTGTCGTAAATGACCTACTTTTCATCGCCAGTCACCATTCGCAACAGAAACGGGTCGTTTTGGTTGCGAATCAGCAGCGATTCGCAGATGGAAATTCGGCCTATGAGGTTTTTTGGTGTCAATTCGTGTGGCACCCAAATATCGAGTTTTTTTGACTAGCCAAGCTTCTTCAAATGCCTTTGAACGGTCATATGACTGATATTCAGCTCCCGGGCGATGGTACGGCTGCTACTATGGCTGTCTATCTCGATCACTTCCAGGATTTTATCAACTTCTTCGACGACAGGTTTTCCGCAGCGTGATGCATCTTCCACTTCCTCCACACTAGAACGGAATCGAGTGAACCAATCTTGTGCTATGCGAATTGAACAAGTATCGGCCACATAAACATCACAAATTTTTTTGGCTGCTTGCGATTCGTTTTTGCCTTTCAGGTAGTAAAAATGTAAAATATGGCGAAATTCTTCCTTCGAGACCTCCATGTTCGACGCGCCGTAGCTCACAACTGAATTTTCTAAGCGCAATGCTGTCATAAGAGGGTAGTCCTAGTCACTCACACATTTCAAACGCCCCCATACGACATAAAGCTTTTCATTCTTTATACATTTTAAACTGTCAACCTAATTAAAATAAATAAATTTAGAAACGTATGTAAATTTAGAAACTTTAAAGTATTCGATGATGTTTCCCATTTCTCCAGACAGACTTCCTTTTTCGATTGCAAATTGCTCGCCAAAAACTGTTACTGACCAAGAAATGAAATATTCATACAATTTACTTTTAGGACTTAGTCTGATGACCAAACTATTGTCAAGTTAGAGTTATAAACAACAAAATAAACTTTGTTAATTAAATTTTATTAACAACAAAACACGAATAATTAAAAGTTTATAAACAACATTAATTTTATGTAAATCGTCGTGTTAATGAAAACCACAAAACTGTTTTAACTATTTTCCAGTAAAATTTTACAAGGCTTACAGATGTCTGCAAATGCGAATAAGTTTGCTCAGTTATGATGAAATAATCGTATAATTCGCAAACATCCGTAAGACACAAAATGAAAAAATGTTAAATATTTGAAATCAACGCGACAAAGTATGACGTCTAAGACATGCCCATCTTGTCTTTGAGACATTGATTTGAAAGTATATATGTAGACTTTTTATAACTACACGCTATATGACCAATAGCTTCGATTATGATTAGAAATGAATAATCAAACCAAATTCTTTATTGTCGTGAAAGTACTTATAAATTTATTTTAGTTATTTACGCGATAATTGAAAGAAAGCAGCTGGCTTACATTACGTAGCACTGAATATATCCATTTAAGATATACAATTAGGAATAATGCCCATATGCAAAATATCAAATATTTACGTAGGAAGGAGTTACTTAAAATTTTTAACTGCATTCAAGCACGAACTGGAATATCGTATTAACTTCTCAAGGAGGGCAAAAAATGTACTCACCGATAGGATATAAAAACAAAAATTAAAAAAAAAGATCTTTACATTCAATAAAATCTTTGAGAAATGTTTGTCTGTTTGTTTGTCCATTACGTAAAAGCCACTCATTGTATTCAATTGAATTACTAAAAGATAAACAGTATTATTGTAATACTTAGCCTTTATTTCAACAAAATCGACCTGCAGATATTAATACTAAAATGCTTAAAATTGCAAAAAGTTTGCCATTCATACTGTTTGCTAGCACTTTTCCAACCTATGACATAACTAATGCGTGTTAATAATTATGTTATAAGAAGAGTATTCTATTTTTAAAAGTAGTTTGCTTCAATATGAAAATTATGTGAAGAGCCAGCTATAAGACTATTCAAATCCAACCATCTATACAGTTCCGATTTACTATCAATTTACTACACTCCATAAACTGCAAGTTCAGCCCTTTGAAGATATCTTGCTATTAGCAAAGGCAGCATAGAAGGAAGCATGTGCATAGGTGATATCACGCACGGAGGAATACTATGTGGAGGTTGCGAATGACTTAAAGGTACAATAACTCCATAACTCAATCGTTTATACTGTATAAGTATTAGTGTTGCTTTTAATTTGATATTTTACCCATATTAAACCCAGGTAACAAAACCTCATAGCTCGTAGATTATTTTCGCAAAATAATAGTTTTCAATAGTTTCCCGCTAGGCTTTACATATTTGAAACAAAATATTCTAAGTCTTTATCAGTTAGCATGCAAAATAATTCAGTAACTCCCAATTTTGTTCCATTGTCCATCAATTTCAGTAGTTGCAGACAAAACAAAAGAAATTACATAACACTTGAATTGAAGATACGAATTTTTGTGACTCAGCAAAACTGAGCAATAAATATTGAAAAAGCTTTGGCGAAAAAGCTCAACAAATTATCGGTGTGAGCTATCGGTCAACAGAAGACAGAAATACCTCCAAGTGCGATGATTTAGCGGGCACAGATAAGCACTCACTCATGAAGAGTTTCCTAAGGTAGCAATGGAAGTTTAATTATTTTATTATTTCCATTTTCTGTTCGCTGCATTGGTGGGCTGTGGGGATGGGCAACCAGCCAAATGAATGCCACTTTGAATCAATGAGTGAGTATGTGTCAAGTGCATTGAGGGCCACGTTAAGGTTTTAATATTGGGTTACTTATATCTTGGGGCATTTATACCGGAATAAATGCGAGGCGGACTGCGAATTAAGCGATCAAACAAAGCAAGTTTCTCGCTTAAGTCTTTTGTTTTTTACTTGACTTTTAATTTTTTTTTTGTTCGCCGCGGCAAATGGGTGTGGATTCGTGGGTGCAAATCATATATCCAGTTGCAGACAAGCCACACTTATTTGTACGCACACATAATAAATTATATACGCTACATGATATTACACAAGAAAACCAACAATTGGTCTAAACAATAGCACTCAAATGAATTAAAATTCGAATTATTGTAAGCCAGACGTGGCTAAAACGTACAAAAAAAAAAAGTGAAAGAAAGGCCATAATACATTTGCCTCGAACCAAAAATCTATCTATAAATATGAATGCAACACTTCGTTCATTAGTATTCACAACAAGTACGCCACAGAAGGAGGACAGCGTCTTCGGTTTAGTTTCAAACAAATTTGCAACAAAAATAATTTACTAGTAGCAAAATGGCTTTCAAGGTGAGAGCATGCCGTAATATTGTAGCGCATAAAACTTTTGCGAATTTTTGCAAAAATAATATGAATTCAAATGAATTGTAAGTTCAAGACTCAAAGGATCATTCATCTGTTTGTCTATTTGTAGTTCTTCGCTTTGTTCGGCTTAATTGCTGCCGCCACCGCAGGCCTTCTTCCCGTTGAACACCATGAACTGGAACACCATCAGCAGCTGCCGCAGGTCTACCAAGCTGCACCCGTGCATCATGTTAACGCACCACAACACGTTCTGCTGCAGAAACCACATTTGGCTCATGAGCAATATCCCGATGATCCACATCCCAAGTACAACTTCGCCTACGACGTAAACGATCATGTCTCCGGTGACTCCAAGAGCCAGATTGAAAGCCGTGACGGTGACGTTGTACAGGGCGAATACTCTTTGGATGATGCCGATGGTTACCGTCGCACTGTCAAGTACACCGCTGATTCCGTTAATGGTTTCAATGCTGTCGTACACCGTGAACCACTCGCACACGCCGCACACGCTGCACACGCCGCACACACCGCACACGCCGCACATGCCATACATGCCTCACACCATCAAGTTGTCGCCGCTCCCGCACCATTGCAGTACCACCACTCAGCTCCCGCTGCCATTGTCAAGGCCCCAGTTGCTGTCCAATACGCAGCTCCCACATACGCCACTCTGCCAGCACATCACGAACATGAACACACAGCCTATGCTACCTATGAGGCTCCCCATGAATCTCACGACTACTACCATCATTGAAAAGACACATAGAAGTATTACTACTGATCGTATTGCTGCATCCCTCATTTGAAATTACCATTTACGCCTAAAGGAAAATCTTCCTTCTTAAATCTATTGTTATGTAGTATTGTAGTAGACAATTCATTGTAAATAAATGCATATAAATGAAACCCATATAATTACTTCTGCACAAGGTCATAGCCAAGGCCCAACTAATATTTGGAAGTTTGTTAAAAATTGTATTTTACTACATACTTTCGCATTTTCGAATAATTTGCTTTGTTTCATTGAAATATTTTTTTTTTTACTGAATTAGTGGCTAGTATTAGTATAGTTAGTAAGGGTCCTAATCACTTCAGATTATTAAAAAGAAAAAAGTCCCCACCACCCATACAAGCGATAAACTAAATCTTTACATCTCTTTGCTTCAATTTGAGGTACGTGAATGGTATACATTGGTACACATGATAATGGGATCGGGTAAAGTAACAGTTTCAAGTTTGTTCAAAATAGAACGGGCTATGCACCGCTCCTCATATAAGCGGCAAACAATATTAAACATCAATTTGCATCCATTTGAGGTACATGTATGAAATTTTGTAAATATGGTTCGTGAGTTAGGGTTGTTGAGTTTGGTCAAGCAAAAAAAATAAAAAAAAGTTAGTCCCCCTTCGAGGACAGCTGGATGTGCCCATATCTTTGCATCTAATTGAGGTTGAAGGGTTGCAATTTCTAAAACCTTTTAATGGGATGAAGATAAGTTGGTCGAAGTCAGTACCGCCCCTTTATATAAGCGGTAAACAAATTTTTCATATCTTTCCATCCATTTGAGGTATATGGATGAAATTTGGTACACATTTTAGATAAATCGGGAAAAGAGAAATCCTTTAAAATATTTGGAATGGATTGCCTGCCTAGAAGGGACATAGATTCACAGACACAACATTCATTATGACAATAGCTGTAACTGGGCGCAGCGAACGTGCCGGGTACATCTACTTGTATATAAGCTTTATAGTGCTAAAGAATATTAATTATGCAACTTCGCACTACCCTTTTTATTTGGTTCATCAGTTGAGATCGGTTTTTCGCGTGTAATTGGCATATGTCTTCGAGATGAAAAATATACCACTTCTCTAGGCTTAACAGCTTTTTGACATATATTAAAATACAATTTTGTCCGACTTCTATTAGTCGAAATACGAGTGTAGACCTTATGACAGTAAAAGACAAAATAAGTTTTATGATCAAATCTAAACCACGGATATCGAAATAAAGAATACAATAAATTAAATAATACTTTTTATAAATAATGATTTCATAATAAATGTTTACGAAAATATAATAACTTGACAATATAATTGGATAAAATATATCTTTGCTTCTCATGATTCATAAATGTGATATTCTACATTTCATTTTCAAGTTTCTTTATTTTGTAATTGCGCCTGTTTGGACCCCTGCTATGCTGTGAATAGGGGCACTGCCGGTCAACTAGGCGCCCTCTTCTTATTAATTAATTTTATTTAGGTTCATATGTAGTTGATTTTTAAATAAATAAACAAATAGGATTAAATCCAATATAGAATGTCCAAAGGACCCCTAGATAAGCTTCCTAAGCAACAATAATGTTATTTACACAGTCAAATGGCCCCTAAATTTAATCGAACCGGTTATCGGCGCTATTTGCTTTGATATTGCCATATAATGCAAATTTCAGAATATAATTGTTTCTCACATTGTCTTTATAAGATATTAAATTTTTAATGGCTCTTATTGCTGTGTGAAGTTCACACTGTGAACCTTTGGAAAGTGTGCCCGTTTGCGTCTGTTTTGCCTTTACATATCTATATTGTGAATATGCGGAATAAAAAGGAAGAGAACCCTGGGAATAGTCACACCTGTTAAGGTCCATTACCTATTCTGTTAATAATTATTATTAAAAAAAATATTTTGTCAGTCTACATTGATGAGTTTATTTGAAAAAAATTATATATAAAATAATTTAAAATATCGTGTTAATTGACCACTTTTGATTCATTCTAAAATCTACATGTTTTCTTAAATCGACTTCCTGGAGGCTAATAGTGGCTTTACTCGTTCAGAATTTGTACGCACACTGATTCTCCAATTCGCTGTTAGTTTGGAGGATATTCCAGTTGCATATTCAGTTCCACTCAAGGTAAATTGCTCCAACACCACAGCTGGACACATAATGCAAGCATCTCAACTTTATTCCTACTTCGTCTACGTTTAATACTACTTAATCCAATTCAATGAAAATTGCGTAGAAACTACACAGCTCTAAAATCTAAATAAACTATTGCGTATTTCTAATTTTAATACATTTTAAATCACTTTAACGACGTTGAAAAAATGCGACACAAATTGCAGAGAGAAATAATTTGTCAAATGCAGCGAATAAAAAATCGACAATTCATTAGTAACTATGCAAAAATAAATGTTTGTGATTGTTTAAAATTTTGAAAGAAACCGGTTTCTACATCGAAATAGATATACTCAAACCCCAACCACAACACTTAAAGGTATCCGGTAGCAACAAAGCATTTTTTTTTTGCGAACTAAATGTCGCACACGCACTGAATGTCAAATTACCTCAAGCATTTTTATTACATTTCTTAAATACGAACTTGGTGCGAGTCGAAATCACGCTCAAGACTCAACCGAATTAAACTTGTCTCAATCCAGGTCCGGTAATTGAATGTATGTACATACACATGTATTGTATATAGTCGATATGTGTAGCGAATCGGGGCAATGCTGTGCAACGTAATGCTCCAAATATTTCATGCAATGATTCAAATCGTATTGTTTCCAAACTACTCCAGCCAATGTTAGCCTTTCGCTATACTCAGCGTTTTTGTTTGATAAAATATACAACCCGAGCGAGATAATAAGTCAGCCGCATAGAAAAATTTGGGCGTCAAAATGTATTGAATGCGTCTCAGCAGTATAAAAAGACACGAGTGCAAATAATTCTTATCACAGCTCAATCAGCTCTTAAAACAGCAACACACGCTCCACATTTAACGCAGTCAGTTAACCAATCTCAACGAAATGGCATTCAAGGTATACGATTCAAGATCCTGTTACGCCTAAAATGGATAAATATTAATGCAACAAAATTCTTTTGTAGTTCATCGCTCTCTTCGCCCTGATCGCCGCTGCCAGCGCTGGCATCATTCCGGCTCATCAAGTCTACCATGCTGCTCCCGTTGTGGCTGCACATGCACCAGTTGCTGTTGCGCATCCAGTGCTTACCAAGGCCGCGGAGGAATACGACCCACATCCTCAATACAAATACGCTTATGATGTACAGGATTCGCTTTCCGGTGACTCGAAGAGCCAGGTGGAGGAACGCGATGGTGATGTTGTACGTGGTGAATACTCTCTGATCGACTCTGATGGCTTCAAGCGCACTGTCCAGTACACTGCTGACCCAATCAACGGTTTCAATGCTGTCGTTAACCGTGAACCCCTCGTCAAAGCTGTTGCCGTTGCTCCAGTTGTAAAGACAGTAGCTGCCCCAGCCCACTATGCTGCTGCTCCAGCTGTTGCCCACTACGCTGCTGCCCCAGCTGTTGCTCACTACGCTGCTGCCCCAGCTGTTGCCCACTACGCCGCTGCTCCAGCAGTTGCCCACTACTCGGCTCCAGCTGTCGTCAAGACTGTTGCTCCAGTAGCCCACTACGCTGCTCCAGTAGCTCACTACGCCGCTCCTGCCACCTATGTTGCCCATCATTAAATGACCATTTCGTTGAAAGCCATGACTGACTACACTAAATAATAAAATAAATGTTAGCTAAATAAATAAATAAAAACAATCTAAATGCATCCCCAATTTATTGAAATAGCCTGACGTCTTCACGCCACGAGCAATAAATTTAAGAATTTTCAAAAGTCTTACAATTTGAATACAGCACTACTATTATTCTATACAATTTCTGATTAATACAAATGTTGAACCGATGTGCGACCTATTTAAGGATACAAATGTAAAGCGTTGAAAACATACGAATTTCCCATGAAGACTTTTAGAATCATGTATTAAAGGTTGCCCACACAGAAAATTAAACGAAAGAAACTTTATCAACTTATATAACAGATCACACTTGGTCAGACATTGCGTAATAATCTGGGGCAAAACACCCGATTTCCGACTTAATGCATATTGCAAATTAAATATGTGCTGACATATACCAAATGTGACTTTTCTATTATATTGGGGAGAACCACAACCAAAGGAAATCCTTTTCTCTCCGTGCATACATCACATATAACTTTTTCCCATTGTAAGGAACGGTTTTCACCTGTCAATGATAAGGCGATCAAATCGGTTCAACCATTTCAAAGATTAGGCCGGAAAACAAGGAAAGAAGAATGTTAAAATTAAATTTTTCGGTTTTTGTTGAAAGCAATTAATCATATGAGCTGAAAACCACGTTCATTTTTGAACCACAGACAAACAGTTATAGTTATTATTATTTAATTTTTTTATATGTATAGATAAGCAATTACGTTAACCGTTCTAATATATAGTAACGGACATATTCCGCCCATTTCGATATTAAATCATTGTATTTTATTTTTTAAATTTTTAATTTCTTTATACACCGTATGAATCGAATTGTTGATCTGATGTTTGCAATTCAAAAAACCTTTGCTACAAATTTGAAAATTGGTATATAAGCTTTTTATAACCAGAAATTGCGCTCTCATATAAAATCATTTGGAATTTGTGTTAAAACTTATTGTTTCAAAATAATAATAATAGTTTGTTTCAAATTCACCATTTAATTAGGTGGAATCCAATGACGTTTGACATAGACATTAATAAAAAAATTTTTATAATGTACAATATATTAATATTGATAAATCGTTTCTTGCTTAACTTTGGATGTTGCCATAGCCACCAATTCTGCTCTATCGTCAACTTTTATTTTTTTTTTTTCAAAAATTTCAAACAAATCAAAATCAACAAATGAAACAATCAAAACAAAAACCATCTGATCAATATGCGAAACTCTAGAGTAAAACCAAATTTTAGCGTATCTCATACTTAACTTAATAAGCTATATGCGACTGTAAATGTAAATACGTTCTTATTTCATACATAGACAACTGAGGACTAGATAGCTCAACTATCTGTTATACTGCTAAGCAGTAGCATTACCCACATCTGGGATAAAACCATAAAATGTAAGGTCGAATATAATTTGTGATGGTGCATTTAGACGTAGATTTTTTTCAATACATTTATTTATTTAGTTAACAATTATTTAATTATTTAGCGTAGTCAGTCATGGCTTTCAACGAAATGGTCATTTAGTGATGGGCAACATAGGTGGCAGGAGCGGCGTAGTGAGCTACTGGAGCAGCGTAGTGGGCTACTGGAGCAACAGTCTTGACGACAGCTGGAGCCGAGTAGTGGGCAACTGCTGGAGCAGCGGCGTAGTGGGCAACAGCTGGGGCAGCAGCGTAGTGAGCAACAGCTGGGGCAGCAGCGTAGTGGGCAACAGCTGGAGCAGCAGCATAGTGGGCTGGGGCAGCTACTGTCTTTACAACTGGAGCAACGGCAACAGCTTTGACGAGGGGTTCACGGTTAACGACAGCATTGAAACCGTTGATTGGGTCAGCAGTGTACTGGACAGTGCGCTTGAAGCCATCAGAGTCGATCAGAGAGTATTCACCACGTACAACATCACCATCGCGTTCCTCCACCTGGCTCTTCGAGTCACCGGAAAGCGAATCCTGTACATCGTAAGCGTATTTGTATTGAGGATGTGGGTCGTATTCCTCCGCGGCCTTGGTAAGCACTGGATGCGCAACAGCAACTGGTGCATGTGCAGCCACAACGGGAGCAGCATGGTAGACTTGATGAGCCGGAATGATGCCAGCGCTGGCAGCGGCGATCAGGGCGAAGACTGCGATGAACTGGAAAAGAAGAGAGAAAATATCCAGTAAAGCTGAAGACCACTACTCGAATAGCCTATGATGTTGCGTACCTTGAATGCCATTTCGTTTTGTGTAGGTTTTGACTACGAAGTTACTCTAATGAATGGTAATTGAACTGTACTGTTTCGAGCAGAGTTTGCCGAGTTTATATACCATTTTTGCGTTTGTTGCATTTTGTCTCTTCTCGAGCTTTGCCAGTCAATTGCGTAGAGTTTTATTTGAACTTAATGTTGCTCATTATTTTATTAGAGTAACTGCGCAGCAATAAAGGTGTGTCGAAAGTTTTAGCATTGAAACTGCTACCGGACTTTACTTTGTATCAGTTATGTCAATTGTCATCAAAACGATTTCAATCAGTCAATCCAGTTTGATAGTGTTGAGGAATTTTAACGTGTTTTTAACATACAGCTGGAGGGCAACAAACAATAACAACGTATCTATGAAAAATATTACAAGTGCATTTAACTATTTACATTTTGATTAAAGCACGGAAAACGTTTGCTTTAGTTCAACCACAGCTTTAATATTCAAATGTTAAGCATAGATGCATACAAACCTTCTCATTGTGTAATAAAAGTAGCATTTAAACGGGATTTGAGTTTATTTTGAGGCTATCCTTAAAGAAGGTAAATCGACTTAAATAACCTGAACGAATGCCTGCATCTGAGTCTACAACCAGTTTTAGTTAGATTCGTTAAAAACTTCATAAGAAGTTTCAAGCTGCTTTTGATTTAATTAAAGTTTTTTGTAAAAAATAATTTAGTTGGCGCTGGGGGTAATGAAATTTCAAGATAAACTTGTCGTTGGGATTTAGAGATAGCCCTCAGACGAAACCTCTACCCTCTTTGTGTCTTTTGCAGATAAAACTTTTTTAAAGGCTCTTAATGAAGGTTTCAAATAATCATTGTAGCATTTAAAGACTCAAGATTTATTTTTGACATGCCTCTGAAGAGTATTGAAGCGGTTCTACCGAAGCTAACATTGCCTATGGTTTTTTCCCCTCAGTCGAAGAGGTGAAGTAGTAACAGAGGTGACGTTAACAGTTTTAATGGATCATTTTCATAAAATATCGTATAAACATACAATATTTCAGAAAACCTCTAAAAATTGGAAGGACATGCTCCTTTGTATGTATGTGAAGCGTCTACCAATAAGAAGCAGTGATAAAAATTTGAATTCATGTAACAAAAAAGGTATTCAAACAATACCAAATTGAAAGCCACCATGTAACAAATTGAATTTGCATGTCATGAAGAATCTCTTCATTCTCTCTTCTCTTCATTATGTATTTGCAGGTGCAATACCTTGATCCATATCTGGTTATATTCATTACTAATTGTAGGACCAGGGCAGACTTCGACATTGACAGAATTCTGTGAAGAACTTATTATTAAAAAATTCACCTTCACCCTTTTAGAATGGTTTGACACGCCCTTTTTAATAATCATTCTTTGATCCATTTTTTTCTATATTGCTTATGTTAGGTGGTGTCGATTTCGACAAAAAGGATCGTATGTCGTCAAAAGTTAACAGACAGAGTTACTTTCGCATTTATAATATTACAATGGTTAACAAAACAAGGGGTACAAATCATGTTTAATCGTTTTTAAGATGATTATTATTTTTAAGTTAACCGATTGTGGTTACTAGTGCAATTTAGATTCCTTTGGATATGACACTGGAGAACATTAAATCGAGAAAGTTCACAATTATCATGATATCCACTCTATGCCTTATTCCCATCCAAACATTCTTGTCGAATTGCACTTCCATCTCAAAATAACTTCAACGTGACAATGACACTTATTCACTACAGATCAAAGCAAAACTATTGCATTTTATTCAACAACTAGGCGTTTCTCCTGATGTCTACTCCACAAAAACTAACAGACTCAGTATGCAGCACACCCGCCGTGCGCTGTTATGTCCATTCATTTTTCATATGGTTTTGTGGTTCCGTCAAATTTATCCAATTTTAAAAATAATACTATTCTTTACAAATTTCCTGTATAATAACTCTGCCGCTTTAGAAATTAGCCCAGACCTACCAATAGACGTACAAATATTTTTAGATCCCGTGTTTATGTTTTCGTAATGTTTACATAATGACGTGAGTTAAAGAAAAAGCAATTTTTCGAAATACCAGACAAAGACTTCAATTTTATTTATATGTTTGGTGAGCAAAAAACCAGATGCACTGGGATCAATAGATTGCTCTGACGTTAGTACAAATTCATAATTTTGACTTTATGATTGATTCACGTTTCCAGTGGACTAACTTAAAACCTTTGTGGCTATCAACATCATACTCCCACGTGATGTAATCATCGTTACGTTCTTCCTTTTCGATTTGAATATTGGACTTTTATTCATAACTGGAAAATTTTCAATAAGCTGAATATGAATGTTGGAACACCGTTGCTGTGTAGGAGATTTGAGCAAGCTTGTTAATATGGAAAGAAGCTATATGTGATTAATACTGGAATGATAATCGAAGCAAAAACCCCACCAAAAAAAACTAATTAAATTTTATTGCAGTAAAAAACACACATAGTGTAAAGTTCTAACGCATTGAAGGAGACATCGTGGACCCTATAAAGAGTATATATTATTGATAAGCGCAACGAAACGACGTACCTGTCAATCTAGCATTGATTAAAAAATAAACATCTGAAATTATATTTGTTGAAGTCGAATAAAGTATCGTCGACACATCGGCAAATTTTTTTTTTTTAAATGTTTTCTATTGCAGTCAACAGCTTCAATTCTATTCCCATAAGAAGCTTACATTATATTATTATGTTTACATTATTCAGATTTGTTTTAAGTCTTTTATATTTTTACATTCTACAATGGTTCTGATGGTTGGAAAATTTTAATCGAGTCTAAAAATTTTTTGGTTAACTTGTTCTTAATTAACTTCGATTTTAATATAGACAAAAATTAGCCTCATAAGTAGAAAGTTTAACAAAAAACACAACTGTTTATATAGTTGATGTGCCAAGCAGTATTTGTTATAATGTTACTATAATCTGGCCTGACTTATTTTTTTATTTTTTCAACATTAATGCTTACTTGTTCTCAATAACCTGCAAGAACTGTCCGATGTTAGACCCATCAATAATCAACTCAAGATCTTGGTCGCTTCATATTATTTCTGGTGCACCAATCCGATTCACATACTTTCCATCGATTCGTATTCCAAAACTATTGTTATTAAATACAACTTCCCGATCGTATTTATTGCCGTAGATAGCTGAACGGCGAAATAGTACACACGTTTGACGTTTGAATGCGGCGGTTTCATCGAATATGGGGATCTTTCCGCTGTGTTCAGGATACGCGGTTCAACATTTCTGACTGCGGCGGAAGTGATATAAGATGATATTTCCCGCTTTACTCCAAACACTGGACGTTTGTTGATCACTTTAGTTCCAGAGTTTATCTCATTGTTGGAATATGATGAGGTATAGCTGATAATGCTGCTTGAAGATTTCTGTTTTCAAGCAGTTTTCTGTTCTGACACAATTCGTTAGTCACAAATGTAAAAGTGTGCATATCAAATATGATTGGAATATGATTTGATTTATGCGAAGTCATCTCAGGTGTTCTGTCCTTCTCTGTAGTAATGACATAATAGGAAGTCAATACTTTGTTTTCCATTTTACCGGCATTCAATGGTGGAGAACTTGGCGATGTTGTCAACCTTGACACTTATGCGTTCCCATTTGTGCCATCCACCAAAGATAAGCTGCATCGTACAACAGCATTATTGTTCTGATTGTTGTTGATTTTGCTTGCGTTAACTGGTCTTCTTGCAGTTTGATGGTTGGATAAAGTCTTTACAAGTCTGGATACAGGCTTTTTATTTGTAGTGATGTTATCATCATCATCGATGTGGATCAGTTTCCTTTTGGTTCCGTCAACCATATTTCTTGGCATGCGTGGTATACTTAACGACTCAGATGCGGTATTTCTGTATTTTCCGAATCTGAGTGGTTCTCCTCATCATGCAATATTTATGTGCGCAGATTGCAGATAAGGTTGAGATTCACCATTTCTTCTTCACTCGGCGAATCGGTGTTCAGTGACAACGCCACATTCTCGGCAACGCTGGTACTATATTTTCGAAATGTTGTTAAACGCACATCCGGAAAGTTCGGAGTTGTAACACTTCCAATCGGCTAGCATTTGCGCTCCCCTTGTGCTAGTATCTTTGTTTTTACTGTTGCGCGGTGTTACAAATATGTATGTGTGTATATATGCACAGTCTAGCACATATCCATTCGTTCCGATTATCTGAATAAGATAAGTTAGCGTCGTGGGTCAGAGTGGGTCAGTTGATAGTAAACTTTGACAGCAACATATGGGGTACGACATTAGAATACTACTCGAAGGAACAACACAGAGAAAGCAACGACTTTATAACTTCCATTGCAGCAAATAGAAGTTTACACCTTCCCGTACGACCAAATCAAGCATCATCTATCTTCGCCGTCAAGTACAACTTCACGAAGCGCAAATTCTGCTATGTTACGAGTAATAAATGTAAAATAAATTGTTTAATTTTTTATTGTTGGTTTAAAGACCAGTGAACGCCCCATATTTTCACCTAAATTAACAAGGCATCAATGTATAACGATATTAATTTGAAAACTACCATGTGTTGAGCGAAGGCCTTGTGGTTAATGGAGAATAATGCCACACCACATAGAACTCCCTTCTATATATATATATATATATTTATTTTGTACTAAAAATAATCCAAACCGTGTTTTTTCACGACGCGTTTATCTAGATCGTTTGATTTAATACCGTTAGACTATTTACTTTGTGGAAACAGGAATGTTAATGTGTACGAGTATAACCCAAAATCCATTAGTATTGTTTGAATTTAACGATCAAAGTAGTACATTTATACATTTTTCGAATTAATGCATTCTTTCATTTCGGTGAAATTATATACATGTTCGAAATTAATTTCAAGGATACTGGCAAATAAAGGAGAAGCGAAAAACAAAATCGAAAAAAGTTGTGTGAAGACTGGCATAAGAGAAACATATAATTGCAACCATACTGTCGATGTTCGCCGTTCGGGCGGAAGAATGACAGTTGATTTGAAATAAACATAAGGATGAGTTATATACATATATATATATATATATATTTCAATAAAACAAGTCTTGAAATAGAACATTTAATTTATTACAAGAGTCTGGATCAATCCTCTGGATGAATCCTTCGATTGAGCCAATCAAATAAAAAATAGACTTGTTGTTGCCTTGAAGGGAAGTATTAAGATAATTAAGGTGTAATGTAATGTCAGAAAGAAAAGCTGTTCTAGCGGTCAATGCCTCTTGGCGTATCACGCAATGAAAAGTTGGCGCCTATATTCCAATGCTCATTTTTCCAATGAAGCCATTATTTCTGTGGATCACTGTGTTTCTTGACAGTGGAAGTTTAAAAAGTGAGTGTGGCAGATCAGTCTTACTGTCTCCAAAACTGTATAGCATTTATTGGCTTACATTTTTAATAGAGTATCCATCAGAAAATGATTTTAATCTATTTGCAATCTGTAAGCTGGCCATATATGACGCCGTACCCGATTCCAAATAATATGGCGTCGGTTTCAGTGACAATTTTAGGTATTGTTCCTTGGTTTCTTTCTGATTTCTTTGAAGATATTCAATTATTTCCTTTAGCATCATAAATTAAAAAAAATGGAAAATAATTTTTTGTGTTTGGCAAAGCTCTTTCATGAAACTTAATAAAATGCCTTTCTACATTGCCAATTTTATTTTCTACTGTTTGTTTACATTGATATTGGCACATAAAATTTTGTGCAAAGGATAATTTTGTCCACCGATCTATATTTTAGTAATGAATTTTTAATATTAATTATTAAAATATCACCTGCACTCTTAAAGTGAGTGCAGCCTCGTCGACAAAGAAACAACAATCGCATTGTTGTGAATCATTGCTTTCTGCAATGTTTCTTTTTAGTAAGTGTGTGTGTAAAATGACAGAACAATCAAGCGTGGAATCGATTCACTTGAAAAATTGTGATATTTTTGGCTGCATAGCGTAAGAGCAATTACAAAAACAAATTCGATCTGGGTGAAAAGTTGTTGACTGTCATTCACTTGGGAATTGCCAACAATGATTCTTGTTACAAATATCCGAGGCAACTCACAACGTCCGTTAGGACACGTATCTCTAGGGTACCCTCTGAACAGCCCTCTGAATTGATAACGGGTTGGTGCCCTGGGTTTAGGACCAGCCACTGAAAAAAATTAAACTTCAATGAAAACAACAAAGAAGTCTCGGATGGAACCCTTTGATGACGACCCCGGCAAACGATATAAGGGCCACGATTTAAGGATATGCACCAGGAACGTCCGCACCCTTAATTGGGCTGGCTGGTTGATGTCCTCGAATGATGCCTGGCTAACATCACTGAATTCCACTGATGCGGTTTCGTGGTGAGAAGGAAACTACGCGGCCTCGTCTCCACGTTCACGCCTGTTGACGAATGTTTAGCCGCGACACGCATCAAGGTTCAATATTTTAATATAGGATGAATTCTATGAGCGCTTGGAACGTCCCAAACACGATGTCAATATCGTGCTTGGCGATATCAATGCCGATATTGGGAGGGAAGAAATCTTTGGGCCAACCGTCGAAAAATGTTGCCTTCACGAGACTACCTCCAATAATGGAGAGAGGGTAATCGATTTCGCCGCAGGTCGGAATATAGTAGTTAGTACCACCACAAGGCTACATGGCTGAGTCCAGATCAAATTACACGCACCGAAATTGGTCATGTTTTGATTGACGGAAGGCACGAATTGAGCGCACTATCTTGTCGCAACCAAGGTACGCACTAGGGTTAGCGTAGTGCACACCGCATGTCCAAACATGCAACGAAAGCTAGACGTCGGCAAGCTGCAATCAAAACAGACCGGCGAAGCCTTTTCAAAAACACATTCCCCCGACTGCTCCAGAAATTAATCTGGACCGCCTGACCGAAGGTTTTAAACTCGGAGTAACTTGTATATGGTGGTGTTGGTGGGGTCCATGCCCCCTCCCCCCCCTAATTTTTGAGAAGTTCGGAAAAAAAATGTATTTTACTACATGTTGCGCACTCTTGCTTACTAAAAAAAAAAAAACAAAGTCGGCCCCCTTCGGAGACAGTGGGCCCCCCTTCGCCGATAGCTGTATACGCCCTTGGATATCAGTGTTGCTTCAGACCAAAAAGATCGACCATTGACCAAATATTCACATTACGCCAAATCTTGGAAAAGACCTTAAAGTTTAACAAAAACACTCACCACCTATTTGTCGACTACAAAGCCGCTTTCGACACGCCGATACGATCGAAGTTTTTTGGCGCCCTGTCTGCTCTAGGTATCCAGGAAAAGATCGTTCGTCTTTGCATGACGACGCTATCTCACACACAAAGCTTTGTCAGCGTTGGGAAAAACCTCTCCGACCAGCGTTCTCAGAGATTGAAAAATAGTCTCGGCGAAGAATCACGCTTGCAACCAGATGGTATTTTCGGCACAGCATGGAAATAAGAAGTGAAGCCCTCTCTCGAAAAACGAAAATCAAGATCTATAAAACGCTGATACTCCCGGTCGTACTTTATGGCGCAGAAGTGTGGACCGTGTTTGAGTCAAATGAAACCACTTTGGAAGTCTTTGAGAGGACTTCCAAATGAACCGCGAGTTAAACGAGCTATTCGATAATGTTGACATAGTCCAACGCATGAAATTCCAGCGACTGCACTTGGCTGTTCACCTTATTCGAATGAATGAAAGAGCTCCAACACTCATGGTATACATAGGGGGAAACCCAAATTTAATTAGAAGACGCCGAAATAGAGGACGACCGGGCACGCGTTGCAATGAAAACTGGCACCAGCTCGTACAAATTTACAGAAGCTGGCGTGCCTTCCTGAATGCGACCATGACCGAAAAACGGTTGAAGGCCATTTCGTCAAGCACTGTTTTGACATCGTGTTTGGGACAGCGCTTGTATAGACGTTCCAAGCGGCAATAGAATTCATCTTAAGCATCGTCGTTTTTCTCTTCCGTTGGGGCACAAATCAGGCTGATATTAAAATATTTAGTCGAGATAAATATCGCAGCTAGGTTCTCGTCAACAGGCGT
This sequence comes from Leucophenga maculata, assembly GCA_035044805.1. NCBI lineage: Eukaryota > Metazoa > Arthropoda > Insecta > Diptera > Drosophilidae > Leucophenga > Leucophenga maculata. Next base: position 421,107 of record JAWNNP010002849.1, on the reverse strand, counting down.
GACGAGAGACTCCTACTGACTACGAAAGTGCATATAAATTCGTGCTTAATCTCATTAATCAAAATCTAAAATTAAAGTCGATCATTCTGCGAATCTCACTTGCTCATCTTTTCCGGCAAAAACATGTTTAATTTTGCCCTTCAACCATTCTGTCAATATTTTCTGCCTCACAGCAGCATACAAAACATGACCCATTGCCCATTTTACACTTCGCACCAACTGTTACAACAGCCACCAGCATGTGGGTTCAATGGACAGTTAAATACCCATTCGATATTAATTGTACCAAGCTCATCTGCGATCTTTCGGGTCCCAAAGTTACCGCTGGTCGTCTTTCATTCTTGTGGCAAAATCAACTGGATTATACACAATGAGCCACATATGGCTTATACTTGCGGTGATCTGAGTCAATCCAACCAGTACGGTCTTTGAGTCTGTCCACATACAGACCACTGGTTTAACATTATGGCCATCCAAAATCAATTTCTTCAGACGGCAAGCCATAACTGCCGATTGCAGTTCAAGTCGCAATACTTTTGACAGCTTTTGCCAAATACTGGCAGAAGGCTTATCGGACGATATGTAGAAGTCGATGCACATGGGCGTATCCCTCCTGTTATACGGGTAGTAATTGGACCTACCAATGGCTAGCACTTGAATTGTACTGCCGGTAAGAAAGTTATGAAGCGCAGTGCCTCTAGCGTTAGCCGTCATACTGCCCCAGATTTATTGCTTTCCGTTGAAGTCACCCCAACGATCAATTTATGACCAAGCTAATTAAGTCTGCCGAACTAAGGGGTACTCCAAGGCAACCCTGGTAGTGTAATAATCCCTGCCTGACTAGCACACCCGCTCCTCCTCTTGGGCGCCCTCGAGGATGATCTGCTCGATAGCAGGTGTAACCTACCATATTAAAATAGAAATCGTCGTCTCTGAAATAAGCATGTTGTCAATTTCATGCTTGCCCAGAAACACTTTGAGCTCATTAGCATTTGGGATGATGCTACGATCGTGACAGCTACCGAGGCTCAGCACAGTAGCCATTATTTGCGTTGCTTCGAAGACTTGGAACCTCTGAGTTCCTTGATCTCCTCAAGTAGCTCAGCGATGGTTTTCTGGAGACCGGCATTGGGCTGATGCATTGAAATTATGATCTGTGCTAGTATGCCATCAATTGCCGTTTGGTCATGGTGCTGTGGTTGTTCTGGATTCGGCACACGTTGATGGAGTTGATCAGTATTAAAGGGAGAACTCTGGTGCTGTTGTGAACCATTCCTTTCAAATCTGGTGCCCTGCAGCCCAGAACTTGTTATATCTGCGTAGAGCAGGTCCTGCCGCACGATTGAATTAGGAATTGCCTGTTGCTTGAACGTGTGAGTGGACTAAGAGCATCTTTCATGGGTCAAGGAATCAGTGTTGACTCCGGTTTTGCTATTTTTTAACCGTTGAACATAAATTCTGCCCTTGTGAGTTGCTTCGTGGTTCCCATGACAATTGACGCACACCAGTTCGTCATAAGTGATTACATTGCACTGGCAAGAACCAGTCCAGTGAGTCTTACTGCATCCACCGCATCTGGGCTCCTTGGTGCAATAATAAGTTTCTATTTTTTGCATTTAGACAGTTTTTTTAGCAACTGTATTCTGTTTAAAAAACAATATAGGTGAATCTGTAGTCTCCTCTTGTGCAATAGACTTTCATAATATTCATCTACATTTTTAAATTCGTTAACAATCTCACAGAAAAATAAAAAACAACTCTGTGGATTTTTGGGGGTTAAACAAAACGCAATTAAAATATCGAAAGTTACATCAACAAACTATCGATAGTAGCAATAACTTCCACCACTAATAAACGGATCTGTGTGTTGATGAATGACAGAGAAGCGACCACTGCTTCTTCAACATTGTATCACTCCATTTTAGTGCACTGTTTAGTATTTCGCATTTAAATTAAAACAATATTCATTTAACTTGGAGAAGCATATATATTAGTTATTTCTTTCTATTTGTGTAACAGATTTTTTCTCAAATAAGTCGCCGCAGTCAGCAGAACTAACGCGTCTGCATTACGTATGTATATGTATGTGTTTCAAATGATACACGGCTTACAATACAGCGTTTCTGCCAACTTCAACGGGACTGTGTAACAAAAGTGCAAAAATAACGAGAACAAATATTATACCAATTTTTTTATGTGCAGCAATACTTTGTAAAAGAAACGACTTGTTATTTTACAGTGCAGTAGTTTGCATCTTCATAAGTGATTCGTATTTGCTTTACTACCAAAAGTTGTTTGGTTCACCGTTAACACGAATATCAAAAACAATGCCGATAACCAGAGCAAAAAGTCGTGCGAATCGTAACGTCCCATTCGAGTTTATCAGTATGGACGGCAATAGCATTACTGATATTTCAATAGATCCGCACACAAACACCTCAGACGATATGGACACTATAAATTGTGAAAGCAACGCCAATGTAGCAGCTAAGAATAAATCTCAACAGCCGGTAAAGCATCGTCGTGGTGGACCTTACGGAACAGGCAGAAAGTCGTCAGCTACGTCAAAGACCAGTGACACATCATCATTAGGCTTAGGCAGTGCACGGGAAGCTGGCGTTAAGCCGGCTCCAACAAAGCTCCAAACGCTTCGTCAAACAAACTCGTTAAGTGTATCGCGCACGACGAGAAATAAGATTGCCGCAAGCAAACAAAAACTGCAACGCAATGATAACATCCAAACAACAGCACGGTCTTTAAAAGGTAGTAACAATATAAACGATGACAACAACAATAATGTTCGATGCAGCTCATCTTCGGTGAACGGCTCAAATAAGAACGTAAGTGTTGTGTCAACAAATACGTTTCAACCTCCTGGCAACACCATGACCAGCACATCAAATGTACCGTCAAAATCGACCACAGCTACTAAAACGGAGAATAAATTAATGTCATTCCCACATTTGGGAATTATTCCTAAGAAAATCAGTACAGCTATGAAAACTACGCCAAAATCAAGCACCACTGCACACTATGATGGACAAGCTTTCAAAATTTTGAATACAAGGAATCAGAAAGGTTGCAAATCTGGTAACTATGATGTCAAAACAACCGGAAATACAAAATCTTCAATATTTAACAAGCCTCAAATATTTTTTAGGAAATTTGCCGATTGCAACCTCAACCGGCGCTTCTAGCTCTTCTTCCGCCGGTCTAGATCGCCTATACCCGCAGCGAAATATCAGGTTGTTTAGCGTACCTAAATCAGTACAGCACATACTAAATACGCATGAAGTAAAACCGTTGGTATCTTCTGAATACGATGATCAGTTCGAACTCGATGAAGATAAGGGTTCTGACTTTATAGCACCATCTTCGCGTACACCGTTGTCAGTGCGTTTTAAAAGACAGGTACGTAATCACATAAAAAGTACATTACAAGATGCGTCCAGGCGCCTTTATTAAAATAGCTGATTAAATAAACCAAATATACTTTAGACGGGCACATATACACAGAAACCCGATGCTAAAGATGACTCACTAGCAGCAACTAATCAACGAGCTAACAGAGAAATATTCCCGTCGCCAAATACAAATACTGTGCGATATGAGGGCAGAGTTGTAGAGAATACTAACTGGCACGTTGTTGTCAAACCTGAGCCGATACCGCGTAAAAAGAAAAATTTCCTTATTTTGCCACTAGTGACACTGGCAAATGAGGTTAATTGCATAAAGCTGCCATCGTCACTTTGGACCAATAAAGTTATGCTATCCAAAGTGTCACACGCAACATTGGCAAAGCAGTCATATGGAATTTATACTGGCGATCTTAAGCCGCAAAATATAGTCGAATCGGATCGTCATAAATATAAACCACTGTATGTACTCTTTCGTCGTTCTGCTGGTGATGACATCGATCGAGCAGTAATGTTCAAAAACAGTAATTTTTACATAATGTTCGATGGAAAGTATGTGGATCTGGTTGGAGCACCGGAAATCGTAAGTACCTGTGATGATGTTGAGAAGATTATTGATATCGTCGATCATCTAACATTGGACAGTTCGCTGGTAGAGGTAATTGGGTAGCATAGCAAAGTGGCCAACGAGCACCATAAATACTAAATAGGGCACCGTATTTACAACTAAAATGATAAATATAATAATAGATGTATTTATTTATTATTTTTTTTTTTAATATTTTTATTTTATATTTTTTAAAAAAAAAATTTTTTTTTTATATTTTTTTGAATGCGGTTCACAATTTGAAAACAGAAATATTAAAAAAAATTGTTTAAGCAATGGATAAATTGACCATCGTTGGTATAAATATTAATACAAGCGACTATCTATAATATGAAAATTAAATTTATCATAGGTTATAATAATAAGTTGGCTCATTTTGCTTAATTCGAGTCAAAAATGATCTGTTCTTTGATTTGATTAAAAAAGTAGAATAAAATAAGAAAACATTTTTTTTTGCATATTTTAATTTAATATGAATGAACTATAGTAAACATCTGTGTATTTAGTTAAACTTCGTACTGCGCTTGCCGAAAACAGTTTTTTATTTTAATTTTTTGTTGTATTAGACTATTTACACAAGGACGAAGGTGTTTTGAGTCTTCAACTTAAGAGTTCTACAATCATTTTTATTTTGAAAATGAATCAAACAAATTATCAAAGGTTTCAAAATTTCATACCAACTCAACACAATTGAAATATATATTTTGCTTTAATGGTTTAAATTTCGAAACAAAACTTATGTCCTATTCTTGAAGTATGAGATATTGGTTTGAAACTTTTTATAATGCACACACTAATTAAAATAACCATATGGCCAATAAAAGGTACCGTTTATATGTATACAAAATCGCATTTAATTGGTTATAAATCACTAATTTGTTGTTAACAATCTGACATTAACAAAAGTTGTTATTAAATAAATTTTACATTTATAACGATAAAGATTTAAGCTTCGACTAATTAATCAATACTTATATCCAGCATTGCCGAGTAAATTGTGAGTGTGAATAGTTTTAAAGCTTCGATTATTTCGAAGTTAATGTTTTTTCTTACTTTATTTGTGTGTTATTCTCATTTTACAGAATCTCATTATTCTGACATTACAATTTCGAAGGCAGGGAATATAACTGCAACCCATGTTTAACAGCCACAAACAATCTCTTACACATCTCTGGTGTATCATTTCACTTCTGTGTACCACCAAACTCCGGCGTATCAAGTGAAACTTCTAGTTCATCTGTCAATGGCATCCAGAATAAAAAGTCAATTCTTATTGCTGATCGAGGAACCGTTAACAAGGTGGATTGTAAAATTATAGTTTTCACTAGAAAGTTTATTGTTTATTCCATATATATATTAAGCGCTTCATTCAATATTCATATCAATAGCAAGTGTGCCACCTTGAGAAGCTAGATGCACCAAACGATACCATTTGGAGTATTAGAAGGTAATTGTTTCTATTTCATTGAAGCTTCTGAGACCTAAATTCATTTACTCTTACCACATAAATGCACATGTATGCCAGAGATGAAGAGTGGGTGCATTCTTTCTGATTTGCTTTTTGTAAATTGATCTTCGTTCCTGACACTTCGGTATTCTTGTCAATGTTTGGTGCCGCTACTTTTAATATCCTGTATCGCTAGAGTAAAAACTAATGAAGAAGCAGAAGGAGAAGAGATAGACCTCATAAAGTATATAGTAGTATCTTCTTGAGTAGGATGCATATTTAGACTCTTCATCTTTAGATAATTAGTATTGAATGAACGTGCAAACCTAAGGTGGAGCCCTATACAAACCTGCCCCTCCTTTTTGTGTTTTGGTTTAAAAAATGGATACTGCTGTTGTTAATTGAGCTAGAAAATCCAATTTGGTATATTTTCGTGAATCCTAATAAATTATTCCATATAGGCCTACATGGGACCATAAAAAGGTGTAGCACCCATACAAATGTGTCGCCCATATCTGGATTATTGTATATTTCTTTACTAGCTTTGAGCTTATCAGGATCGACCACATTATACTTCCCAGTGATGGCATGGTTTACGTTTGTTCTTGTGGCCTGGTGGTTGATTATCGATGCGAATTTTTAATTTTGTATTTGGGTTTGAGATTGAAGTTTTCAACACACTGATCGAGTAGTAGAGGTATTAAAATCCAATAAATATCAGGTGGCACCTCATACACTTTTGTTTGCTTGAGGCAGGAGCATGATCGCGTATGTAGTTCACTGGTGCAGGCTGGTAATTGTTTTAAGCAGCTATATAGCCTGCACTGGTCACAGCAACTGACGATATGACGACGAGTACCTGTGACTGTTGTTCAGTAAATTAACTATGAATATAAGTTGTGTGTAAAGCCTCTAAAGCGATTTCTATGTTTGAATTGTTTTGAGTAGGTGTGAAACTTTCGAAAGATAATCCTAACAAGAACTCAAAGAGTTTTAGTAAACCTTCATTCACTAATTTACGAAACTCCATTTACAGGTTTTTTGTAAAGGCAGTGATAAATCCATTTTTTAAACTATGATCGTCTGTAAATCCATCAATTCTTATCAATTGAAAAACATAAAATTTCAATTGGAATGGAAAGTAGATGATAGAGATAAAGTACAAGTAATTGAAAAATGTCAAACGAATGTGTTTTTTGAATATATCTAGAAAACGGTTCTTTTACATATAAAAGAAATGTGAGTGAATGTTTTAAACATCAAATGAACAACTTTTAATTTAATATATAGGCCAGAGGTGGTCAACCGGTCGATCGCGACTATTAGTCCAGTAGCAAGGTAACAAATTTTAGTACATAGAACGACCGTATAGTATATTCGGTCGACTGGCTTAATAGTAGCGAACGACCGGTTAACACCCTTGATGTAGGCGGTACTTATACCAAAATCTGGTTATTTAAATTTTGTTCTGTCTGTCCGAATGTTAGTACCGGCTATTTCGTTTTGAGATAGCTGATGTTATAAGGAATAACTTTTAAATTGCATCAATTTGAAGTAGGGAGAAGATAGTTAGTATACATGTTGACATGTAAATGTGATCGGTAGAAGATTTCATAATGAGTTTGGCAAATCGGAAGGGCTGATTCCTCGCCTACCATATAAGCTACCATTGGCTGTCTATAAGAAATATGTATTCATATTTACAACATTGATTTTGGAAAACGTTTTAAATATATTCGCTAGTATTAAATATATTCGAAATCATGGTGGAAAGGCGAGTCGTTTTAGCCATACGTATGTTTTTCCGTGCGTCTGACTTTGTGTACTTATTCACACTATAACACAGTGTTTGATATTTCAAAGATGTTAGGTATACTTTTTATATCACTAGTTCCTCACATTGCCACATATATAAAATCTGTAGATATTGGCTCACTCCTGTCAAAGGAGAATCCAACTAGATTTGATTACGTTACGTTAGTATTGCATAAAGTATACGTTTATATTTAAAATCGGGTACAGGCCTCGATTGTTCATTTGCTCGATTGCGGCTACAAAGTAAGCAATACCAAATTCCAACGTTATATCTATTTAAGCTTTAGTTCAACCGAAGTGAACATAATATGAATTATTTGAAAACATATCGTATGAAGATTAATTAAACTTCGGTACTCGGTACCACTGAAATTACCTTTTTTCGTTGTTCTACGCATATTGTTAAGTAACTTATGACCTAACACATAAAAGTGATAAATTGCATGTCACAGATTATTTTTTGTAGAACAGTTCAGACTAAAAAACCTGTGTTTTCAATTTTTTTAATAATAAAAAGAAGTGTCGTCAGTATCCATCCTGATGGGTTCAAACGCACCTGCAAATACCGCGTCGATAGCAGCAACCAGTCACAAGCTAAATTTCTGAAATTTTTACTAACATCAGGGTTAGCGACTGATCCTAATACATTTTGTAAATATTTTACATACATTTTGTGGTATTCTAATTCTATTAAAATTAAATTAACAGCAAATTAATAGCAAGATAAAGTTTTTCAACTATTGTTAAAATATAAGATTAAGATAGATGAATGTATGTTAATCTTACACACCTAAACCACACCTAAAAAAATGAAAATAAAAAAGCGGAAGGCTCTGATGAGTTGCCAGCTGAGTTTTTCAAGACCGGAGACAAAAGTTGGTTAGGAGTATGCATCAACTTTAATGCAATGTATGGCCCGATGAACGCATATCCAATGACTGGAATCTATTTGTCTTATCTTTAAGAAAAGAGACCCCATTTCCATCGGATGTAAGATTTTGCCGCGCGTATTGTATAATAAGCTAAAGCCATATACGGATTTACTGATAGGACAATATCAGTGTGGTTTTAAACCAAAAAGTTTGACCAGTAACCAAATATTCACATTACGCTAAATCTTGGCGTTATGTTCTACGATTGAATTTTTTTGAAACTTGCAAATAGATGCTATTTTGGGCAAAACAAGCAAATTAGAAGTAAAGCCGTCTCTCGAATAACGAAAATCAAGATCTATATATTGCCCCCCTCGTTTTACTGTAACCGAAAAACAGTTCATAGACTTTTTTAACACATTGGTTGATCGCTTCTTAGCTGCAGGAGATTATAACGCGAAACATACCCATTGGGGATCACGGCTTTCAAATCCCAAAGGGAAACAGCTCTATAAAGCACTCATAAACACTCAAAACAAGCTGGACTATGTCTCACCATGCAGTCCCACATACTGGCCAACAGATCCAATGAAAATACCGGATCTTATAGACTTTGCAATTACACGAAAAATCTCAACCAGATTAATTTCTGCAGAATCACTCGCAGATCTGTCATCGGATCACTCTCCCATAATTTTTAATCTATTGGAATATCCACAATACAAACGAAATCCCAGTTTTCTCACAGCTTACAATACGAATTCGGTTTTCGCGAAAAGCATGGCACCATTGAACAAGTCAATCGTATTACCTCAGAGATTCGAACTGCGTTTGAGCACCGTGAATACTGCTCCGCAATCTTTCTCGATATTGCCCAAGCGTTTGATCGAGTTTGGCTCGAGGGGCTTGAGTACAAAATTAATGTGTTACTCCCACAAAATACTCACAAGGTTCTTGAGTCCTATCTTAGCGAAAGAACCTTCGTTGTGCGACAAAATGATTTTCTAACAGTAGAGTCGGAAATCAAAGCTGGTGTGCCCCAAGGTAGTGTACTCGGCCCTATGCTATACGTGCTATACACATCAGATATCCCAATCAACCACAACCTCACAACATCAACATTTGCTGACGATACTGCAATATTAAGCAGGTCCCGATGCCCAATACAAGCTACAAATCGACTTGCAGATCACCTCACCAATCTCGAAGAGTGGCTGGGCAACTGGCGGAAAAAAGTCAATGAACAAAAAAGTAAACACGTTACATTCACGCTCAATAGAGGTACTTGCCCTACGCTAACTCTGAACAATATTACGATCCCACAGGCCAATGAGGTCATGCATCTCGGCATTCATCTCGAAAGACGACTCACATACCGCAAACACATTGAAGCGAAGAAAACACAAATTAAGCTGAATGCCAACTCCCTTCACTGGCTTATTAATTCACGATCACCCTTAAATCTGGATTACAAGGTGTTGCTTTATAACACAGTAATAAAGCCTTTTTGGACATACGGATTCCAGCTATGGGGCAATGCAAGCGCCAGCAATGTGGAAATAATTCAAAGAGCTAAATCTAAAATTCTTAGAACAATAACTGGTGCACCATGGTACATTCGAAACGATTGTATTCACAGAGATCTGAATATCCCAACTGTGCAGTCTGAAATAGCTCGAACAAAACGAAACTATTCTCAAAAACTCGTCTATCACCCAAACCCGCTCGCAAGAGCTCTCACTCAACAAAATAACACAACGCGACTCAGGAGAAATGACCTCCCAAGCTCAGTGTTAAGTTCTTAGAGCCGCTGTAAATTACTAGCCTCCATCTGGATGGCTAGTACATATTATAAGTTTAGATTTAAGAATTTATTGTTAATTATTGTTAGTCCTAAGAAAAGGACATACAATAAATAAGGAAAAAGTAGGAAAAAAAAAGTATGAAGAGGTGTCTCCGTACTTGGCATTTAAAACAACAGGCGCCAGCGCGCATATGATTACAGAAGTTGGCGCAACTTCCTGAATGCGGCCATGATCGAACGACGACTGCGTAAAAAATTAACTTTAAATAAAAATTAAAAAAAAAAAAAACAAGTCCAATAGTCTAGAATTTTCATAAGTAATATTGAATTCCACATTGAATATTGAAGACACACATAAAGTAAACAATAAATAATTTAAGTACATATGTAATTTCAAGTCTGTGCTGCATTGAAATTTATTATTTGTTTACTGTCTTTTCATATCACAAGATTAAAGCCAATCGATTGATGTAAGACCCATCAAAATCCCAAGCCTACGAGTTTCAACTCTAGAGCGCAACAAAGGAACAACATACATAAGCTGGAAACATATTCGGGCATGTCACTGAAATCGAAAGCGAAATTCAGTTGGATTGGTTTTAAAATCCCTCGAGCAAAACCTAGGTGTCACGGAAAATAGAGGGATTTCACTTTTCGGACATTTGATTCGGAAACAGCTGGGCATTGAGCAGGGCTGTCAGCACTATAACAATTATGTGTGATATTATTTTTAATTTCGAATTATTTGCTTAGTTGGGCGAAAAAATTATAAATAATATTTTTTTATAGTAAGAGACGAAACGTAAATGGTTTTGGAAGTACATTACAATTAAAAAAAAACAAATATTTGTAAATTTTCTGCCAGCTATATTGTATAATTTAAACGACAACACTATGATAAGCAAAACATTTGAGATTTGCTGTGACTGTCAACTCGCATATGTTACTTGCAAACACACATTAATAACATCAAGATAAAAACAAATAAGTTCTTAAAGATAAAATAAAAATGCCTGTTGCCGGCTTCCTAGCAATAGATTTCCTTCGTAGAAGGCAATTGGGGTAAGTGGCTGGAGTGCATTCAATTATAAAATGTAAACACTCTTCTTCTTTTCAACTAGTCATTCACAGTCTATTTATTGTTAACATGCCAACTTTTTGCAATGAACTCTTTACTAAAATGTTTGTTTAAATACACATTTATTGTACACTAAATTAAACAAATAAAAATACCACAATCTTTATTTAAATTTTAGTTCACATATAAATCATAAGAAATTGAGACAAACACTCCGAGTGATTTCATTTTTTGCTTTTAACATGTTGGCATTACTGTTCTCGGTGGGTTTTTGTCTGGTTTAACAAAATGCAATATTTGCCGAGATGTTTACTAAAATACAAAATAACAAATTAAATCTAATGAAATGTTTATAAAAACGAATGCAAATTAATTCGAAAATGAATTCTCTTTGAATTTCTATCACTACCTGAATTTAACACCATTTATTAAAGCTGCAATCTACTAAATCTCTCATGCAAATGTAAGCGATTTCAAACCAACCAAAAAATTTTTCCGTGACACCGAGAATTGGAATATGGTTGGAATGGAATGCTCGTGACATGGCCGATTACCTTCCTTTGCATGCGTAGCAACAGCTGTTTTATTCTAATGCTAGATACACACGAAGCAACGGTTGCCTCGTCAGCAATATCAAAATTTTTTGATATTGCTGGCAACGGTTGCAGCAACACAAAAAGCTATGGACATCACAGCTACACACGAAGCAACGGTTGCTTCAACATGGCTGTGTTGCTGCAATGGTTGCTTCCTGTGTATCTAGCATAATGTAGAATTTCAAATACCCATTACTCCCGCACACTTTATGCAAGATACACACGAGGCAATCGTTGCAGCAACACAGCTTTTCGTGTAGCTGAAACCGTTGCCAGCAATATCAACAAATTGTGTGTATCTAGCATTAGATTTTAGTATTGGTAGATGTAAGAGTGGTTCAGAAGGGCAAAGCATATACTCTCCAAGTGTAAGCGGGTCAAATATATTACGTTTGTGCAGAATAAATAATAAAGCAGCAACGATATATTTGTTTTTATCAGGAAAAGTCAGATTGCAAATGCAATCCTATAGAAAAAAACACAAAACAGCAATAAATTTGGTACATTTAAACATTAATATATGTAAATTAATATTGCATTGAGCTATTTTAGTGTATTTTTACTATAGCGCTGAATGTGAAACACTTGCACAGATGTTACGTATATCAAAGAACAAAAATCGCCAGCGATATATTAAAACGCTAATCATGTACAGCTCATACCTCCATAAATGGCAAGTAAAACGCCGAAAATGAATATCAATTAAGTGTCATCAATGACACAAACAGTGGTATATAATAGTGGTGACCACACATGGGAAGACATTCAGTTTCGAGCATTCGAACGCTTCAATTAAATAAAAAATAAAAAAAAACAAAACTCAAAAATCGCTGCAATGGCTTACAAGGTAACATTTACCATATCTTCACTTAAAAATATATACATATATTCACTTACATACATATATCCATTGATATTTCCAGTTCGTCCTTACATTTGCCTGCATCGCTGCCGTGAGCCAAGCTGCCGTGGTATCTGTGGCACCTGTAGTTAGGACTGCCGCTCCATTAGCAGTCGCCCCAGCTGAAGCCATTGAAGTTGAGGAATACGATCCGAATCCACAGTATCAGTACGGCTATGATGTACAGGATTCACTCTCCGGCGACTCCAAGGGTCATGTGGAGGAACGCGACGGTGATGTTGTGCGTGGCGAATACTCTCTGATCGATGCTGACGGTTTTAAGCGCACTGTCACCTACACCGCGGACGCTGTCAACGGATTCAACGCAGTAGTCCGTCGTGAACCGTTGGTTGTAGCCGCGCCCCTTGTTAAAGCAGCCGCACCAGTTGTTGCTGCTCCTGCGCCCGTTGTAGCTGCACCTGCACCAGTTGTGTCTGCTCCCCTCGTTAGGTCCGCCCCTCTTAGAGTTGCAGCACCTGCACCAATCCTGAGAGCAGCACCACTGACCTACGCTGCCGCTCCCGCTGCTATAACTTACAGACATTTGTAGAATAACGCCAACACACTGAACAGATGAATAAAAATGATTTTTATTATTAAATCAAATTTGTTTTTTCGAAGCTACTGAAACTGCTATAACCGGCAAAATTTTAGCAAATCATTTACAAACATGTTTTGCTTGATTACTTCTCTTATTATTATCTAAATTATTATATTTATATATATATATATATTTTTTTTTGCTACGCCAAGGTAGAATAGTGAAAGTGTTCAAATTCAAAGCACAGAAATAGCCTCGGGGGCAATTTATGTTAGCCAATATTTTTCATTTCGATATGGTATTCAATTACACTTTTAGCGAGGGACACGTTTTGCATGCGACCCTAATCTGCCTTCAGCCGGTGAGAGATTGCGAACGTGAAAGTAGTATTGAGTGGGTGAATACCGTTTGTCAATTGGCTTCGCTTACAATACAATTATAACATTTAATAAATCAATTACAATTGTATAAAAGTGACAATATTTTTGCGTAAATGTTGCTCAATTAGGCTTATCGAAAGCGATGTGGTATAAATATCGGAGACACTAAGAGATGAAATCATTCCACAACTTCACTAGCTTCGTAAACAGACATTCAGTTGTTTAGCATCAATCGACCAAATCGTACACCATGGCATTCAAGGTAAGTTTCCAGACGCATCTCAGAGTAGCTCTGTATCCTTAATTTTTACTAATCATCCACATTAGTTCGTCGCATTCCTTGCCCTCATTGCCGCTGTTAGCGCCGGTGTTTTGCCTACCGCTCAAGTCTACCATACAGCTCCGCTCCACACCGCTGCCGTCGTAAAGACTCCTGTTGCCTACTCTGCTCCGGTTAGCTACGCTCACGCACCTGTTGCAGTGGCGCATGCTCAACCCGTTTTGGCCAAACACGATGACGAGTACGATCCTCATCCACAGTACAAATTCGGCTATGATGTTCAGGATGCTATCTCCGGTGACTCAAAGAGCCAGGTAGAGGAGCGTGATGGAGATATTGTTCATGGCGAATACTCACTGATCGATGCTGATGGCTTCAAGCGCACTGTCCAGTACACCTCTGACCCGGTTAACGGTTTCAACGCTGTTGTCAACCGCGTTCCCGTTGACCACGTTAAAACCGTAGTCAAGACCGTCGCTCCAGCCACTTATGTGAAGGATGTCCATGCACCAGTGGCTTATCATCAACTTCATTAGAAGCACCTTCTAACTGTTGTGAAAATCATTTGAACTTTATTTCTCAATAAATTGTTGCATATTTTTAAGCTATAATTCAAAAACAACAAATTTTTAGAATGTCAAAGTGTATGAAACGTAGCGAAGGACTAATCGGATATCATATAAAGTATTTATGTATACATTCGTGATCAGGTTGACAAGACGCGTCGATGTAGCCACTTTCGTTCGTGCGTCGAAAAGGGCACGAACGTCGATGGAGTGTCTACAATCGAGAGTCTTCTTTGGTTGCCGTTTCTGAAAATAATCATTACACTTTGATCCCACTTTATTGACAATTTGAGAATAATATAGGTTGTGTAGAAGAATGTTTTGACCGCTACAAAGTGTTACCGTTTCGGATTTTTTATTATTACATTTTTTTTTCTCCCATCAATTTGAATTACACATCCATACGTAGGTGGTAAACAAGTTGTACTTTTTTTTATCTCTCCATAACTGGTCATTCCAACGCATGCCTGGTCGTCCTCTATTATGTCGACCACCAATCATGTTTGGGCCCCCATTAAAACTATGCGAGCTCTTTCATCCATTCGAATGAGGTGACCAGCCCAGTGCAGCCTCTGGACTATGTTAACCTCATTGAATAGCTCATACTGGTCGCAGTTCATACGGACCCTAAACTTGTCGCCGACTCTAAAAGAACCCACAATTCTGCGGAGAATCTTTCCCTTGTAGATTTCATCTGACTCAAACTTTATTTTCGCCTTTCGTGAGAGGGCTTTATTGATCATTTGCTTGCTCAGCCCAAAATATTTGCAAGAGTAATTCTTCGTCCAAACTCCAGGCTGAAGTTGTTTTTGCTGTTCAATTCGTATCCAAGATAAAGTTTTCTACAACATTAAAGTTAAAATTATCCATCGTCACTGACCATCCAAAACGCGATGACGGCGTGCGAGAAGGCACTGAGTACTTCGTCTTGTCCTCATTCACCGCTAGACCCGTGAGCCGAGACTGTTTATCAATCTCCGAGAACTCCTTGCTGACTCGTCGTTCATGTATACCGATGATATCAATATCATCAGCGTACGCGACTGGCATCACTTCCTTTTGGAAGACTGAGACTGACATATTCTGTATGTACAGACACTTGAGTAGGATGTATTCCATCAGAAGATTGAAAAAATAGATTGACATCGCTTCACCCTGCATAGAACCTCTCTTGGCATCAAAGGGTTTGTAGAGGTTCCTTCATAACCTGACAGTTCTTTGTGTATGCGATATCGCCATATTCCGGGATACCTATTGCAGGCAGGGCGTCGAAAAACTACGTTCTTATCGGTCTGTCGAAAGCGGCTTTATAGTAGAGAAATAATTGGTGTGTGTTTTTATTAAAATCCGGTCTGAAGCCACTTTGATATTGTCATATCAGTAAATCCGTGTATGGCTTCAGCCTATTACACAATACATCTGACAGAATCTTATATTCGATGGAAAGGAGACTTATTCCGCGATAGTTCGTGCAAACAGCTGGTGTCTCCTTTTTTAAAGATAGGACAAAGAACACTGAGATTCCAGTCATTGGGTATGCATCCATCGGACCAATTCTTGCATACAAGTTGGTGCATACTCCTAAATAACTCTTCGCCGCCGGTCTTGAATAACTCAGCTGGCAGCCCATCAGAGCCTGCCGCTTTGTTATTTTTCAGCTTTTTTAAAACCGAATGGACTTTGTTATAGTCCGGTGGCTCTACAATGATGTCATTATTAAATGTTTCTATCGGCGGTATTGTGCGCTTTATTGACTCTTAGTAGGTTACAAAAATTACTTCTCCATAATCTCTCGAGACGAAGCTACGTAGTTTCCTACTTACCACGAAACCGCATCAAAATTCGTACTTACTCTATATAAGCCTTTGTATCATAGTCTGATATTGACAATATTTAGACCTAGCTAAAAATAAAACAGACTTGTAAAATCCAACAGACACCCAAATAACCACTGGTTAAGGCCAAAAAAATACTAGATCGTCTATAGTTTTGCTAGGAAAATATTAGTCGCCTTTTTACGGGCTTTACAAATAACTCAGTACCTATTATGGAAAAAACGAAGCTTTTTTCTCATTCAGACCCATTTTTTTCTTATAATATTTATTAACTATACAATATATTTAAACTATGTAACATTTAACTAAGACATTGTATATACAATACGGCTATATTTTAAAAAGATTCAAAATCAGTATATAGACTTATTTATACAAATATGACTGTGTAAATTATTAAAGTGCTCATTAAAAAAAAAAACCATAAAAAAGAATCAATTTAAACAAAATTTTCCTTGAAATATCTAAATTATAAAACAAAATTACACACCATGTTCTCTCATTATGAGATACAAATTATTCAGCGAAGGGGCTCAAGCGACGTTGATTATGTTCTTCTCCAATTTACAACACACACCGAATTTCAGTACTAAGTTCATGTAAACCTAAATGAAAGAAAAATGCAGGCGGCTGCCAATAAAGTAAAGCAATTCAATAAATATGCAAGCAAATTGAATTTAATATCTGTAATTTACATGAAGCACGACAGACAAAACTTCCGCTGAATCAAATCTTCCAATCGATTCGAATGGCATCGAGTCAGAAGAGAAGGTAAACAAAGGTCAACTGAATACAGTGCAGTCGGTGCGAGAGATTGAATCAGGTACTTTCACCTCAGTTGCAGTTGTCTGGTTAGTTCAAAATCGACAGTCCATATAAATATATTAATTCCCAATTTAAGAGAGAACGCAACACGAATCTGTTAGCAGAAGAATGTCATGCAAACAAGATGTAATCGCTTGCAATTGTTAAACGAAGAAAAAGGAGAAAAAACCCCTTAAAGCAAAATAAAATATACAATGTCGGTGTTAAGGTCAAAGTCAGGTTTTATGGTTAATTACCGTTGTTGAATGGATCTTGGGCTTTAATCGTACATCGTTCCAAAATTCCAATTCGCTCCCTGTATGTCATGTTTGTGTAGGCCGAAAAGCAAAATACAAAACATTACATTTGCTTTTATGTACGAACGACATTCGTAGGCCAGAAGCAAACCAGACGCCGGCGGGCGATAATAAAACCTCGATTACAATGTGTACGTAAGTGGTTACATCGGACGGTCTGTCACACTTTCTGCGCAGCTCGTCGAATAAAGAATGTACGAGAGTGGTTTGAATTGTATTGAAAGTAAAAATGTATTGAAACATAGGAAATATAAATACACACGCAAGAGTCTCATTTAATAGGGTATAACGGCTGTTTATTGTATGATAAACCGTGTTAGTGAATACAATTTTTTAGTTACTATAATCTTCACACATCGTGTGGTAAGAATTATATTTTGCACTGTGTTTGCAGGAAGGAAGAATTCATCGAAGATATTAAGAGAGGCACTATATATATACATATGTAAAATCTGGCAATACAAAAAAAATTTGACACTTTTTAGCATGAACGTACTCACAAAAATTCAATTAGGCCAAAAATAGAAATTTCGACATGGATTATCTTAAAAAGAGTGTGTTGAAGAACTCTTTGTATGGCGATGAAGCACCATCAAAAACACAGTTTATTGCTGGTATGCTTTAAAAGACGTTTAAAATATCGTCACAGGTGACGAATCATTGATTTATGAGCCGGAAACCAAAAAGCAATCGACCGTGTGGATGTTCCAAGACGAGCCAAATCCAACAAAAGTTGTTTACGCACGAAGCCCTGCGAAGCAATTGGTCGCCTGTTTCTTCGGCCGGATGGCGCATTAGGCCATTGTTCCGCTTGAGCGTCGTAGGACGTTCAATTCTGAATGATACACAACCATTTGTTTGCCTGAAGTCTTCTTCACCCTCCACAATGACAATGCAAGCTTTTACAAATCGGTTCAAACAAGAAAGTTTTTGAGCTCCAAATATCGAATTGATGGCCCATCCACTGTCCAGCCCTGATTTATCACCCAATGATTTGTTTTTATTCCCAAATGTCAAAAAAAACAACTGCGTGGTGAACGTTTTTCTACGCCCGAAGAAGCTGTTGATGCGTTCACAACCCATGTTTTGGAGGTGCCTCAATCGGAGTGAAAATAGTGCTTCGAAAATTGGTTTGAGCGAATGCAAAAGTGCATAAATTTTCTTTGAGAATCTTTTGAAAAACAGTAGAGCCATTTTAATTTAAAAATGTTTGTTATTTTTTGTTATTCCAGAAATGTAAATAGTCCCCCTCGTACTAGAGGCTTTAATCATATCCATCTGTATGATTCAACCTCACCTAGTCCTTGCGATAGATAGGCTTAATCTGGATTACTTTAAGAAAATTAGTCTTTCGAGCAATATCTGTCAACATATCATCTTTCTGTTGTTATGTGCTTAAGAGACCAAAGGAGGAAACAAATACAATATTTTGAAATATCAGCAAGATTTTGAGACATCCAGAATTCAAATCACATTCCTTGTTCTATTACGCCCCTCACGAGAGACGACAGACACTAAATTGTATAGTTACACAAAAATGTGTTTAGATTTAATAGTTTCTGCATTGAATAAGTGTCTCGTTCAGAAGTTCGAAATTTATCAAACAGCTCTCGCATGCAGACATACATTTACAACAACAATAACCGCTAGTGTAGCTACATGTCGGTATTTGTACCTTCGCGTAATTCGGTTTATACATATTTGTATCTTACATACTCCCCACCAACTCGAGTGGCTATCGTTCACAGCTGTGCATGGCTTTGAGCACGTTGCTGTGATTCACATTTTCGTAGGTTTATTTTGGAACTTTTTGAAACTTTTTTATACCCTTCGTCAGTTTTAGATCACATAAGCCTAAATAAGCGTCCAAGATTTTATTCGTCATTGGCCGTGCTAAACGATATAAATTAATAAATTTGAAATATCCTTTATTGGTGTTCAATTGCTTCATATAACCCATCAAAACATGTGCTCTTGTGCGAATAAGTTCTTCTATTCTTAGTTTTATATTAATAAAATCGTTGATATTAATTTTTGTAGCATTCTAATTCCTACACAAAGGCCGAATCATTGCTTTTGAAGTGGAGAGCACACCTGTAGGGTATATCACATTCAGTTTTGTCTTATTTAATGTTTCTTATTTGCCATTCGTTGTTATTGTAGCATTATTTTAAGTCAGAATTTCCAAAATGGTCTAAAGTAGTCCATTGTGTGTTCATTTGTCCGATCGTTCGTTGAGGTTCGCTGAGGTCCACACATGACAACCTAATTTGCCGTATGCTTATGTACGTTGTACGTGCATTTCGACCTTGATTCGCACCGAAATCGAGAGTGAGTTATGTGCAAGTAATGTTTTTTAATGCCCG
The DNA here is from genome assembly GCA_035044805.1 of Leucophenga maculata. Lineage (NCBI taxonomy): Eukaryota > Metazoa > Arthropoda > Insecta > Diptera > Drosophilidae > Leucophenga > Leucophenga maculata. The sequence goes on along the minus strand of JAWNNP010002849.1, from coordinate 401,482 downwards.
CGTTAACTCGTAATTCTTTGCGGTTTATTATTTATTCATCGAGGCATGTACCTAAATATGTATGTGCGATACTTTCAATATCAGGTGATGAATGCGTATGTAAGTTAATTGATTTATTGTAGTCGGTATGGGCATCTAGAAGTAACAATACAAATGTTACCGTTACTAAACGAGCAACACTTACGAACAATTTAGCGATCGGCATTAATATAATAAATTTAATTACGGAATATAAATTTTAAAGGAATTCACGACAACTTTCAAAGTCTCAGAAAAAATGATGTGAATTCGGTTAAACTATTTATCGTTTTTATGAAGTATTATTAGCCATATGTAACTTAAAACTATTATTTTATTAACAGTAGATGCATAAATTCGTTTTTTTTAAAATTAATTTAATAGAAAGACCACCGCATTAATCGTAATTAAATATGTACGGTAATTTCTTTACAATTAATACTTTAAAAATTCAATAAACATGAAAAGGTGGTGAATCCGTGTAATTAGTTTGTGAGGATTACAGAAGAGAATGTGAATGTTGGCACATTAAAAGCTTGAATAATTGAATTATGTCGAGTGCCCCAAATTTATTTGAAATAAGGCAAACCATAACCATTATGGAATCGAAGCTCAAATACTGTTCAGATGTGCTTTTGATACCATTTAACTTATCGAACTAATGGTAGAAGAGGTTAAACATGATCTACACCAAACCTTCTTAAACGCACTCTCCCCACTGTTCGGGGAGTCTTCTCCATCTTCTGAAGATATAGGTGAGCAGTGGAGACGTACCACCTGCGACATGGATATGACTACCTTGGCGGACTTTGATTAAATCAGACCTATGAGTAACTCTTGGAACGATGAGGAGTTTCGCGGATGACATTGACATCGTTGACATTGAGGTGGTTGGGGGTTATTTCAAATCCTTATTGGTGGACGACGTAACAGAGGAAAACCAGACTCGCGTTGGAATGACCAGGTATGGACAGATCTCTGCTTATTGCATTAACAACAACTGGCATGAGCACGTACAAGTTTATAGCGGCTAATGTGGATTCCCACGTGCGGCCATAAGTTCGAAAATTTTATCAAAAAGTCAAGCGTCTGACTGAAGGTTTTAAACCTGTAGTAACATTCTGTAAAGAAGAAAGTGGAAATCTGGTTACAGATGCACAGGAATTACTTAGATTATGTAGGAGTAATTTTTCTAACCTTCTTGGAGGCGATGAGCGCTCAATACCGTCGATAGAGAAATGACACCGAAACCACCACCGGACTATATCGTAGTCGATTCGGTTTTCAAACAGCTGAAAAATCACAAGTGGCAGACTGAGATGGGCTACCAGCTGATGATGGGCCGATGAACGAATACCCAATGACTGGAATCTCAGTGTTCTTTGTGTTAGCTTTAAGAAAGGAGCCCCCGCTGTTTGCGCCAACTACCGTAGAATTAGTATCCTTTCCATCGGATATAAGATTCTGTCATGCGTATTGTGTAATAGGCTGAAGCCATATACGGATTCTCTGATAGGACAATATTAGTGTGGCTTCAGATCAAAAGGGTGGACCAGTGACCACGCTGTCGTCGCGTCTTGGACGGTCAGTCACGATGGAGAATTGCAACTTCAATATTGTCGAAAACTTCGTTCATCTTGGATTAACCGGACACGAGTTGGAATGGAATGGAGTGATCACTCCGCACTATGCGTACAAAATAACTGGCGCCAGATCGCACAATTCTACAGCAGCTGGTGCGCTTTCCTGGATGCGATCGGCGGTTGATACCAAATTCCTATATATATATATATATATATATATATGTAGATATATATTCTTGAACATCCATCTGTCTGTCTAAGTGTCTCATAGTGCGCTCGTGAATACGGAAACTATCAAAATATTCATAGAAGATTCTCAAGTCGGTGAGAAAGAATTTTATTTCGAAACACATTATTATTTACTGTTATAACAAATATTTACTAAATGTCGCTAGAATTAGGATCAATGAATACCTGTGATGTTAATAGGGATTTTACAAATTTTGCTTTGTGATAGGTTCGCGTTTCCAATTGGTCAACTTGAAACCACTGCGGCTATCGACACGGTATTGGTAGGTGCGCTTGAAGCCATCTGGATCGACCACATTGTACTCCCCAGTGACGACATCATCTTTACGTTCTTCCTTGTGGCCGGTTCCTCTATCATCTATACGAATATTGAATTTGTATTCTGGATTGGGATCCCAGTTTGCAATTGTCTGATCGTGCAGTTCAGGTTCAAAACGCCCTTGATGAACCGGAGTTTGCTGATAGACTTGAGCGTGATGATACACAGGAGCAATATAGGATATTAGTGCTGGCTGGTAAATGTTGGAAGGAGCAATATAGCCTGCACTGGCCACTGCCACAAAAGCTAGGACGATAATTGCCTGTGAATTGAGAATATTTCAGTAAATAGGTATATAAGTTGTATTTGAAACTAAAAACCTTTAAACCCATTTCTATATTTCAATTGTGTTGAATCGATGAGAAACTCTCGAATGATAATGAAAACAAAAACTCAACGGGTTATATAGCAAATTTTTATTCATTAATTTATTTGTTTTTAATCATCAAAAAAACAGTCTAAATATTTTCGAATGCTAATTTTTCATTAAACAATGAAAAAATCAAATCAATTACAAAGTTTTACAAATTAATTTTTATTACAATGAAAAGTAAAAGCCTATATTTAATTAGCTTCTGTTTAATTAATTACAAACATTGGGATAAAGAGTAAACAGATATTTAATATTAATATAATTGCTTTCAAATTGATTCAGCAAAACTATTTTTAATATCAGCTACTTGGAAAACTCCATTTCATTCATATTCAAGAAAATTTATTTGTTACTAGCTAGCTGTACCTGGCACGCTTTGCTGCGTCCAGTAAAAACTATTTTCAAAATGAATGTTGTGTATATAATATGTATCTGTGTATGTTCCTTATAGACAGCCGATATGTCCCAACTTTTCCATTGGATCTAACTTATCTCAAGCACATTAACATGTATACCAAACATGTATATCAAAATTTACTACTATGCATCAAATGGATGCTTATATGGGGCATCACCCGCTGCGATTTTGACCAAAATGAACTGCATTTTCTGTCGATATTGAAGTTTCTCTCGTAGTTTAAGCTTATTCGGTAGGACGGTTTGGCTGGCTATAAGGTCTATGTACCACATTAATTTTAATAAATATTATTAAAGCAATTGAATTACGTATATTTTGAGTAGCAATGAGAAACAGTTTGAAAAGGGCTAAGCAAATTTTAAGCTTATAAATTTGGTTTATAATTTCAAATATAAATAGAACTCTGCAGGTCGCTTTTATAGAAATAAACGTTAAATGTCAATCACAATAAACTTTTTATCTTTCAGTAATTCGATATTGAATCCAATGAGTGGCTATTAAGTGATACATGTACATATATATAAGGGAAATTATAAGCCTCGGTGGGAACAAAGCTTAAATGCTCTTCACATATGCTTTTGCTAACATTTAAGTTATTAAAACAATAGTAGAGAGATCACCAAAGCATTCTCACTCGCAATCTCTCGTCTGCTGTGTGAACCTTCTATGCCTTCTGAAGATTTAGGTTAGCAGTTAAGGCGTAACACCTGCCACATGGATATAACTGCCATGGGGAGAATTATAGAGAAATAACGCCAAAATCACCAGTGAAAAATGGCATTATAACGAGTTCGAGTCTGTTCAGAGAAGAAAACCAGTAGGTGGGGAGTTGCTCACCGCCCCTCCTAAATGTTGATCTAACTCTTGCCAAAATATCTTCTTTTAATGCTGAACAAAAACGTTATTTCTACATTTATAGATTTGAATATAAAAGACTAAAGAAAGCGAAGGTTTAGGTCTAAGTTCGGTTCAGTTACGCAAAAATTATCAGATTGACTAACATTTTTGAGAAACCCTCAAAAACTGTTGCTGTTCTCCTTGCTGTAATCCTTATCTCCGATTAGGCTATATTGAAATCTTACGCAGACGACGTCGCAATTCTCTACAATGCCAATGGCGAATAGGATGCAGCAGGATACAAATATGGGGCATCGCAATTAGAACACAAAAGCAGCGAATCCAAAAGCTGCAAAATTGAAGTCTTCGTGTGATTACAGGGTACCCCTGGTACGTCTGCAACACAACACTACATCGAGACTCGAGGCTGAACACCATATAACAAGAAATCATTCATCACACAAGCCGCTACAACTTCAAGCTGCAAATCATGAAAATAGGTTTGCGTCCAATAAGAAGATTAAAATGGAATAATATTGGTTACGACACTACACCTTATAGACGAAGATGACTATAAATAAATTTCGAGATCACTACCGCACGAATTTGTACAGTTTGGCGATTATAATAGAAGGGTGCGATATGATATGGTTATAGGATATATAAAATCCTCATTCCTATCAAAATTAAATCAAATAAATAATAAAAAAAGATAGATTCATTGTCATTTTGTATGGGTCCCATACTCATATCTTAATCCATGTTGGACATTTTATAGGTATTAGTATAAGGTACACTAACTTTATATAGATATAATAAACCATAACAAATAGTTTTTTTCCTTGGAAAAGCTCAGAACGGAGGATATGAACCAATATCTAATATTTAAGTAATTTACACCAAAAGAAACTCAAAAGGAGCGGCAGGGCAAACTAAATATTAAAACTTAAAGGCTCTATAACGCCTCGAGTTTTTTATGAGACTTTATGGTCAACTTTTTTTTTTTTGGATTGACGTAGAATACATTAATAGCTAAATTAACCACAACAACATTTTACATGTTATACAAAAAAAACTAGGTTTGTATGGCAAGTGTTAACGTCCTCTATGAGAGAGGAGGAGAGGATTTGCATGTTCATTGAATACAAATTGCCTAAGAAAGGATTAGGAGCGTGTAAAAATCTAAACCTTCGTTGTTTATACGTACAGACAGATAGTAGGTCATGTCTATATCGTCGTCTTCTGCCTGTTACATAGAACTTCCTTTAAGGAAGCCTAACTTACAATTAGTTTTGCTTCATTTCGGTAATTATTCCACGACTGATTTTGTGTACCTGCAAAAACCTTTTTTTGGTTTATTTAACTTTGCCTTAATACGTTAATTGAAACTGATGAAGTAATATGTATTTGCTGACAGGCATAATCTGTTGTTTAGTGAAGTATTGTTTAGTGAAGTAAGTAACTTCTGAGGCAATTTTGTGAAAAATGTGTAAACGTTCAAAGATTCTTTTAAAATTCCTAAGAAGTAGCAAATGAACCTTTTTACTTGTTTACAATTTTAAAATAATATAATCTATTTCGATCGGCTTTGAGACCATCTTTTCCCTCAAGACTTACGCCTACTTTTCAAACAAACTACTCGTAGAATGTTGTCATAATCTTTGGCTAACGCCCACACTTAAAATGGGAGATCTTTTTATGCGCTCAGCGGGCGACAAACTACGTTGCATGTGATTAATGGAAAATATGATTTGCTTTGAAGAAGCTGCAAAATATCTACAAAATATGCATCCCGACTACAGATAAATAAAATAAAAAGAACTCAAATGATTTTCAGTTCATAGGCATTTGCATCACATTTATTCAATAACAACTAACGGCAATATCGAATCAAGTCCGAATTTATCTAGTAGGCATAGGAGATAAGTGGCGATGCGAAAGTTGTCTTCACGACAGCTGGACCACTGACATATTGAGCTGGGGCAGCAACAACTGGTGCTGGAGCAGCGGCATAGGTGAAAGGAGCAGCAACGGTTTTCACAACTGGTGCAGGAGCGACGAGTGGAGCTGGAGCAGCGGCAACAATTGGAGCAGCTTTCACAAGAGGAGCAGCAGCAACAGCCGCTACCAAGGGTTCACGGCGCACAACAGCGTTGAAACCGTTGATGGGATCGGCGGTGTAGTCCACAATACGACGGTAACCGTCAGCATCGATCAACGAGTACTGGCCCTGCACAACATCACCGTCGCGGCTTTCGACCTGGGTCTTAGAATCACCGGAAAGCGCATCCTTGACGTCGTAGCCGTAGGTGTACTGTGGGTGTGGGTCGTATTCCTCGACTTGGGCAACAGCAGCCAGAGGAGCAGCAGCCGGAATAATGCCGGCGCTGGCTACAGCAATGCAAGCAGCGAAGAAAGCAATGAACTGCAACGAAGAAAGAAGAGAAAATGAGGTTAGCACTTTTATTATTGAGGCAGCTCTTTTCGGCCTGATAAAGGCTTTGGTATGCACTTGTCATATTTCACTATTATTTATTAATTTTTTTTTCTTATATTATCCTTAACTTCACTGCGTATCCTTACTTTGAATGCCATTTTTTATAAGTTTGATTTGTTGATTGGTTGCTCTAAATACCGAACTTGGTTTTGAACTGATTTGAACGCCGTCCAAGTGGGGTTTATATACAAAATTCACTGAAATGGCCGAAATTGAAAATTCAACGCGTTCATTTGCGTCATAAAACGACGGCAATAATATAAGCAGCTACAACGCATCTTTATTTGTCGGACCCGGCCCCAGAAGCAACAGCGGCGCATGCGACATGTTGTTGGGTCAGCGCTGAAGTGGGGACGTCAGCAGACAGGGTCGCCAGCTACTGGCCGGCTAGTCAGCCCAAGCACATTTTCCAAGGCTAAGCCATGCGAGTGACAAAAGCAATGAGCGCGTAATACCTTCTTGATTGAATTAAACAATGGAAAATTAATATTGCCAACGAATCCCATCAACAGCTGAACAGAGGCAGAGACAGCGACAGCGACGTCAACTGCAGACGTGGCCTGGTCAACAGAAATACGTAGCTCGAACTGCAAACGTGCAATTCATTTTATTAATCTGTCTACTTGTCCATCGATCGATTGATTGGATTTTCAAATTCGGAAATTTAAATCGTTTATATGCAGTGCGCATGCGCAAATGCATAACAACGGTTATTTTCAAACTGCTACCGATCCACTATCTCTTTCACACTGACGAACTCACGTTTGTCTACTAAAACCACAATAAAAATTTTGCATCATCATCGCCCGGAATAAACTTTTGCTATTTATTTATCGATTCATTTGCTGCTATTTTTAATCCATTTAGTATTTAAAATATATACCAAGCTTCCGACTACGCTCGATTTTAGAATTTCTGTCTTTTTTATATGGAATTCTTGGCGCTTAATAGCTGTAAGTTCGTAATAGGTATACTTGAAAAATTAGTGTCAACCCAATCTTGGAATTTTGAAGAACACAAAGAAACAATTACCTTGTCTGAAATTTGTTACACCAAACTCATTGCAAATGAATAAATATTTCGTTAAACATTTTGTAACACCAAAAAGGCGGCAGAGATCACAGAATGTATTCACATAAATGGTTAGATTACAATGGCGAGGGCAAACCTTGCGAAGTTACTTAGAGCAATTTTGGTCCATTGTGATAGCATATAATCTCTCCTAATTCTACCACAGCTATATCAAGTATCAATTTGTCTATACTATACAATTCCTATGAGACAATAGCCAGAGCGGTCACCTACCACAATAGAGATGTTTGGTCTGTTCTGGCGTAGGAGTTCATTTGTTCGTTTAAAGTTGTAGTTCGGCCAAGTTCGGATGAGTTGTTGTATCCTATCCTATTCAATATAATCCGTAACTTATATGTACCCACATGTATACAAGATAAATTTTTCAAGAAGCTGGGATTTCACAAAATTACACTAAAGTCGCAACCAAAAACGTCAAAAGTCCCCATTGTGCGATGCATCAGATATACCTTTAGAAACCTTTCATCTACGTTTTTATTTTTCCTAGTACTTGGAGATGTTGCTGTTTTATGACTTAAAACTTCGTTTCAAGTATATTAAAATTTCAACTCCACTGAAGTTACAGCTTTTATACTATATGTAAAAATAGTTATACATATGTATATCAGGGTGTTTTTTTTTTCGACTATTTTTCTCGCTCCCGGCCTGAAGTTTTGTTCGAAATGTCGAAAAAAATTGCCTTCAAATATAAGCCCTTAATATTAATGTTTGGTATTTTCCCAGAGCGTGAGAAGATTTCTCATATAAATTTATGTAACAATTTACGAAGTGTCCATTGCGACTCAAGTGCAACTCACACCAGTAAGGCATTACAGTTGACCACTGTAATTTTTTTTTATAAATATCTGTTTTTTGTTGTTGTTATTTTATTAATTTCATTATAGGGGCGAAAAAAAAATATTCGACAAAAAAGGACCCTAATGTGTATTTGTTCCTTACATACCAAAACAACCACATTTTCCAATTGATCTTACTTCTCCCGATGCTATTAACATGATGTATACCAAATTTTATCACTGGACCTCAATCGCATTCCCTCCGATTTTGACCAAACATATGATTTCATCTTCACCAACCCAGAATAGGAGGTATATATCCAGGAGTACATAAACTCTTATTTTCAAATGGATATCCCGATCAAGGGATTTAAAAAAGAAGAAATTAAACAACAATAAATAATATTAAAAGTTGAATCCACTGCGGCTATCGACACGGTATTGGTACGTGCGCTTGATGCCATCTGGATCGACCACATTGTACTCCCCAGTGACGACATCATCTTTACGTTCTTCCGTGCGGCCGGTTCCTTTATCATCGATACGAATATTGAATTTGTATTCTGGATTGGGATCCCAGTTTTCAATTGTCTGGTCTTGCAGCTCAGATGCAAAAAAGCCCTTGGTGCACCGGAGTTTGTTGATAGACATGAGCGTGATGATACACAGGAGCAATGTAGGAGATTGGTGCTGGTTGGTAAATGTGGGAAGGAGCAATGTAGCCTGCACAGGCCACTGCCACAAAAGCTAGGATGATAAGTTCCTGTGAATTGACAAAATTTTAGTAAATAGGTATATAAGATGTATTTGAAGCAAAATACCTTTAAACCCATTTCTATATTTCGATTGTGTTGAATCGGTGAGAAACTCTCGAATGATAATGAAAGCAAACACTCAACGGGTTATATAGCAAATCGTTATCCATTAATTTGTTTGTTTTTAATTATCAAAAAAACAATCCAATAAATTTTTCATTAAACAATTAAAAAATCAAATCAATTACAAAGTTTTACAAATTAATTTTTATTGCAATGAAAAGTTAAAGCCTAAATTTAATTAGCTTCTGTTTAATTAATTTCAAACATTAGAATAAAGAGTAAACAGATATTTAATATAATTGGTTTCAAATTGATTCAGCAAAACTATTTTTAATATCAGCTACTTGGAAAACTCCATTTCATTCATATTCAACTAATTAAATTTTTTTTTTTAAATAATAGTAGCCTAAGTAACTCTTAATACATTAGCTAAACGGCACTGAAAGTCCTGTCGAAATTGGCCCAGCCGTTTCGGAGATTAGCTGGAAGAAATACAAAAACTGGTTCGTTCTTTTGTATAATTTGTTCATGTCTGATCATCTCTATGTCTATATTAGACTATATAAATTCATATGTCTAATTGTAAAATATATCAATATTTGAAAGAAAGTAACCCTGTACCGTAAAACTTCCTTATTAAATGCATCAAAATCAATTCGATCGGAGAAATTTGCTTATAAGTTATGCTCACATTTCGTGACATTCATTGATATGCTAGACTTGCCGGCGTTCGATACTTTCCGTAGTTGAGTCGAATTAAAATTTGTGTTTATAGGTGTTATAAAAGATTGATGAATTTAATCGATGTCATAATCCGACGTCGCGTCGACGGTTGACTTGCAACGCAGCTAAATTGATTTATGAAGTGAGCGAACCAGTCTGCAGACGTGGTTTATTGTTTTATAATTAAAATCCACACCAATAAATACTTTGATACAACATTAAAACAATAAAATAAACTTGAATAATTTTCAGGTAATTTATTTTTAATTAGTCTTTTAGCAATCAATAACAAAACCGAATTGAATTTGTGCGATTCTAAAACACGTATGAAACATGGGGAGATTGAAATGAAGTTCTTACCACTGCCGGTGCGTGATGCGTGACGACCGGAGCATGGTGCGCAATGACAGGAGAGTGGGCATGAACAATGTGTGCGGAGGCTGGAGCTAAATGAACGGGCGCATGATGAACCAATGGTGAATGGTGTATCACAGTCGTCGGAGAGGCGTATGATCTGACCACAGCAATGGGTTGCTGTACATGAATCTGCTTGGGCTGCGGAGCAATTGGAACAATCGGCTTCGGAGCTGCCAAATCTGGCGTTTTGAGTACAATGGCCGGTTTTGGTACCACCGCAACCGGTACAACAGCTGAGCTGAGCGGTTCTCGACGAACTATTGCATTGAAACCACGCTCCGGATCGGCGCTATACTCAACAATACGGCGATATCCATCCGCATCATTTAAGAAATAACGTCCTTGCACTACATCCCCATCACGGCTCTCTGTTTGCGACTTGACGTCGCCCGTTTCTGCATCCTGGACATCATATCCGAATGTATAGTTAGGATGCGGATCATAGCCTTCCTCGTTGCGTGCAGATGAAGCTGGCAACAAACCGGCGTTGACCACCGCCAACATGGCCACAATTGAAAGTAGCTGAAAAATGAAGCGTTTTTAATGATGATTCTTTATGTAAACTTAAATCCAATTAACCTTTGCAAACATTTTTGAATAATTTAAAGTTTTCTGCTATTTTACTCTGCACACTTAAATCAGTCGTTGAGATGCAACTGAAGATTCTCGCAGAATGCCTCCGCTTTTATAGCTCGGCGAACGATTATCATAATTTTGACTCCTTTACACAACACTGACCCAATGCCACACATTTTCGTCCAATTATTGTTCTGCACTGCCAGACACGACAAGGTCATGCAAAATCGTTGCAACCGTCGCCGCCGCCATCAAGGCTCGTGAGTTCGTTAAGAGGATTGCAGCCTGTTGCATGCAGAGATGCAAGTAAGTTAAATATTTGCGCCTAATTGCAATGACAACGTGTTTATCAATCTTCGACAGGTTTCACCGAAAATTTAAAAAAAAAAAAACCTGCTACACTTCTCCGCTTTGGTGATAGTCAACGCTGGTAATTAGAATAGGACCGCAGAGCATCTCATCGCCAGATATGAAAAACGCAGTGGCAAGTGTCATTTGCAATATTGAAAAGCTTTTAAATTATGGCTTGAACAATTTATTATGTCCCTTTCAAGACTTGGCGAAACACGCAATTTGTTCAGTCACAAATTTTGGTATTCAAATGAAATAAAATGTATTGATGTAATTTTAATATTATTTTATAATTAAATTTTTTATCTAAAATTGAAACTATGAGTAGAAAAAGTTAATACGATTGTATTGAACTGACATTAGCGGGTGTGGCAGATCGTCAAAAGAATATCTTTAGAGTCTTGATCAACATCAGTAGATGTCCGTTTCTGTGATCACCGAGATCGTAATAACAAGAATTATGCATTTACCACATTCTGAATCACGGAAATTTTACAGTTTGAAACTATTTAAGTTTGACTCAGTATTTTAAGTTTAAGTTTATTCCCAAGAAAATTATGTTTAACAGCATACATACATGGTACTTAATGACTAATTATGCAAAGTTTAGCTTGATGTCGTGAATTCAATTTTTTTTTTCAAATATTAAAAGGATTAACACGAGTATATGCATATAATATTTTTTCATTCAAATTTACTTTTAAACAATCAAAAAGTGTGAATTATAAAATTTTTTATAATGAGTGAAAATATTGATCAACGTACTTGTGTTAAATTTTGTGTTGCTGGATGCTGGATCGAGTCAATTCGGATCCTACCTTCTTGGAACTCAAAATTACTGGCGACGCAACTTGGGTGTACGAATACGACCCACTTTCGAACTACCAATCATACGAATAGCTGCTGAAAGGCGCGCCAAAGTCTTTTTATAAAAAGTATGAAAATATTCTAATTAAACGGGACAGATGAAACTGGAAAAAATCATTTTTTTTTAATTTCGAACGTTTGTAAATCTTATTCGATCCGTATAAACAGCAAACCGTTGAAAAGAACACCAAAAGGACCTTTCAATAAAAGTACCTTGGATACAACTTCAGTCAAACATTGATAGATTTGTTTATTTATTGAACAAAGCGTTGTCAGTGTAGGAAATATGCTATCTATACATTGACATCATTGAAACATAAGATCGGCGTGTTAGTAAGGCATATTCAGTGAATGAGGATAACAAGAAATACTTGGCAGCTTCTCGCACGCCGTCATTGCGCCTTGGACGGTCTTTGACGATTAAGAATTTAAATTTCTGTATTGTAGAAAACTTCGTCTAACTTGGATCCGAAATAACCAGCAACAACAACATCATTGTGGACATTTGGCGAAGAATCATGCTTGGAAAAGTCTTCTCTCGAAAGACTAAAATCAAGATCTATAAGGCGCTGATACTCCCGGATACGTGTTGTAGCGTGGTCTCATAAAAGAGACATAAAAAGCGTTGCATGAGAGAGCACACGGGGTCAACTAAAAATCGAAGCACGTCATGATAAATTAAATATTGTAAAATTAGGCTTGAAAAATGTCATTGTCCTTTACAAAAGGAAGAAAAAGAAGTGGTGAAGAAATGAGTTGCTGAACCAATTCTATTCAAAAAATTCTATTTGTTTACTCTATTTAAAACTGAATGAAATAGAAAAACAATTAAAAAAATTTTACTATGAGTTCAGGAAATTAAAAGCGCGAATGGCAATGGGAGAATGGAGCCATGTGAAACTGGAAGAAATGCATACTGATGAACATCAGGAAGAATTTACAGCACCACATGTGTGTGGTGATTTAAATGAACAGGGAAAGTATGTGACCTTACTGGTTTTTCATACCTCATATGGATGTTAAGATATAACGATTTTTGTTAATCGCTTATTTGGGTTCAGGGCTTAACCCCTTCGTTTTTCACCAAACTTTACGGTATTACTTCTCCCACTGAATTAAGTCTCAATAATCAAAGAAGATTCCCAAGTCGATTTAAACGATTTTTTATTACGAAAGACATTATTATTTACTGTTATAACAAATATTTACAAAATGTCGATAGAATTAGGACCAATGAATACCTTTGATGTTAATAGGCTTTTACAATTTTTGCTTTGCGATTGGTTCGCGTTTCCAATTGGTCAACTTGAAACCACTGCGGCTATCGACACGGTATTGGTAGGTGCGCTTGAAGCCATCTGGATCGACCACATTGTACTCCCCAGTGACGACATCATCTTTACGTTCTTCCTTGTGGCCGGTTCCTCTATCATCGATACGAATATTGAATTTGTATTCTGGATTGGGATCCCAGTTTTCAATTGTCTGATCGTGCAGTTCAGGTGCAAAACGGCCTTGATGAACCGGAGTTTGCTGATAGACTTGAGCGTGATAGTGCACAGGAGCAATGTAGGAGATTGGTGCTGGCCGGTAAATGTAGGAAGGAGCAACATAGCCTGCGCTGGCCACTGCCACAAAAGCTAGGATAATAAGTGCCTGTGAATTGACAAAATTTTAGTAAATAGGTATATAAGATGTATTTGAAGCAAAATACCTTTAAACCCATTTCTATATTTCGATTGTGTTGAATCGGTGAGAAACTGTTGAATGATAATAAAAACAGATACTCAACGGGTTATATAGCAAATCTTTATCAATTATTTTGTTTGTTTTTAATTATAAAAAAAAACAGTCCAAATATTTTCGAATGGTAAATTTTCATTGAACAATAAAAAAATCAAATCAATTACAAAGTTTTACAAATTAATTTTTATTACAATAAAAAGTAAAAGCCTATATTTAATTAGCTTCTGATTAATTAATTACAAACATTGGGATAAAGAGTAAACAGATATTTAATATTAATATAATTGCTTTCAAATTGATTCAGCAAAACTATCATTAATAGTAGCTGGACCTTACCGTTGACCAGGACACCAGCTAGTGATCCGTTGAAGTTAGCACTGGCTGCACTGCTGACACAACCGGTGATATATGAGAGGGCGGTGGTGGTGGAACGACTTGGGTCGCAGCATTATGGTAGACAACGGCTGCAGCAGGGTATACCTGCTTCTGTGCCTGTACGTGTTGATGATGGTGTGGCGTAAGGTGGGGTGCTTGTTGTTCGTGCGGTACAGGTGACGGAGGTTGTTCATATTATCCGCTAAAATTGTTGTACCCATCACAGTTTTCCATAATGCCCAACGCATTATAATTGCAATACTTTATTAATTAGTTATGCATACAAAAGGTGTATTTCATCATTTTAATATTTAATGCAAAAACCCAGATAAAATTAAACAATTTAATATTCAAGAGAGTCATCAAAACTGCTCAATATATTCCTCTCAAAATAGAATGGCTTTTTTTGTATATGAGGACCGTTACAACACCTTTATTCCTAAAATTCGAAATTACTTGAATCACTAGCGCCATCTATCGGTTCGGTCATCTATTGATTCGGTCATGGGTCCACCGTATTTTTTCCGCTAGATGGCACATTCGATGGAAATCAGCGCCATCTGCTAACGGAAATTATTAAAATTCAAAAATTGAAAAATGTTTGAAGGATTATAACGGCCTTTAAAGTAATCATATATTGAAGTAAGGATATATAGGTATATCCATCTTATTGTTTTTGAGATATATAATAACACCTACACCATGATCCTTACGCCTAAGAAATAACATGCCAATCGAAAGACGCCTCCATATTCCTTTATTTTTAACAGAAAGCTATACGCTTGGTCAGTTTTGGTAGATTTTTACAAATTCGATTCATATTTTTGATTGCATAGGAGTTGTAAATGTCGGGAACTTTAATAGGAATTCAACCTTGGTAATTATTGCAAAGTTTCATTCAGTATTCAAACAAGCAGCGAATGCAACAAATTCGAGCCGTACTCGTATGGAGATTACCATCCAGTTATTTGGACTAAAAACAAACTCGAGAGTACAATTCATTGAGCAAAATATTTCATTCGTTTGCCAGTATAAATAAATTAGCTTTTTAAGTCTCACGACAATTTTAAGGCCTTTAAATAATTAGACAAGCTGCTGACATTAAAATGGAAATGAAATTGAAATCGGTTATTTGAACACCCACTTATGTGAACAACCAGAATAGTGAACAACAAAATTGTTCCACATGAGGTTTTAAAGAGTGAACACAAACTATCTCTATTATATGAACAACTTGCAACCGTTGAATTTTTGAAATGTAGGTAGTTAATGCGAATTAAAATTAAGCGTTCAATAAAGTTATTACTTGGAGTGAAAATAATATGTCTAATATTAATGACCTTTTGGTATTGCGAAAATACGGGGAGAAGGCATTACACAAAAACTTTGCAGCAAAAAAGAATATAACCGACTATTTTAATGTTCATTAATTACTAACAAACCAATTACAAATAAAAATTTTATGTTTCAGGCTCTGTCTGAGCGGCTACTGTTTACAGTGGAAGAATTTTTCAAACTATATAAACATTAAAGCGAAACCCGAGTCAAACCTTATATACATAGCAAGCTATGCTTAAGGACGAATAAGAATTACGAAAACCTTATTCTTATTAGGACTTGCGAAAGACAGAGAAAATTTGGCGGGGACATAGTATTCTACTTTTTTGGACTCGATTCTACTTAAATGTTTAAATATTTTTTTCTGGTTGGACGGATAACTTTTCGTTTAAAATATTATAATTTTTTTTTGTTCTTTTTGTTTTTCTTTTTCAGTTTTCATGTTTAGCAACAGAAATGAGACTATTTTTGAGATGTAGATGAAAAGAAAACTTTATTAATTGGTCAAATTAGTCGTACTAACTGGAAACTATAAAAATATACAATAAAGCGCAAGTCTCATGTTCAACACACGAAATTGTCCTTCATCAATTATGACAGAAATAATTGACAATTTTTTAAAAGCTAATTTAAAATAATTAAATATTAGGCAATTTGCGTTATTTAAAATTCAATTACCTTTGCACTGACATTTAATGAATTTTATACAACTTTTTATTCTACCCTCGTTTGAGTAGGTTAGTTTCGCTGATGTTTAGGTTTCCTTTATTTGTAATCAGAACGAGAAACATTTAAGAAAGTTTTAAAATACATGCATCTAAAGTAATAACGCTAGGCTAACAGTAGTAACAAGTTTCACATCCCTTACAAACGCAGCAGCAAGTAGTCACTAGTCACTAGTCACGTAAACATGTAAATGTAAATACGTATGAATATAAAGTAATCCTTTCCGAAATCATCCAAAATCTTGTCAATGATTTCAGCACCTTACACGTGTTGTGAATAATGGCAATTGAAAGCAGAATTGCCTTTCTCTTAGTTGGATGGAAAAAGGATTTCAGCAAAAATTGAGTGCAATGAAGTGAAAAAATGTTTTCAAAGCACTGCAAACTGAGCCAATCAGCACTCAATTAGGCAAACACGCCATTCATTGGCTGACGCTGTGCAATGGATAAGACATGTATAGTTGTCTCGCTCTTATCTACAGTTGATGCTGCTTCACTTTTAGTAACGGATAGAAGTTTATCCGCTTTGAGTAATCAAAATGGTAGCGAAATTTAACATCAAATTCGAATTAGCGATCGATGTCAAGTTAAAGTAAATATTTCATAAATTTGCATTACAGCAGAATCAAGGTCATTGGCTATTTACTTAGTTTTCAATGACAACATTTAAAATAGGCACAGGGAGGACCTAAATAAATGTAATACGTTATTAAGTTATTCAAAAGTGACCTTGCAGTTGTTATAAATAACTCTATTGCCATATCGATTTACCCTAACTAAACCAACTACTAAGACATCAGCTATTGTCCGTATTGCTTTCAATGTACATATTATGATTAATATTTCAATTCTTGCGTAAATAAATTTCCATTTATAGTTTTCAGTATTTCAACTTTAATTCCGAACAGTTTATTTATATATTTTACACACATATCATGAATAGGAGGAGAGGGGATATTTCATAATGTTTACGTTTTTCTGGCAAGCAAAAACTAATCGAAAGCCTATTATTTGAACGATTAATTTGTATGCCGCTTTAATTCTACATTAGTCGGATCTTGATGGTGCGCTTTTTACTAAGTTAACCACAAAAAAGAAAAATACTTACACTAAAACTCAAAAATGAGCCAGTTTCTATGAGGTTTCAAGATTAGTTTTATGTACATAGTTTATACCTGAAAAACAAAAAGAAGAACCTAATACATGAAGTTGAAGTCTCCATCTTTTACTGTCTCCGAGATCTTTTCATTCATACAGACGGTAAGACGGGCAGTCTGACATCAATATCGATTTATTTTTTTTTTACACTTTAAGACCATACACCAGAAACACATCGAGTGACTATTTTTTGAATATTCAAAATTAGTAAAATGTTGTGTATCGGGCTTAACCCAGCAAATTTTCGATTTTATTCGTTTTTTTTTTTTACAAAAATGACAAAACATTCTGTATGTCTCTTTCCACAGCAGCTCTATTACGAAGCGACCTTTTTCTACTTTTCTCGATTCGAAAAAGGTAGAATGAGTGATTCATGTTGAGTTAAAAATTTGCATCGAAATAAATATATGTACTTCTAATAAGGGAAAGCAAATTTATTTACGCAATTTCTACCTCCTTAATTAAATGATTTTTTATTTAATTTTTTAAATTAACTAGATTTAGCAGTTTATCTGGAAATCGATTCGAGAAGATGAACTTCAAACCATACATTCCAACGTAGATATCGCACTATACATATTTGTCTGCACTTATGAAACTATCTGCATTGGAGAACTTAGCTGCTCATGGTTTGTGGAGTTAAATATTATCTGGTTCCAAAATGAAATATGTTAGTCACTTTGCTCTCGCTGTTTGCGTTACTACGTTCTTTCGATTATACAGACTTGATCAATACGTTCGCGGTCCAAAAGGCAATACGTGTAGCGAGATATGATAGCCAAAAATTCCTCTTGTGTATGACTTTAAACTGAATTTGGACTCTTCGTTGTTAATTTACAAATAATAAAATAAATTATTATTTCATCAACTCTTAATCATATTTTTTCTTTTATGCAAAAGCATTATAACAACGAGTTGTACCTTTTTGTATTCTTTTTAGACTATTTTTAAATTCTCATAAGGTACTTTTTAGGTCGTTTTTAGAATATTTTGAGTTGTTTTAGGTTCTTAAATGTGATGGCATTTACATTGACTTTTAAGAGCAATACTTATTATAACGACGTACGACTATCTCTTATAATGAAACATATCATTATACGATTTTCAAGCGAAAAGCGGCGAGTATTTCTAATCCCTAGTATACGTAATATCATTCTTTACTTAACAGCTAGAAAGCTAAAATTAATACAATTTTGCTGAGATCGAAGTTTTAGTGTTGAACGATCAATATTATGGTGACCTTAAAATTTCGTCTGTTTCTGTCTTTTTTTTTTTAAAGTTTCTCAAGTGCAGAATGTGAGATTTTTTCTAAAATGTTGAGTCTAAGGTAGCCATCATCTTGGTAAAGCTATCGATCAATCACAAAGTCCTATTCTCTCGTAATTTGACTTTCAGCCTTTATACAGTGTTGCCACATGAAAAAACTAGAATGTGAAAAAAATGTTTTTCCTTTATAATGGATGAATTTAACCAGCGGACAAACTTTAGTAAATTTAAAATCAAAAACCCCTGTTTATTGATTGTAAATACATGAATATGAATAGGTCTTCCAATCATAGTGCGCGAATCACATCCATGAATATATAGAAAGTTTTATATATATACGTGTATAAAAGGAACTCCAATATTTTCGTCTGGCTTAAGTTAAAAACTGACGGTTCGAACAACTACTACGAATAGACACCCAAAGTCAAGAATCAATCGTGTCCTCAAATTAAGTTTTAAAAAACATATTTAATAGTCAAATGGCTATAAATATTATAAATAAAAATTAAATATCCCAACATATGTTCAAAGTAAACTGAATCCCGGATATAGACCACCGGCTATAGACCATTAAAACACCGCAGAATGTATTGCATCAATGAAAGCTCAGCCTGCTTTTCCTCTGGAGAAATGCATGCTATTGCTTTATGTACCGTAAACAAATCGCATCACAATGCGAAAAAGTGAAGGAGTTTGGTGAGAATCACACGGCTAACTGTAGAGACTGTTCTGTATTGAAAGAACTGAAAAGCCACTTGAATCTGCGAATCACCTCAGCTCGAAGAAATATGCGCTTTCTCGGTATAGAAGTCTAGAATTATATAGAAGTATAGAATTCTTAATATTGTTTAAAGAGAAAAAATGTTAACGTTATGCTTCTCGTAGAAACTCGCCTTACAAACAGTTACAATTTCCATATCTCATGATATATATACATATTGCGACACGAACCACACAGACGGTAAGACATATGATGTCGTCTAAAACACCATCCAGGGACTTGCAACTAATAATCTGCAGCCACACCTATATATGTATATGCATCAGTTTTTGCACTCTTTTTCAATATATTGGCTATCCGTTTTCTACCTGCTGGCGGTGAAAATGGGAAATATACTCGCAGTGGCTCACGACTGTCAAATTCCTTACCACACAAAATATGCTTTACAACGTCTAACCTTACAGCCAAACGTATTGATTAGCAGAATTGATGTATATCTTAGACATCATAGACTTTGGTATAAATCGAAAATCTAGTATAATTACAATTACTTGCAGATTTGCCTTAGAGAGTGGTCTCGTATAAACTTTAGCCTACTAGAGCATCTCCAATACAGGCACTACATCCTACACATTATCTGCGAAATGGTTGTATATAACTCTGTCAGCGCTCAAAATTCAATGTTCACTGCTGCAGTTTAATATTCCCCACCACAAAGCAGTTCACTTCTCAACCCTGTTTCTACCGTCTAAGAAGAAAATGGCATAGCCTAAGTCCCCAGCATCAAAACGAAGACTGAAAACTGCTACTCTCGATTTAAACCAGAATCTTAAACATGAAGAAAAACCAGCTCAGAGAAGATACATGAACGAATCACTCCGACAATTTCAAAACATCCGTTATGTGAGGGTCCAGCAGCTGAAGTAGCTACTTCTTTTAGAGATCATACTGGCCAGTAGCTCACAGTGGCGATGAAAAAGCTAAAATCTTTGCAGAAAATCTCAGTAAAGTTTCCAGCAAACTCGCCAACAAACAGGTTCGGTCGTCTTTCCTATCTAGCAATGAATCTTTCTAAGCCGCTGAGTTTATGCGTAGCAAAAAAAAATTTTATAAACAACGAACTAACGAAGAATAAAACACAGACCCATAAGCCAACCTTATTAAGAATATTATTTTTTCAAAATCGGTCCGTGATAAACCTCTGAGATAAGGAATGCTTTCGAGCGCCGTAGATACTGCACACGAATATTTATCGAGCAGGTATTTGCTCAAGTAGGACTCCTTGGACTCGAATGCTAAATCAATGTGTTGGTCCCCAAAACAAGTCATTTTATAACTCTAAAAAATGTTGTTATCCCAACTAGGCATACATATTGAAGACGCCTCACATATCGCAAACATATTGGAGCCAAGAAAACACAAATAAAGCTGATGGACAATTCTCTATATTGACTCATTAATTCATGCTCCCCTTTAAGCATGTACTATAAAGATTAATTTCATAATCCGTAATATAATCCTTCTGGACGTCTAACTCACAAAGATGAGTCAATACAATTGCAAGCAATATGGAAATCATACAAAAATATAAATCTTAAGTCTTAAGAACAATCATTGGTGCATCCTGGTATATTTTGGTATATAAACGATTACATTAATGAAATGTAATTATTTAGATAAAATAAATAAAAAAATCCGAGCCCGGTTGCAAGATCTCTGACCCAGCTATGTAATCATACTCAGGCGATATATCTTCCCAGCACAGGGATGTTTTCAATGTGGCTGTCGTAGCAACAATAACCTCTTTTCGGAGGACAAATATGTAGTGATAAGATGCAAAAATCATGGTTAGTCCTAAGTTGAGGAAAGATTCTATGAATAAGAAAATTGTGTAAATAAAAAAAAATTGTAACGTGGCAGCGCAATCCTCATTTTCAAGTAGAAAAGTTTCCGAGATAGGACGATGATCAATGTCAAAACAATATAATTTTTTATTCGAGATACCACCATTAAATTTATATAGGGGCTATATTATTATCTGACTCCGTATGTAATATTTTATTAGGATTAGTAAAATACAAAAATGTTGTCGTTTGAACAAAAACCCAGGATAGTAGATTCATTTGTATAGGGCTACCCATTCTAGTGGTCTGATATGGACATAGATGGCACATTTCATTAGAGTTGAAGTAAGATACATAAAATTTGGCATTTTTAGGAAGAATAATCAGAAAAACAAAAATTGTTCCTTTCAAAAACTAAGAAGAATGTGATACTCCTAAAGAGGAATTACTAGAAACTAAATATCCAAAATTTAAGGTTCCATCTTTTATAGTTTTCAATTTCACGATATTCATACAGAGAGTCAGCCAGACGGACATGGATATAACGACTTGATTTGTGTGAGGGCTTCGCCTTTAAGTGGTCCGTTTGGGGCCTTTATGAAATATTATACTTGAATTGATATACAATACACTAAATATGGCGTTTGTAACTTTATTAACAACAACAACATTGTTTTCATACAAAGCCGTAGAAAGTTGGGGCTGCATGGAGGTTACAACTTTTTGCGCTCCGATGTGCGACGATATGAATAATTTTATAAAGCTTAACGTTATATAAAATGAATTTGGTGAACAAAACAATTCGCTTAATTCGGTTTATGTGGTGAGAGTCATTCCCACTTTATTATGGTTAGCATAATAGTCCATATATCTTATAGTCTCCAAGTTTTCGTATACATCGTCTACTTCTGCTTATTAAATTAATTTCCAAAAACTTAATATACATTTTTACCATTAAAATACCCCTTTATCCTTTAACCGAGTATAAAATAAAGATCATTGCAAAGCTGTTTTATATGGGAGCTATAACTTTTATTATGGTTAAATAAATTCTTTTCACCATCTTTCAATCGAAGACATTCAAGCTGACATTTTTCTACATCCAAAAATTTATATAAAACAAGTAAAAAAATTACAGTCGCGCGTTCTTCACAACGGACAGACGGACATGGCTATATCGACTCCTCTATCACTCCTGACATTAAGGGGGGTAACTTTGGGAGTTCTCCGACCATTATTTCTACCTGTTACATACATTTGCACAAAACCAATATTCTCTTGTACCTTCGGTACAGGGCCTAAAAAGCGAACTTCGGTGCAACCGGAACTTAAATCGAACTTGTCCTCTGCTCGGCAACGATGCAGTTTAGGTTAGTTTTTAAACTTTCGGAAGGTTACATTGATATAACACCTTTCAATGCAACGTTTCTACGAATGGTTAAAAAATCGAATATCTTTTCATGATTGCTGATAAACTATTGATATAATACTCTCATAATTAGCAAATTCCATGGGCTTCGCAATAAATTTACGTAACATGTAGTTTGTTCTGCTCTTTGTGTGGACTTAAATAAGATTTCTATGCAAACCATTGTCGCATGATGTGCTTCAATACTCGTATCAACAGGAAACGACACCACTATACGAAACCAAACGACTTTTTGTGGTAAAGGGGACTTTTATTATTTCGTTTTTTGCATTTCGCCATTTTGGAAAGATACCAAACTAGTTTTTTGTAGTATTTACTTTGAGATTGTAACACTCGCCATGGGCGTACAAAATGTATCCATATACGATATGTGACGAAACGAAATTTCTACCGTTCAAGTGGCAATTACAAAGAAATGTAGATTGATAAATGATTGCGTGCATGTGTAGTACTTATTTTGCCATGTGTAAGTAACAAAATTTGTATCTGTACATCATCGCCCCGCTAATTAGATTTATCAGACGGAATTACCGACTCAGAGTCGTACAATCGAGATCTTACTTAGTTCTCGAGTGCACTGTGATACAATCGCATTTGGAACTGTCTGGAGTTGAGTTTTGGCGTTCAGTTTGTACGACCAACTCGGCATAGATAAGCGAGTCATGGCTGCATACATGCACAGATAATGTCAATCATTGTCGCCGGCAGCGGGAGATACACAGCTCCATCAAAATGTAACTTCAGCGTCGGCGTTGACTTGGCGACCGACGTGTCCACGATGGATTTGCGCGGCTCCACGTCTGCGATCGTTCGCGCAATTGGGAACACCGTCTGACGAATAGAATCATATAATGATAGGCATTAGACGCTCTGGGCGACGTCTCGCATTTCGTCAAAAACCTTTCGTTTTCTCATTGATCCCAATGTCGTCGTCCCGACCCATTTCAGTAGCCAGTACTGACCATCATTTACTTCTCTACAAAGTGCTGCGTCTTCGCCGACGTCGTTCTTCAGCGCCAAATCAACTGAGAACATCGTCGTAACGATTTACAGGCGTAATTGGCGCTGCAATAATTGATGGATTGCTAGGCGCCGTTTGTCAGTTTTGTAAATCGGTTGCGGTCTTGTCGCGTTTTCCTTTGTAATTTTATTAATATTTTTTTTATTTATGTTTTTAGTTTATCTTTTCATTCAGACAAATCAATAATTGTGCCACATTTTATGCAGCTTTTGCTCTCTCGCTGGCAAACTGAACAAAATGAATTAATAAGTAAAACCTGTCACCTCATTTTGATAGTGAGACAGTCGCTAAATTGTTTGCCGAGTTCAAAGAGTTGCCTCCCTAATTAGTTTTCGTAATTGAGTGCCGAATTTTTGGCTGCTCTGTTGTCCATCAATTTTGGCAGTTTGTCTACTGAGGAAATATTGTCTAGGTATTTCATAAAAAAAAAATAGTTGGATTTTATGCTATATGTCGACACATATGTATGGTCGTTCATATATTTATAATATAAAAATATGTGGAACATATGCTTGTACAAAATAGTACATAATTAAGGACTTATAACTAATGGAAGATGGAAGGGAAATTGTATAAAATGTGGTGCATATGTTAAAGACATCGTGAGTAATAAGAAAGAGTTATGACCCTCTGCGTGTTCGTCTATTTGGATGTAGCAGTGAGCGTGTACAACGTTCCCATCAGCAGCTTGAAACATTAAAAATGAGAAATAATTAAGGAATGTAAACTAAGGTTGAACCGAAACTATAGTACATATAATACTAATTTTAAGAAAATTATAAGCGTATATCCCAACTCTAAAATATATTTTTTTAAACATATATATATATATATAACTTGGATTGTGCTTTTTTTTTTGTGGGTTACTCCAGAACATAAGCAGGACAAGCCTTCTAGTATATGTGTATAATATTAATATCTATTAGCAAAATTTCACAATATGTGTAAATGGAATAAACATTTTTCAGCATTAGCCGTCGGGTGGCCGAGTGTGGCCCAAGATATCACAAATTGTTTCTTCATTATTATTTTATGAATTAAAGTTTCTAAATATCCAGTTTTGTTGCCTATTTCTTTATAATTTATGGGATCGCAGTATTCAAAAATAGAAAAGAAGGATGTACCAACGACAGACAAACTGATAGACACACATACGAGGGGCACTATTTATATTACGGGAGTGCCAACACTAATGTCAATGTAATGTCAATCTGGCAATATTGAAATGAAGTTTGACGCTATTTGTGCTGTTTATCGAAATGGAAATTCCAAAGGATGGTTTTCGTTGGATTATTTTTCACAACTTTTAAAGTGGATTCTCTCAACAAGAGTGTGTCGATGAACACTGTTCTTTTTATGGTGATGAAGCAACAACAAAAACCACTGTATATCGCTGGTATAATGAATTCTATCGTGGTCGTAGATCCTGGTAATAGATTCTAATTCAGAATAACAAAAATTATTTAATAAAGTAAAGAAAATTTTATTAAATTACAAAAATATGTACAATAGTAGAATAAATTTTTTGACGAACTTTTTAAAAATTAGAGGGGTGGGGAATGCCTCCTGTCCCGTAGAATACGTCGTATATAAGATTTTTAGAAATGATGAAAAAATACGTCCTGGGTGCCTCAAAAAACAATTATAAGATCGTCACAGGTAACGAATCATGGATATATACGTATGGGCCGGAAACAAAACAGCAATCGACCGTGTGGGTGTTCAAATCCAACACGAAGCACTGTCAAGCAAATGGTCGCCTGGTTCTTCGGCCGAATAGGTCATGAGGCAACTGTTCCGCTTGAGCAACGAAGGAACGCGGAAGACGAATCACCATCCACCATGATAACCAAGGGCTTATCCAGCTTTCAACGAAGGGGAAGGCTGACTTTGTTTTCTTTTTATTTTATTTTTAGTAATTAAAAGTGCAAAATATGTAGCAACATAAATTTTTTAACGAACTTTTTAAAAATTTGACGGGGCCTTATATCTGCTGCTAGGGCTCTTAGTTCACTCCACGTAGCCCTGGACTCGATTTCGGAATGGACAGTGCGAATCCATGTTTGCTTTGGACGACCTCTCTGACGGCTGCCTTGTGGATTCCACTGGAAGACCATCTTTGCAATGTTGTCAACATCTCTGCGCAGGGTGTGACCTATCCAATTTCATTCGCGTCTTTTAATTTCGATGTTGATAGGTTCGGTGTTAGTTACTTGCCATAGGTCAGCGTTTGATATCGTTTCTGGCCAGAAGATACGGCAGATAATCCTTAATCATTTGTTAAGGAATGATTGAAGCTTTCCGCCAATCCTTTCTGAAACCAACCACGTCTCTGAGCCATATAGTAGTAGTAGATCTGGTGTTAAATATTTTCAGTTTTGTTCTCAATGAGAGCGTGCGTGAGCGCCATACTGTGTCGAGTTTACGAAAAGCAATCCGCGCTTTGCCCCACCCGCTGTAATATAACTGCCAAGATAGGGGAACTATTGAAGAGGAAATAGGATAGTCTAAATATTACAATTTTAAATAATTATATTTTAAACATAGACTTCGAGATCTCGGCGTTCATTTATAAAGATATCACACACACAACAATATTACATACAGAGTCGCTGATGTATATTTCCTTAAAATACTAAATTCATTTTTTCCTTTAACTCTTATATATAGTAACTTTAAAAACTATTCATTGAACCCACCGATCAGTCGTTTGGTTTTTGTAAAAAAAAACCTATTCCCACAATCTTTGAGATATTGATTTAAAAGTTGGTATACAGAATTTATATAACCAGTAAAAACACACTAATTAGATATGTGGTCCCTAGAAGCTATTGGGTGTATGCATTAATTCTTGCGGTTTTCTAAGACAGGGCATTACTAGTTTTACTTCGCGTCGTGTTCATCCGTGACTATATTCATTTGGAAGCTACTGTCATTGCGGGTATTTTTTAGTATATGGGCAAATCCCAGAAACAGTCCACCAGCGAACAATTTTTGAAATGAGCCTTTTGTTATTTTCTTTTATGTAGAACAATAGAGTAGATATCTAATTTTAAAAATTTATAACAAAAAAAACATTTCGATGTTTATAAATACAAAAGTTATTACCAAACCCAACCCAACCTCGGTGTTGTTACTTTTATACCAAAAATTAACATTTTTTCGGTATACATAATATAACATTATTGTTAACATAGAAGATCGGACAGATAGCTATATTAAGGTTTGTTTAATTCTCTTCAAATTTTGTATAACAGTTATTATGTTTCTATTTTGGAATAATTAAAATTAGGTATGAAACGTCAAGACCAAGCGTTGTAGCGTGCGTCACGGAAATTAATGTTTTTTTATATTGTTAGTATAAAAAAATTTTTTTTATTAAGTCGTCTATAGTTCTAAATCATATCTATTTTTTACTTTTAAGTTTATTTAAAAACAAAGTTTTACATATTTTTTTTGTGTTTTTTTTTGGCAATTTAATTTCTGTAGCGTGCGTCACGATTTCAGTTTTGCCTAAAAAGAGCAGCAGTCCGTCCGTCCGTATGAACGAAAGAATCTCGGAAACGGTAATAGATAGAGACTTCGTGTTTTCTGCATTGGACGAGGACTTCTCCGGAATTTTACAAGTTTATTTTAAAATTTTGGCCCTCCCCCCTTCCCCAAAAAATCACCCCCTAGACTAAAAATTTCTTCGGCACAAAAAAAAATTGGACAAAAATCCGGCGTTAAATCAAACATTAAAGGAGTACAACCGAAACCGTATGCAAACATACAGAAATAAATTAAAAGAACAAAAACAGCAAGTGATAGAAGAGCAACAATTAACATCACTAAACAGTGGGTATAAGTGCAAGAATACCCTTTACAAGGCATTCAAAAAAGTGGAAATGGCCTTTGATGTATATTGCTTCCTTAAGCTAATAATCAAAAAAATAAATAAAAAGCATTCCGTTACCAAAATCTTCATATTTTCCGATGGCTGTGCAAGTCAATTTAAAAACAAATTTATAATGTCAAGTCTACCGCATTTTAGAAAAGAGTTTAACGTTAGCCACTTTGAGTGGAATTTTTTTGCAACTTCCCACGGAAAGGGAGCAGTTGATGGAATTGGAGCTATTGTAAAGCGAAAAGTGTGGCAAATGGTCAAAGCTAAAAATCTAATTCTGAGTAACGCCAACGACTTTTTTAATTTGGCAAAAGAAACATATACATGGCATTTCCATTTTATATGTTAGTGGCTTATATATAAGAAATACTACTGGTTTTCTTTCGGAGAGATGGCAAACATAACGAGCATACCAGGAATAAAAAGCAATTATTATTTTGCATCATTTAATGAAAATGAGCTCGAAATGGCCCTTACGGTAGACTCATTTAAGAAAAAAATTAATTTATAAATTGTTCATTTTTTAAAACATTCATTATTTCATATAAATTCATTGTAAACATATTATATTACATAAATTCATTAAAACATACATATATATATTTCATAACATATTTCATAACTTCATTTAAGTTTCAAAAAATAAAAAGGTTAACAAAATTGAGAGTTAAAGAATTATTACCCAAACAAAAAAAAAAAATTTGGTTCTATTTTCGTAGCGCATGCTACATTTTTTCTACCATGGAAAAAATGTAGCGTGCGTCACGTAACGTGCGTCACAATCGTTCACGGTGTTTGCTAAAAAACCATAAACTTCTTCGACTCCAAATAAGCAAATTCTTAATTCTATTATTCTCAGCTTTATTTTAGATATTGGATTTTGTGTACTTTATTATGCATAATTCGCTAAAAATTACAAATGAAATTGAAAATTTAAAAGTAACTTCCATTTTGTGTAGCGTGCGTCACAACACTTTATGATCAATTATTTCGGAAAAGGTAAAAGTAAAGAAGCTATATTACATGTCATTCGAAAGTACACTTCAATCCCTCTATGCACTATACTAAAGTTCACGGTATATCTTCTAAAAACCCAAAAAAAAATTATAAAGAAATCTACAAAAGCGTACGAATGTAACGTGCGTCACGCGAGATTTGCCCATATGTCATTTGGTTGAAGCGTAAACAACAATTTTTCTATTCATTTGAAAATGTCGAAATTTGTGTCAGAGAAATTCATCGGGGAGGAAGTCATCGTATTTTAGTGGACCATGCTCTAGCTGAATGAACGTGCCAGAAGTGGTTTGCACGGTTTAAAAGTAGCAGTTTCGACTTAGAAGTCGAAAAACGACCCGGACAGCCAAAAAGGTTTGAAGATGAAGAATTGGAGGCATTGCATGCCAAACGCAAAAAGAACTTGCAAAAGTTTTGGGAGTTGATCAAGTAATCATTTCCAGACGCCACAAAAAGAGATAATTTTTGCATCGGATTGTCACTGGTAATAAAAAATGGATTCATTACGATAACCCCAAACACAAGAAATTGTATGTGAAGCCCGGTCACCAATCAACATTCACGGCAAAGTCGAATATCCATGGCGCCAAAGTAATGCTCTTTATTTGGTGGGATCACAAGGGTGTGTTGTACTATGAGCAATTAATTTCTTTTCTGCGATTTTAGATTAAACTGATTTCCAAAAATGTTTTTCTGTTCGTTCAACCGATTTCGATTTCACGCCTTCCATATAATATCCTTGGAGTTGAAAGCGTTATAAAAGAAACACAAAATTCAGCAAAAAAAAAAAGATGGAAGACAATTATAAATTTGGAAAAGTTAACTTTTATTGCTAGCTTTCAAAAAAAATGTTTGCAACTAGTGGTGACAAACAATCTTCAACACTTAATGAATAACCCAAATGATTTGTTGAGCACATATATGTACTTTATGCGTAAATATTATGCAATCAAAATACAATATAAAAATAGTTGTAAAAAGTAGGTTATTTGACTTTTTATATCAATAACAAACTCGAAGTGGGTGGCCCAAAATAGTCTGTTAATTCGTAAGTTCGTATGATTAGTAAGTTTTTTTTTTAACAGCAGCATTAATAACTGAAAGATAGATATCTAGGCGACTTGTCGAGCTGGTCAAGAACATATGTCTTATGGTCTATTCGATACTTATGGTGCATTACGCTTTTTAAATTTTTCATATTTAGAATACCATTTGCACATATACTGCACACATTTTCTTATACAGTCTCTTGTCACAAATATTCTCTAAAAAGTATATCTCTTTTAAAATGTTGTTACATAAGATATTAACTTCTCTAATATGTTCCCCTGTGTTGAAAAAGGTTTCGCTATCTTCAAACATTCACTTTAATTATGAGCTCACCTACGTCAACTGCAAATGTCGTCACTCAACCTACCAACTGTCATTCCTCCAATCGAAACTCCCAATTCAGTTGTTCAACTGCGGATAAAACGAAATCCCAATTGACATGAAAATATTTCATAAATGCAGAAATTTTCCCTGCAAAAATGAGAAAAATACACAAACTTCTACATATACAAAAGAAAACTCGAAACGAACATCCTGTTACTATTAATTGCTGCTGTCCGAAAATATAACAGATCACCTCAGAGTACAACGACAGCTAAAAACCAAACTAAACCGAGCAGCACCGGAGCAATGGACTATGGACAATAATGGCGCAGAGAGGATAGGACAACGAAAACAGGACAACAAACTTCGGAGCAACTAATTTAGACTTTACTTTACGGTACAGCAGCAAATGAATTACAAAAGTGTGAGAGAGAAAAGAAAGAAAGAAGAGATGGAGATTTTGGGCAACTGTTTCTCGACTGAGACAAAACTTGTGAAAATGTCAATCAAAATTTTTTCAAACATGAACAAAAAAGTTTACAACAAAAACAACAGCAATGATGCATTGTCGCATGTGAAAGGTGCAACATACGCTCACACAACAAAAACAATGCCAACGTAACACACAGACGCACACTCAAACAAACAAAATGAAGATATCTCGATATTATATCTCTATAAACGACTGACAGCCACAACGCCAAACCAAACTAAGCCGAGACAAGATGAGCTGAACTGAACTGAACCTGGCTCCTACAAGGAATTGCATCCCACTGAGTCAGCTTCAGTTTGTGACTCTGAATCGCATCGCATTCTACTAGATGAGATGGCGCGATGGCTGTCATATGCGTAAATTACGATTGACAGACAGCATCCGCAGGCGAAATAAGTACATGCATAAGTACAGCTAGTGTGAGCGAGACAGATTGCGACAGAGCAAATAAGCTTACCTGTTGTCAGGACCGCTGCAAATGAATTTACAAATGTAGGCGACGAAATAAATATCTTATAGTCTCCATGTTCTCTACTTTCAAGTCAGGCAAAAATGTCTATGGGAACGACAAACAATTTTATTGAGATGTTTCAATTTCAGCGCTTCGGCCCAATAAACACTGATGAGAAATGAACAGAACATAGTCAAATCTAATCAAAATTAAAATCAGATTTGTGTTACATGAATCTTGTGGCTATATCTGGTTAGAAAAATGTCTATATTATTAACCAATATCTCAAAAATTGAGGAACTAGTTTACTAATTGAAGAAAGGCCAAAAGGAGGATTACAAATACTCGTCTCGTCTTGAAGTGGGCATATTACGATCATTAAGACATATCTGAAACATATTTCTATACGAAGCCGTAATACCCAATTAAAAATTAAATTAAAACTATTTGACATTTCATGGTTAAAGTTTCCTGGCTGTGGTTCTACCTCAAATTAAGGCGGAATAAGCCTTTTAGTATATTTCGGCTGTAATAAACCATTGTTTCGATTTTTAACCTGATACAGAGAAGTTTTCATGCAAAAGCACATAATATGCGTCTCTCCTTATAAAGTGAGGCAATACGCATATTAGTGATATTAATTTCAGTAAAAAATTGCTTCATGAAAAAAAAAACTTAAAATCGATCCAACCTTCTTCTTTCTTAGTTCGATATGATATGAAAATGGTATTCTTGAGTGTTGTAAAAACGATAAGTGTACTACTGAAACTTATGGTTAACTTATAGTTAAATGGCCCGTTATCTAACAGGTAAACAAACTAACTAAGGTTAAGTAACAGGCATGAAAAGAGCGGATAACTATTTCTATTTTCGCAAACACCGGTTATTTTATCGGGTCTGAATGACAAAAAACAACAACAAATTTAGCAAAGTGCCGACGAAGGTATAAAAAAAATAAAAAAGACAATTTAACAATAGCTATACAGTACATTCTCGATTATTCGAACACTTGTCAATTCGGACAAAGCGGTAGTCCGGACAATCAATTGCTTCCTATTATAGATTCTGTAATCCGGACAGTTCAATTTTTATTAACCTCAAAATTTGGGCATTTAAATTTAAGTTAAACTCTTACTGTCTGATAGTTTATTACGTTTATTTCCCCTTCTATATATGTTCAATGAATTTGGGTGAATAAGGAGTCGATTCATTTGCGGAAAAAGTGTTGAACGTGAATGTTGATAAGTAAAAAAATTTCTTTTAACTTTGTAATTTTTTTATATCTTTGCATCCATTTGAGGTACATTTGGTATACATGAAATTGGGATCGGGGGAAGTAATATCCATTAGAAAAGAGCATACATAGATACAAGGGCATATCCAGATGTCCTCTGGCTCTGCAAATATTATTTGTTATTTCATGCAACCAAACTGATGGATATGTCTATATCGACTCAGCCTCCGATATACTAGAGTTGCCCAAGTCAATGCACATCAAGCTCATTGAATTTTGATTAACAAATAAGTTTAATGGACAATGGCGTGGCATAGACGACTGAACTATAATTGCCATGGACATACTGGTTCAGCGTCTTATAATATTAATCATTTCACTTGAAACTACTAATTCAAAATGTATTTTAACCTGTTTTTTTTGGCGCCCTTCCAAAAACTATAAAATATAGCCATAGCCCGCACTGGATTACTGCAACTTCAACTGGCACTGTTCGCGTTGACACTCGGTCATACGAATGTCTGTCTGTCTGTCTGTTTGTCTGTCGTTTTCTGTCACTCAATCGCTTGTCCATTGGGAATATGTGGCAGCAAAGAGTTTCGACGCAGACTCGACTCCCTAGGATGTCAATCGATTTCAAAATTTTCTGTTTAGTTTTTCCTTAAACAGAGGTGAGAAACTCCTGCCTGGCCTGGCTAATGCTGAAAATATTTCTTTTTCACGTACATTTTTGGGGCGTAACTTAAATTAGAAAATAAAAAAACAAAATTGCAAAAATCGAAAAGAGAAACGAATTGCCAGAAACGCAAAACAAAAGCAACAACAAACTCGAAAACGAAAAACCGGTAGTGACTAATTCATACAAAAACAACAACAAAAGCAACAAATACATGACACTGATAAGCTGACATGAGCCGACATTGCTGGGCCGTAAACGACTATAAGTGCGAAAGAGAAAATATGTCTGTGCATGTGCGAACGAGACGACTGTACTGCTTTGCGCCAGTTATAGATAAGCCAATGGGCGGCGCTTGTGGAAGCCTTCAGAGGTTGTTGGTGGCGGTGTTCACTCGCTTCGAAGTTGGCCATTGAATCAGTTGCGATTTGGTTACGCAGACATGAAATACGTCGTTTCGTTATCGTCGCCGTTCGCAATCGTGCACTAAAAAAAAACCGACGCAAAGTGAAAAATATATTTACGTAAAATTTGTTATTAATATTTAATTTTCAATTAAACTGGACTGATCATGAAATGCATAAAATCAATGAAAAATAAATAAACGTTTATTAAGTGTAGTGAGTGCCAAAAAGTTTTTAGATAATTAATAGTAATAAGTACAAATAAAAGTACTTAAAAGTTTATTGTTTGAATGTGAAAGAAAACTAATTACTTAATTATAAAATAGACACCAACTTGTATTCAATTACTGTATTCATAGCACGGACTTAATACGTTCCGTGCATAGCCTTCCTCTACCCAACTGTCCGTGGTAACAATGATGGACGTAAGCAGCATGTACGGAAACCATCATCATCACCCGCACCACCACTCCAATGCCTATCACGCAACCGGCAGTGATATGAGCGTAGCCGCAGCGGTGGCAAGCAATGGCTACAGCAATGCCTACTTTCCCGCACCGGGTCAACATCTGCATCAACAATTGCCGCTGCAGCAGCAGCAAAGCCCGCATCAGCAGCACTTGGGAGCTTATACAAACTATGATGGCGCCTCGCCAAACTACTTCCCTATATTGGGGCAACATGCGCCACATCAGCAGCAGCTGACACCGCCACCACCGGGCAGTAATGGTAATAGCAACCAAAATGTGGTGGTCAGTATGCAGCAGCAGCAACAACAGCAAAATATTTATTCACACACGCATCTGTTCAGTCCAAGTGCCGCTGAGTATGGCATTACTACCACCAGCTCTTCAGCTGGCTCTTCCGGAGGCAGCGGTGGTAGTGGTGTCGGTGCTGCTGGCACTCCACACCATCCCACTAGTCAATCGCCCTCCGATTCATACTACGAAAGTGACTCTGTACATTCCTATTATGCCACCGCTGCAGTGGCCACAGTGCCGCCTGCCAACAATTCACCCGTTACCGCAGCCAATGCAACACATAATTCAAATATTCCGCCAATGGACGCGCCCATAATTAGCTCGGAAAATGGCTTAAGTTACACCAATCTCGACTGTTTGTACAACCAGTGCCCACAACAACAGCAGCAGTCAACGCTAACGCACCAGCAACAGCAGCAACATGTCTACGCCAATATGGAAGAAAAGTACGCCACAGTTTTACACTCGGCCTACGGTGCTTCCGCTGGTAGCATGGTATTGGATACTGTAGATCCGATTATGCAAATGTCTGCCGTGCAGCAACAATCACCACAAATGTGGCAACAGAATGCTTATACATCATTGGATGCAGGTATTCCCATCGATTCGCTTGGTTTGCATCCCCATGTTCATCATAGTCTAGGTCATTTGACCTCAAGTTCAGCGCAGCAAATGCACCAGCAGCAACAACAACAGCAACACGCCGCAACCCAATCTGCACTTGCTCAGCATCAGCAACAACAACAACAACATGCCGCTTCCACTTCACCAAGTGGCGGTTGCATGAACATCTCCTCGCGAAATCAGCGCGTCATCTCGCCCGGTGGCTCCACCACATCGTCATCGACAACCTCTGTGAACTCGACAAACCAGTCAAATTCACAATCGAAATCGCCAAATCACTCTAGCAACGTACCGACATACAAATGGATGCAGCTCAAACGGAATGTTCCAAAGCCACAAGGTAAGTGTGCAAATTGTTGTACAATAAACGCTATAATTGGGTTAATCGCGGAGATATCGTTTGAATTTGAGTCAGTGGGAACTTTTGTCTTATAAATAATAGATATATTTCGTAGAAATATATGAAAGTATTCACAGATAATTTCCATAACTATATAAAATAGCTTCAAACTGATGACTTTGATATTATACTTTTCAAACACACTCCTAAATATTTCATAAGATCGGCCAATAAGTCTTATTTTTAGATGAATATTGTTTTAATCTTCATTAAATAACACAAATCTCACAAAGAAAGAAAGAAACAACAGCGTGAGATCGGAATATGTAGAATATAGCCCCATATAAATTTGTTTTTAATTTAATTAATATATTACAGTCTCCTACTTTATTCAATCAAATAGGTTGTAGGCAAATAAGAATAGTTATACGAATCTATTGAAGGGCCAGAAGAGACCTAAACCACATAAAGTATATTTGTTTATGATCAGCATTGTTAGCCGGGTCGTTAGTAATGTGCGTCCGCCTGTTTGATGGCGAGAAACGATAGATCTCAGACAGTATTGGGGGTAGAGCTATCAATTGCATATATGGACTTCCCTTATCTATTGGTAGATCAATTTTATGACACTTTAGACCACCAACATTTTTTAATATGTCTATATTTATTTAAAAAATAAATATTTTAATTTAAATTATTAGTCTACATAAGGTATTCCAAAGTCAATTACTCACTTCTACTTCATGATTCATGCTTAATTTTATGTTGCCCTTTCACCCATAGTGTTCAATGGATCTCATCCTTTTTTTTGCAAGATTGCCACGTTTTTAAGGATACATCGGGGTTCACTTATTGTATGTATTGCGCTAATTTCGAAATAATTATTATTTTTAAAACAAATGAATTGCGTAAATTATATATTGAAAATGTTATTGTATGGGAGCGGTACCTTGTAGTGGCCACATCACGGCCATTTTAATTTATGTTTCTTTCTTATAATAGGTCAATATACCAATTCTCAAAGCAATATCTAAAACATTGCTAGAATGTTTATATCTGTTGATTCTTTTTTTACACATAATCTAAAAAGGAAATACTTGAGTTTAAAATTTAAATGATTTATCCCTAACAGTCTCCGAGACAACGGATTTTATGTAGAAGATCAAACTGAGACAATTTATATTAATTAAACATTTGATACATATCACAAATTTATATACTGTATAGAGACTTTCAAGCCCCTTTTTGTCTATGGGTATAGGGTATAGTAAGCAGAAATGTTATTTTCGGTAGTAGCAAAAGTATGAAAGTGGTTTGAAAAGTAACTTTTTGAATGTAAGATATTATTTCGCAAATAATAAGCATTTTATTTCTCAATATAATTTCCTTTCAGTTCGATATACTTACTCCAGCATTCTTTCCAATTTATTTATTCCTTCCAAAAAATATGTTTTCTCAAGACCCTCAAAAAAACCGATTTATTCAATATTCAATCGACTCAAATCTCTTACCTTGCAGCCCTTTCTTCAGGTTTGGAAACAGGAAATATTCACAGAGGGATAAATCTGGAGAATATGCTGGATGAGGTAGCATTGTCTATCCCATTTTAAGGGGTTTTGCCTTTGCAGCCACTTGCGTTGACACCCTGTCACATACATTTTTTCCTTTGCCAAGTGCGGTCATTTCTGATTAAAATCAATATCGAATCCATCCAAAACCTAGTAATATTGTAATATTCACTTTTAAAAAAACTGTGGCCGTAACCTTGTTGGCCTTGTTTGGTGCATATTCACCCGGAGAAACCCACTGTCTTTATTGTTTCTTGGTTTTTGGGGTGGTGTGATGGATCCATGTTTCGTCTACGGTACCGAAATGGCGCAAAAACTCATTCAAGTTGCCTCTGAATATCGCCAAACACTCCTTTTATGTGGGTACACGATTGCGCTTATCGCGGTGTGTGAGTAATCGCTGCGTCCACTGCGCGTTATCATTACAAATATTGATCTAAATTGTAATGTACCCGCGCAGTTGAGATGCGTACATGGCCCACCCTAATTTTTGAAAAGTTCATTAAAATATGTATTTTACTACATATTTTGCACGTTTTACTACAAAAAAAAAAAAAAAAAACAAAGTAGCCACTTAAAAATAGACTATTACGTCTTTCAAAGCTGTAGTAAGGCGAGATGCCCACCCTAATTTTTGAAAAGTTCATTAAAATATGTATTTTATTACATATTTTGCACGTTTTACTAAAAAAAAAAAAAAAAAACAAAGTAGCCACTTAAAAATAGACTATTACGTCTTTCAAAGCTGTAGTAAGGCGATGGTTACTAATTTTATCAAATATTGGGTTTATTGTGTCCCAACGAGATTCATTTCGATATATGTATTTAGAATGTGATCCTCACCAAATGAAAGCTTGTCGATAGTTAAATATTTATATTTATATAATTTGATATTACTCAAGAAATACAAAAAAAAAGTAACATCTAAATTTCCATGGGTTGTATGTTGTTATGTCAAGTTTAAAGTTATTAGTTTTAACAACTTCCACACTTAAACAGAAAAAGAAGACGAACATTTCAATATGCGCACATATGTGCAGCCTAAGATACCTAGTACCATAACCAATTTCACAGTTTCCAATTGAAGTTTCATAAGCATATATACTTAGGGTGGAACTGGTAGTAAAAGAAGTATTTCTAAAATATATAATTTTATAATGAATAAAATTATACGAGAAGTTAAATCAATACGATCACCTTCATTCATTTTTAGGCAAAATTTTACCTTAAATTCCTGTTTTAGGTAAAAAAAAATTTTATAGGTAATGATTCCTAAATTTTAGGAAATTTTTTTTTTTTTGAGTGTGTTATATATGTTCACTAAGCCGACAAAGCCGTGCTTCTGTTTCAATTTCATGAATGCATTGATGGGTCCATCGATCGTTTGTTGTCTTAGATTTCGTATCTCTACTGTCATTACTTGAAGTCTTTTACGAGTATTCCCCTCTAGCCGCCTAGTTGTCATTGTTCAATACAAAATCTTTAATGTTCAAAATAGTATTACAACATACCAAAAAGCTTAGTCATCGCATAGATCATAGTCAAATCGGCTATACGGCTCTGGTCTTTATATAACAAAACGCTAATTGAAAAATTGCAAACCTGTCTGCGATCTGCAATGATGAGCGCCGCCGCACCTTGGTGTATTTATGAGACCAGTATCAGTATCAGTTCGTCACTGATCGGATTACTTAGCTTAATGCTGCATTAAATTGTTATACCGAAGCGAATGAAAGTTGAAGCACGTATGAAGTCGTTCCGTAGCCTAGGCAGGCAGCCACCTGCTGTCGCTTCTGCTGTCAGAACGACAAACGATGAATTTCTGTTTATTCTTCTTAAAATTATGCAAAATAAAGTTAAAACTTCATGTGCAAATACCTGTTATTAGTTTAAGCATTCCGAAGTAAGTAATTATTCAAACATTTTTAATAGCGCCACAAACTAAAAAAAAAAACAAGGAACACAGCACACAACATTACATAGCGAAGAAAAAAAACTTAAACTCCGAAGAAATTTAAAGGAGGGTCACAAAAAATATAAAAAAAAATAACGATGACTTTCAGTTTTGATTGACAGCCGAGATATTTTTCAGCTAACCAAGAGACGTCCAACTGAGGGTATGTCACCTAAAAATAAAATTGTCTCTTCAAAACCATAAGATTTGCGTCGCAGCAGACATAATTTTATTCTCTTCGTTCTCGCTCTCTCTTTCTCTCTATTTTTCTGAAAGATCTTTTGACTTATTGTTTGGTATTTTGCAGTATTTTATTTTTCAAAATTTTCGCATATTTCAGATAATTTTGTCAATGTTGCGCAGTCAGTCAGTCACTCATTTAGTCAAGAAGGCAACCAGGCCAGGCGCAGGCACGGGCAACCAAGCAGTCAGGTTGTCACTTGTCAAGCGATGAATTTCTTGTATATCTCTCCGTTTGCATCGCCTTTATCCTCTGTTTTGGAATTAGCTCAGAATGCGCCGAGTTGAATTTCCAACTGCGAAACATAAAAATCCATTCAGCGATTTCAATTTGGCGATAAGTATTTATTAATTGCGTACGACTACGCTGCGATATAGTCGACAATTAAAATCTTTTGAAAACGATTGTCAACAATTGAGTTGTTTCAAAAGTGGACATGAAAAAGCCTGACAAATAACTTAAAAAATTTAATATAAAATTCTTAAAAATTAGCTTCAATACACTTTGTATTATTACTAGAATACCATTTAGACTGAGAATAAGTGTAACACTTTGCTTGTGACTCATAATAATACCTTCAACTTCATTTCCTTTCAATAGTTATTATATAAAAATTTCATGCTACTCAACACAAAATCATGGCAAACAACTTTTGTAGCACAAATTGAAATTATTTGAAATCTAGTTTGTCGCTGTGACATTTTAGTTTACTGTTTTTGCATAATTACTGAAAATTAATGAACACATAATTCAATTATATTAACATGCGCAAAGTGCAACTGATTAATGGGCTTACAATTACAGATTGGATCAATGCTGTTCAGTGTTCGACTATTCAAATGAAATTCAAGTTCTAATAACTTTTAATCCCATTCTCAACATAGTTTGTGTTTGGTTACAGCAGTTTGGAAAAATAACCAAATAAAAACTGAACGGATGCAAGTTGTTCAGTTATACGTATTACCATCAATGGAAAAACAGCTAAAAAAAACCAACAGATAAACTAATTTCATTTATCAGCGCTATAAGCATTTCCTTTGTACTAGTCGTCACACAAAGTGTGAATCGGTATTATTTGTTTGTCATTAAGTTTGTAACACGTCGAAGAAGACATCGTAGATCTCTAGATTGAACCGTTTGTCTGTGTTTTGTTAAGCATTCCTTTACAAGTTTCGACTAAAATCTGGAATAGATTTTTGTATACACACATAGAGTATTTCTAATTTGCGATAATCACCCTTCAACACCCACAGCTAGCTTATGAATTTTATTTTCTATTTTTAGCCGTTTGAACGACCTATGATACTTCCGTCCTCCCTTTTCTTTGCATACATAAAACATTTTTTTATAAGGCACTTAATTGTAGAGTGAGAAGTGGGAGGAGCAAAATACTTCTCGTTAGTACCATTTTTTCTTATTAATTTCCTACCTTTTTGTTTTGCACTGTTTGGTCATAAGCTAGGAAAACATTTGTGTTTGTTAGGCGACCTGTTCTGGTACAGAACCTCTTATGATTGTTCGGAACCTGCAGATATTCCAAGCTAGAGAAGACTTTTGGGCCATTGTGCTTTGCCTTGCAAAAAAGTCCTCTACCAACTTTACTGTCTAGTGTCGAGCCATTCATGAATATATTAATTAAACTCTTATTCGTTGCTTAACTTGCCGTTCGTGGCGGGAACGCAGTATGTTTTTTCAATTTTTTTTTGTGTAATGGAGGGTGATTGTGCTAGGCGGTTGTTTGAGTGTGTTACGGGAGTGTTAGCGTCTGGGAAGGAAAGTGTGATGAGTAGTTGAGAGTGACAGGAATATTTTATAATTTCTTCAAAATCCAAACCAAAGACGGATAATGGTTATGTAATACAATTCATAAACTATGCAGCCTACCTTTTGCCTAGAAGAAAATAACAGATATCATTAAAACATAAGGAGGTACATAGCAGAGCATGTAGGGTCAGCTAAGAATCGTAACAAATATTGCTAACAAATATTGTAAAATAAAACTCGATCTCCTCGGCGATACCACACCTTTACAAAAGGATGACAAAGAAAGGGCGCTGCAACGCAAGCCGGGTCCGCTAGTATTTTTAAAATATTTACTTCAGAATTTTAAAAATTCATCCATTGGGACCGTATTGCCTGACCCCCTTAACCATAAAGTTCCCTTGGGATGTCAAAATACATCATGATAAATTGGTTAAAAATAAAAAAAAGCAAATTATTGCTATTAGTACATATATATAGCTCATGCTTGGACGAAGGAAAAAATTTTAATTTGATTAGAGTTGTGAGAAATAATGTCAACCGGCTTCAAAAATAGAATTTTGAGCAAAATGTGATCAAAGTTTTCAGTAGCTAAGCTGCTCAAAATACCTCAGAAGTTCTACCATCTACCTAGCTCTATCTCGCACACGATTACTTTAATGAATTTAAATGTTTGAAAGAATATTCTAGACCTATGGTACTATTTTATAAGGCAAACCAAATTATCGATTTTTAATATATTAAGGAATTTTCAAAGGGGAAACTAGTTCCGACCAATGCAGAAGGTATTACATTCTTGTAATAAGTATTAGCTCTCCCAATTGTACTAATACTGTCTATATGGCAAGTTATGGGAGCGGAGGGTGACGATATCTCAATTTGTCGATTACTTTACCGATATTTTTACTACTTTAGATCCATCATTTTGGAAAAAAAAAATGGCATTGTGCGTTGCTATTCTTGAAAATCAAAACAAATAAGAAAATTACTGTCGGGAGTGAACGAATTAGCTCCCGATTATGTAAACCAAAATCGGTATCCAGGGAACACCGGAGAAGTCCTTGTCGAATGCAAAAAGAGCGAAGTCTCTATCTCTTTCCTTTTCAAAGATCCTTTCGTTCATACGGACGGACCAGTATTTGTACCTGTTACATACATTTGCAGAAAATCAATAGGCTCTTGTTCCTTCGATACAAAAATCAAGCGAATATGTCGTGTTTAAGAGCATTAAAAATAGTGGAGTGCGGTTTCTACAAATTCGCAGAGACGCCGTGGAAACATATCACTTTTTGCTATAGAAACTTTACCACAATAACTTGGTGGTAAAGTTTCTGCTTTGCGATTAATCACCTTATCTAGTGGCAGGACCTATGCAGCACAGGAAAATAAAAAGAGAGGCCAGAAAACTTAATGGTGCGAGTTAGAAAAATTTTGAGCTCGTAGTTTAAAAATAATAAAAAAATATTTTTATCTTTTCGAACATGTCAGATTGATTATTGTAAAAATTCCATTTTTGAGTTAATATATCTAAATGATCTTATATCTCTGTGAAGGAAGGTCACTAGTGTGTATTCTTTCTTATGAAATGAACCCGCTAGTGAAGCTACTAGAATATATGGGGCAGTTTTAGTGAAGATACATTTGCTAAATTTTCAACAAATTGTGTTTCGAATGTAAATCTCTAGAAGGAAGGAGAATAGTTCAGTCGGTATAGGAGTGGTGGTGAATAGCGTCGCTACCGATTGCTCAATAAGTCTTTTGCGGCAATTTGGTTTAAGAATGTTTACTTTAAATATTTCGACGAATAATGTTGTTTAATTCCGATTTATCCCTACTCTCCACACACACTATTTCGTCAATGTGTACAACAGAAGACAATAATTTTCATAAGGTCATTACCAACGAATAACACTTAACACAAAAAGTAAGACGCAAAAGTATAGAACCCTTTTAATAAAGCTCAGCTCAAACCAACATAATCCCCAAAGCCTTAATAATCATACAAATATTTGCTTATTAATGCTGAAAAGTGTCATTTACATGCATCGTTTTCAATTAAATGACGCCACACAAAAAAGACTGAAAGCAAAGAAATGAAATGAATGGTGAAAAAATTTAACTGCGGCCTTAACGAATTGTTTATAGCCTACTTATACTACGCAAACATATGGTTCTCGATCTAGCTTAAAAAATACCAAATTGATTTCTGGGATAATAGCTTAATCTTAAAGTAGTTTGAGGATTTATAATACACGAATATGGTCCAACCAATCCTTATTGAAATAACTAAAAAAAACAGTGGGTTTACACAAATAAGATGAAGTAATTATTAAGACAATTTAGCACTATAACATGACATGCCGGCAACATGAAGGTATATTCGTGAAAACAATAATATTTGTATAAATAATATGTAGGTTCTACGAAGTTTTATCACAAACGAACTGATTTTGTGTTGGTACACTTCATCACAACATGTATATAGGGTATAAAAGGAGTACAACTTGATACTTGACGCCGCTTAAGTAATCATGAACTGAAAAACGTAGTCCACTGCAATAGCAACGGCTTCGGCTGTGCCCGCGAGAACGTTGCTTGCTGCAGTTGCACATGAATGCGCAACACGCAACATGACCGCAAGTCAAACAAACAATTAACAAAGGGAAAAGGGAGTGAAAGAACCGAACTTCGGAGTGAGAGAGTGAAGGGCGAACGGAATGCTCGAGTATTTTGGTATTATACTGATCTGGAAGTCAAGTTGGCTGTCAGAAAAATGATTATTTAAATAGGAGTCGTTGTTGCGCTGGCATCT
The DNA here is from genome assembly GCA_035044805.1 of Leucophenga maculata. Lineage (NCBI taxonomy): Eukaryota > Metazoa > Arthropoda > Insecta > Diptera > Drosophilidae > Leucophenga > Leucophenga maculata. The sequence continues at coordinate 358,352 of JAWNNP010002849.1, read as the reverse complement.
GTATGCAACGCATTGAGAAGCTCCGCCGATAGCTGATCAGAGCCAAGATTAACACTGCTCAACTTGAGCTCTTTACTGCAACCGAACTCGAACTCAAACTGTCACTGACAGTTGACTCAAGTCGCATGGTGATAGAGAGGAAAACAGAGTGGAGTGTGGACATTGCATTTTGACTGTCTTGGCTGCCACTACCACTGCTGCGCTGCTGTCTGACTGTGCGCACATGCTCACCCATCGCAACGGTTCGGTCCATCTGTCATTTCATCCATTTTCAGTCAGCCAAAGAAACAGCATAATCAGCAATCATGGTTATAAATGGTAGCATTCGATATATTGGCATTCACATGCCGCCGGTTCTTGCATGTCTGTATCTGATGTATCTGCCGCTGCAGAAGTATCTGTAACTGCTGCATATAAATATGAAAATGCTATAGCAGACGAAAACTTCGAAGAACAAAGTACGCATATCAGTGCACAAGCTGTTGGGGCAGGTGAGCTGCTGGAATGGCTGGAATAGTGAAGTGTGTGTAATGTGTTAATCAAAAGTATCTTCTTTTTTTTTAATTCCACATCGCTAAAGAAGTCGTTTGAGAAATGATATGACTAATTTTATTACTAGTTAGATTTGTTTCTGTTTGCGAGTAAATGAGTTCCTTTTCAGGAAAATAAATAATTTTTTTAATAGACGTGAGAAGGTGAAAAATTTTGCAGCACAAGCTTGTAAGGGGATAAAGCCGCAATATAGACACAAGTCATTCTTTGTGCATTAGATAATTAGAGGACGGCTTAAAACAACAATTTTAGGCCATATCAACTGCGGCTCGAACATCAATACTTTTGGACTTTGGTTTCCAGAGAGGAAGCCAAAGATTTGGACATTCCTAATTTAAACTGTGTGGCATATGGCGCCGAAATTGAGAGCAAACGAAGTCTTCTGATAACTTCGAGATAGGAGTTAGACGGATCCGAATAGTGGTAATTCCTGCCGAATTCGAAGGATGCGGTAGGACGACTCCTTGGACGTTTTTCATATATGTTTAGAATGGTTTTGCGTTGCTGAATGGTATCAGTTGAATTTTTATATTGCCAGAATTTACCTATTGACATTAGTGTTGGCACTTCCCGAAATATAAATGGTGTCCCTTCGAAATACGCAATACTCGATTATTCTTTCCAAATACAGAGCATTAACTTGAATCCTTATATCTCTGATGTAGCCATTGATGTTAATGAGCTTAACTTATTTCGGGCTTAAATGTAGCTGCTAAGAAATATAACATCGCTTCATGTCGAACACCAATTTTCACGCTTTTGCTTTGAACTTATCTACCCAATTCATTATCTTCAATCCCTTTCGTTTATTCTTTTTTGTGTTTTGCGAGTCAAAATAACTTTTAAACCGTTTAAAAAAATAGCCTCACTACAAGTAATGATCCGTAGGTATTGAATCGTTAGTTCTAGCCGAAAAACAGGTTTGTATTACTTTTAACCAATATTTTCAGTACGGTATAAACGCATGTTCCACTTTATTCAAAATTGACATCCTTCGCAAATATGTAAATTTAGTTAAAATAAATAGTGTTTCAAGCTATTTTTTAAGTAGAAGCAATTAACTTGGTAAAAATTCAAACACTAATGAAAACATTACGAATAACAAATTTTTATTTTTTATCTGTTATCAGTATTAACTACATTCATAAAAAACGCAACTCATGCCGTGACCCTTTGAACAAAATTCAATATTTTAATAATAATTTAATTAATACCTCGTTTCCATTTCATCATATCTTTTGTCAGAGAGTAACTGTGAGTGTGTGTGTTAATTTTTTATTGTTTATTGTTTTATAAACGATCTACCACTTTGTCACAATGCCAGCAAACACTTCCCCGCGGCAATGTCGAAGAGTTCAAACACGCAAACCAAACCACGAAATGAAAGAGTTCGCTTAGAGCTTACCACAAAGTAGAGAAATGGAGAAATGTGAAAAATATGAATAGCAAATTAAACTAGAAAGTAATTGATTCAATTACACCGCATCGCTAGATACACTTCAGACGGCTACAAGTTGCTCTTGAGCTGATTGAACAAAAATTAGTATGGCCCACGTTCCTATTTATAGTCAGTCATATATGTTTGAACTTTTTTTCATATCAATGAAAATTCTTTCGTAAAATCATAAAATATGCTTTCACTTCGTAGCAAGTTTCATGACAAAATGATAATACTCTCTCTTTTTGATCTATGTTCACACATAGTTACAAATAAATTAGCATAAACGAAAGCCATAACAAGCTACTAAAACTCAACGAGCCGATGCAGAAATTTGTTGGTTTTTGATAGAACTCACAACAGAAATTTTTGACAATATACTCGCACGGATGTGGTGTAAGTTTGTGCAGACAGTGCGACGTCTAGGGTGAGGTTGGATAGTCCATGGCCTGCCGTACCCCCCACTTTCAAACTCTTTTTTAGCCACTATAAAGTGTATGCTTCATGTGGCTGCCCTTTTGCGTCGCAGCGAAATGTTGAACGTTTATTTGATGTGATGTTTTGATATTTCTTGACACCAACACGCAATGTCGACAATGACGCCGACGAAGTGCCACACAAACGCCAGCGATCCGAAAAAAATGAATTAATTACGTGCAACATTTCGACAAACCAAAAAAAAAAAAATTTAGTTTTAGAAAAGAAATAAATGAAAACTATTTAAGAACCAAACGAAATATGAAATGATATTGCACGTCGCGTATAGAAAAGTGACCACCAGGAATGCGAGATAAGATCAAACGGCCGACTGAATTCGACCGGTTGTCCGTCCTTCTGCCGCACTGTCTGTCTCTGTGTCTGTGCCAAGTTCAAACGAAACACTCTACTGAAGTCCAAAATACAATTTTTTTTGTTAGGTTGTACAGAATATCGTGACAAATTTTATAGCATTGTGTCCCTTATCCTGCTCCCTCTCTCACCTACAGTGGTAAGCTGAGTTAACATTTTTGAAAGCGTGTTATTAAATTTCCATGTCCAAAAAAAAAAAATTAGCTCTCAACTGAAGCAATGTATATCGACCAAATTGTGCCGTTTTTATTTTTGTTTTCCAAGCGTTAACCTTTTCTGTGCTTTATGCGTTATCATTTTCATTTTGTTGCGACTGTTCTTATAATTATTCTTTTAAGATATAATCACAAATCGATTTGTACGTAAAGATAAAGTCAAGTACTTACATTAATTACCACTTAAGTGGGAGCTGCCAGCACCTCGCTTACTGAAGTACCTCGCTTATAAGCTGTTGTTAAACGAACTTTTTCACTCCCTTTCTGTGGTTTAGCTTCGAGACGGCTCTTTGAAACAAATCCAAACCGTAAATAATGCTGCGCTTCGACCAAAAAAGACACCGACAGAAAATTCTGTCACATTTACACACCTAAAATGTCACTTTTCATAAACAGTATCAAGTCAAATAGCCACGACAAGAGAAGCACATTAGCGGATAGACAGACATGCATGCCGTGCCATGGATGGATAACCGACCCAAAACTCTGTCAAACAGACAAACGGACGAACAGACAACTGGACAGTGGAACTGGCAAAGTGAAAATTGAACAACATCAAATCCAAGCACAAAAATGTGCTGCACATTGCTCCCAAATTCCACCCTCTGCTGCATAAACACTTGCATTAAAGGATAATGTCCTGCAGCGCTTTATACTTAAACATTCAAGGGTGTTCAGCGCTGGTTTATGTAATACTAACCAAGAAAAAAAAAAAAAACATTCATACTTCGCCACGGTTCAATTTTACGAGTATTTCGGGTGGGTGTTTGTTTTACTAGCAAACATTGCCTCAGAGTGGCAGCGTCGCCGATGTCGAGGATATCTTATCTTTTGTTTGCATTCGCTTAAGGTCCGCTTAATTTCTTCAAAAGACAACGACACTCTGTCGCTCTGTCGCCTGTCCGCTTTTAGAACTCAGTTCCTCTATAATTTAGGACATTATATAACCATATCGAGTTACTTGTGTTTGCACAAATGCAAAAGTTATACAATAGTTCGATAAAAACCATTTAATATCGCTTTAGGCTGCAATATTGCAAAATGATTGTTCGTTATTTTTGACTAGATAAAATTTTTTTAATCAAATCGCAAATTGTACAGAAATTTTTTTGTTTAAAGGTTTATTTGGGAACTATACCTTATAAATAGTCGTTTAATATAAATTGTCTGACACTAGATTGGAGAGTCTAAAGATTCAAACTGGAATCTATATATCTCTATCAAAATTTTATTGTCCAAACAGGCAGACACACAAGTCAGTCAGTGACTTTAATATCAACTTTGCTATCTAGAAGATAATGTCAAACCCACTTTTATAGGGAAAACTTAATGTACAAATGTAAAACCTAAATCATCTCAGCTATAAGACAATATCTTGATTTGTTGTGGTAATTGGAGACTCTTCAATCAAAGAAGTTTTTATATTCTTTTAGTAAGTATAGACCAAAAGTCTCATGCATAAAACGGTGTATAGAAAATTGTCTTCAAAATAGTCTACACGTATCGCAATTGTTCCCCGAGCGAGCGAAGCACTTGCAATCGAGAAGAAATCAGCCAGAGAAAATTCGCAATGAATCTTGGAATTAAAACCTTGCAGGAATGCAGGTATTCATGCCCAGGTTGATAATCCAGAAGCTGATCCTAAAGTTTTACACCCGGGCGGTCATCTCTGCACAGCGAATGGGTCATGTTTACGCACTTGTTTATATGTAAGTTCCACCGTTTTACCCATAGTTCAAACTCGCGAAGATAAACTTGGAGTACAAACACTTTTGGCAGTGCAAACACTTGGCAGTGCAAACACTTTTGTACCTTGTTAGGATGGCTGTATCATCAGCAAATGTAGAAATTATAATGTACTGGGGTTCATCCATAGGGAGAGTAGAGCCAGTGCATATAGCGTTGGTGAAGAGCGAGCAAAGCATAGCCCCAGAACGCTTCCTTGTTGATTGCTCCATTCGTTTACTCTACTCCATCTAGAACAACGAAATATGTTCTGTCAGCCAAATACTTTATCGAAAGCTTTCCTTATATCGATAGATGTCGCCACCACGTACTGTCAAGGAAAAAGTTTACTTCCCTATTTAACTGTTCCGGCGTTGTGGATCATAAAAATCCTTGACTCTTTCCATTGTCATTGAATGTATCCTAATTATTAAGCCTATTCTTGCCGGGGTCCTTGCTTGTCTTCAGAGACACTTCTGGCCAGTACTGTCGAGCGATGTCAGGACAATACGTTTTCTGCTGTTGGAATTATAATCGAATGGATGAAAGCAGGCCTTCAGATCCTCAGCGAATGCCTCTATACGTTCCTTAGAGAACCTACCCCAGGAACTATCTTCCTCAGAGTTGGCAATGAGTGTCTTGAGTTCGCATCAGAGGTAAGATTTTGTAGAAAATGATCGGTGTCCTCCTGCCTCTGCAGATTCCTGATCCTATTTCCGACAAGGGTTAGCTCACATAGAAATGGTTATGAGTGTTTTTTTTTTTATTATTATTATGAAAGCGACAATCAAGTCTCAGGGTATCATATAAATGTAAATTAACAAAACAGATTCTTTATATGTACATTTAATTTTGGTTTCTGGTTGGTTGTACCCCTATCGGGACGTGTTGAGAAAGAGCTATGGAATAATTGGTCCAAGCTGACAAAATTTTATTCATCTTTTAGGAGCTGCATTGGTCAAGGGTCTGAGCAGTCGATAATTATGGGTGTATCTGCTAAAGAGAAAAGAAATTGGCTTCTCGACTGTAGACAAATTGAAGTCTATGTGTAAGGTAGAATTAAGAACATATCAATCACAATCAGAGATATTGCGCAAAACTTGGGATGGTCTTGAACAGTTTACAATACGGTCTTGCGGTAATATTACAAATTTTGTCTCATCCGCTTTTTAAGCCAGGACAGCTTGCCTAATTTGACACCATAATGATATTGTCCCTATGAGTCAACACATTGTCCAGAAGGAAACTCATGTATTTTGCCTTGTTGGCAATGCAGTACCGTCAAGGTAGATTGCCGCAAATGCTTAATTCTTCAGAATGAGGCAAAGATAAGTCGCTGGAACTAGATGAAACGGTGATGTTCCTTCTCGCAATTTTAAAAAATACTTTTCGACCCTCTGAGTAAGAACGCAGCAATAAATCATAGAGAAGTATAAACACACGATCGAAGGTCGTAACTTAATTAACTAGAGGTTGTCCTCTAATTGGTATTGACAATTGGTAATTTACAATACAAGAGAGTTTTGTATCATTTGGACTACATCAGCAGATCGATTAATGAGCCTTGCACGAATCCATTTGAAGATATTGGTTTTTCTTTTAAACCTCTCCTACTTCAATATTATTATTCAAACTATAGAATTGTGTAGCGTATCAAATAGTCGTAAGCCATGTCTATAGCACACTTATATGAGACTAAAGCTTGGTTACTCATTCCATTTTTTTAACCTACTTGACAGCACACATTGCTCACCAAACAACTCAAGAACTTTTTCGTTTTCTTCAAACAACTTTTCTGCACTTTTGAGAATTTTGTTTGCTGGAGAATCCACCAAACTTCAACTAGTCGTCATCATCAATTATCTGTAAGAACTTAAGCCAATGGCGCAATTTAGTTGATACCTTAATGCACCTATCCGAAGCATACGACAATTAACCGGAATGGCTGAAGACTTCAAATACATCAATTTTTGTCGGAAATAAATCAAACGACAGCGACTTGTAGCGCAACAGGTTTGAAGTTCAAGCGTACGACGCGCCTAAATCCGCTGGCCACTAGAGTGTCGTCCACTCTAATACCTAGCCGTCAAGCGCTTGGACTGCTTGGCCAGCTGTTCTCGGTGCTTGTTATCTGCCGCAATGCACAGTCACCATACGAGTATATACGACGATGACGGCAGTTTCCGTAAGCCAAAGGTACACGTACTTGGCACGCGGAATGCCTTTTCGGTGCAGATATCAATAACTATTTCATAATTCTTGTAGTAGCTCACATTTTATACAAAAATATAAACAAGAGATACTCGTACAACAAAAATCAAACAATGATAAACAGCAAACAAAGAAATTCGAAATTGACAGTTTTCGTTTGTAGGTTTTTATCTACTGAAAATCGAAGGAAAAAGCGGCTACCGTTGACGGAAAAAAGCTACAAAACTTAAATTTTAACCACTTCAAGTAGCATTGTTCTGTATTGTATGGTTTTGGTTGGGAATTTTCGGAGCTTGACTGCTGCTGACCGAAATGAAATCACCTCGAATTCCGATTTCAAATCGAATAAAAGGCGTCACGTCGCCATGCGTAACGAGACAATTGTAGAGCTTCGGAGTTACGGCGTCACCCGGCAGGCAAAATCAAAAAAGAAATAATAATAATAAAATAAAGACATGTAGCATGTCGTTGGAGAGGCGCGGCCCCTTTGATTCGGTGATCATTGCTAAATGCTTACGATTTGGATAGTTAAAAATTGTCATTGTCGCGAACGGATGAAAGCGTGCCGATACAACGACTCGGAATAGAGACGAAGGTTGGACTCTGAACTAGTTGTGCGTTACTTTTTTATGTATAATGGTTTATTTTTGTATATTACCACTCGAAATTGCACTCAAAACTATTGACTACTGTTCTATTTTTAAAGGTGATTGGAAGAGGTGATTTGTGTTTATATAGTGTAGGCACCGAAACGTTAAACAGCAAGTGACCGAAGATGAGGTGTTTAAGGGAATTCCAACCAAGGGAAATATTTGATAATCATCCTTTGTAGTATAGGTAGTGAGATACGATTTTTTATCTATACTCCTGAGCTTTGCCAAAAATCAGAATTTTTCTAATTTTTTGAGAGTTTTTGGATGTTGGATTCGTCGTTGCAAGTACAGAAACTGCACTCTACTTCTTTTCGAGTATAATAAGAATCATATACGTATTCTAATGGAGTGATTAGCTATTTCACTGATTTTTAGTTCACTTTTTAAAAAATCGAATATTATTGACTTAGCCATCAATCCTAACCAAATTTCTACTAGGATCTTTATTAAAATATAGTTCAATACATGTATATGGCTCAAGAGTATACAGGACCTATTTTTTCTATTTTTTTTAATGCCATTCATAAATAGCTTGAACAAATTAAAGGAAGCATCGTAAATTTTTTGAAGTATAGAAATTGACATAAGCCTACTTTTTGGGGTGCTCCAACAAACCCAGCGTCCATTTATGTGATTTAGTACGAACAAATTTTTTGATTAGCAGTACACAAACTAAATTTTATAAAAATCGGTTAAATATTTTAGGCGTAAAATTTTTAAAAATCTAAGAAAAAAATTATACATGCAGACTTTATTAACATCTTGTACTCTCTCTTCAACTATTTGAGGTTTTTCGGAGCTGTAAAAATGGAAATTTTGACCAAAAACGGGCCTTATTGGTCTTCAAGAAAGTTTTGATTGAAAAATCATCGTTCAGAAAATAACGTAGCTTCCTATCGACCCATAAGTCTATTGCTAGTATTCTCCAAAATATTTAAAACATTTTTGTGTAGATTATGGTCAATGATGGAAGAGGAAGGCTAATTCGAAAACACAGAAAAAAATATCAACGGCTAGCGGAGCAAGACCATTAAACATATTTGTACAAACGCTTTTCACCTCTGGGCCACAGTCAGCAAATCAAAAATAGATATGCTGTAAAGTTTTCAGAGCAAGGTGCTCCGCACGATCTCCAAAGCACATTATCTTATCACCAACAAATTCATACATAAAGAGCTCCTTCACCTAAATACATATAGTAAACAACATAAACAAAATTTTTGTTTACGCTTGCATAACATAAAATACACTCATTGGTTTAAAAATTTAATTACTGAAAGATGAGAAACTTTATTATGAGTAACATTTAGCGTTTATTTCATCAAAATCGATCTGCAAAGCCAAAAGATAAAATTGTTAAAGTATAAATTAAATTTCTAAGCTTAAAAATTGCTTAACACGGAAATTATACAAACTGTTTGCTTGCGCTTTTCAAACCTATGACATGTACAAGGTACTTTTCAAACTATTAATAACATTTTTCTTACTCAATTCTTCAAAAAAAAAAAAAAAAGACTGGAGCAAGTCGGGTCAGTTAGTTGCTAATAAAATAAATCGCGAAAGTACGGAACAGCTAAGAAGACTATCTGATCACTGTAACACCATTAATCTCTTACATAATAGCTCTACCACCAAAAGACTCAACCGGTTGCACCCATTGGACCTACCTGTTCAGTGAAGGAATATATAATTTAAAAGATTTGCATTTACAGATGTGGTCATATACCCAAACCGTCTCATACACAATCAATGATATGCATCTGGACTCGATGTATACATAAAGAGCAAGAGCACGCTCTTGAAAATCACAAAACACTTCCACGAGCTAAGCGCTTTGTAAAGTTTTTAACTTGGCTCTCGCCGTGTGCATATTCTGAAAGTATTGCTTGGAAATTAACATGATTACGAAGTTGTTAATGACTATAAAGTTCGCATAGCGCTGTATACATATTCATGTGTTAGGCAAGGAATATTTGTGACGGCAATAAATGATATAAAAATTAGTACTGTGCCACTTATAATTTGTATAGAATTCTATACATCATACAATGTGTCCCGATACATCGATACGCTGAAAAGTTTAGATGAACTTTTTTTTTTTATTTTTATAAGATGAAAAAATCAAAGTAGTTAAGATTTCCATTCTCTTCATTGTGGTCAAGCGATCTATTTGGATTGGAGCTATTTTATAAGAAAAATAAAAAAAAAAAAAAAATTATATTTCAGTTGCGTATAGATTCCGGTCGTTTATTTTTACCGCTAATTTTCTAGTTCCAATAAATATCTTTAGAATTAATATTCTGATTCAACTTAGACCAAATCCTACTACATATGTATAAACTTTGTAAATATTTTCACCGTGGGAATTGAGATATATTTTTTATTAGTAGCTTCTCTACGTGCGATGTATATTTTCACACGCAGAGTAGCTACTAATAAAACATATAAAAATGGATTCTAACTGATAAAGGCAAATATGTTTTTCTTTATCACATAAGACAGTGAGTGTAGCTCCTAATATATTAAGTGCTCCCCCTCAACTACATTATTTCACACTTCAATAAAATTGTAATAGAAAAAAAAATCGAAGAAGAAAATAGAAACATTGTCAGCTAATAAGTGACGACAAAATGCCTGCTCATACTTTGAAATGCTTACAAAAATATACCTATTTAATTTAATTTAGCTGAAAATACATAAAATGATTTATTACTGCAGAATTATCTCTTGTAAACAAGTCATTTTCCTCAAGCCGAACCGCCGAACAAGCAGAAGCTCAAAAAGTCGAAGAAAAGGAACATTTTAATACCACTTGTCTGCAATATGCCACAAATTATTGTACATATAATGTTTTCAAAGTTCCCGAACGTTGGAACATTGGACGCGACGCTTCCACCTGCTACATGCTCCACCAGCATTAGCGACGCCCCCGCTGCACGACGTCGACGTTCGATAAGCCGTCAAAGTCACCAAATTTGTTAATTTGTCTAATGAAAAATTTTTAATGTCAATGCGAAAGAGGCAAAGGCAAAGCTCTAAAGCGCCGATGAGGACGCCTAAGCCAACTAAACTCCGTGAAGGCAAGCGGTATTGAGACATTTTTAGACTTGTCTACTCGAAAACGAGAGATATTTTCGTTTGGTGCATTGCTGATTTTTCGCACGAAGATTGATGATGACATTAGCATCATTGTCAAAAAATGTGTCCGCGTGTATGTCTGCAGGAAGCGTGAAGAAATTGTACGGAATGTGTGTAGCGCTGTCTCCTTCTTTCTTGCAGTTTTTGTCTCTCTTTCGCATGCGATAAAACATTAAATGTATGCGACACTTGAGTCGAAAATGTTTTCAAATTTGTTCTGTTGACATTTTAATTTGCAAATACTCTTGTACTTATACGCAAAAATAATAATAATAATAGCACATAATAAAATATTCTATCGCTCACAAAATCAATTTTAGTTCGACGCATTGGCAGGCAGAATTTCGATACGATTTGGGGCGATTAATTGAATTAAATCGTCAAAGGCGAATCGAGTCAAGTGGATTTCAATTTTGTTTAGCCTTTTCTTCTTTTTTTATGTTTACGAGTAGATGTATGTGCGTGAGAGAGAGAGGAAGGGATAGTGGCTGTGTTTAATGCATTCACGCACGACGGCATTTGAAATTGGCAGCCATTTTCTTTTTGTGAATACAATAGAATACTCGTACCGAAGAGCAGCCAGCACCCCTATTGCCATGTTATGTATGTACGTGTGTGTGAGTGACAGACAAGTATATGTGTCAAAAGAACTAAAAGCGAGCAAAAAAATAAAAAGAAATAAAAAAAAATATACAATAAAACTAACAAAAGCAAACTATGGACTCGACTCGCCACGCTTCAAATTTATTCGGTGGGCTTCTGCTTCTGCATTTTCGTTGGTGATCCGTCATGTTGTCAGAATGTATTATTCGAATTAAGATTTTACTTTTTTCCTTTTCTATTTTTCTTCGTTTTTGGCATTGAATTGAATTAACACTACACGCACACACAGACACACACCACCATTGCCACTAAACATAGAACGGGAAGCAGCAGATGTAAAAGTCCATAAAGATACATAAGCATGTATCTACATGGACGTACATACATATGCGTATCCACATATGTACATAATACAAGAAAATGCAATCTATGTGTGTACATATGTAGATACACATATACAATTCGTACAAATAATATACTATCTGTACTCGCGCATTGCCATATTTACTTTGGAATTCGATTTATAGTATTTTTAATTAATAAATATAAATTAATTTAAATTTAATTCATGTACAAATTTCAAATCAAACTCATTGCAGACTTTTAAAGTACTTTCGTTTATAAATAGATACATTTCTTAGATTAATGTAAAAATAATAAATGTTCTATATACCGAAAAATGTAGCTTCTAATGGAAAAGAACTTTAATCGAATTGTTGAAATGAGATAAGTAATTTTCTCAAGTACCATCGAAGCTAATCGTCAATGAATACACGTAGCAAACATAGTTGATATGTCATAATTCCAATAATTTGATTTGCGAAAGTGAATCGAAAGTTGTTTATATTTATAATCTTTATAAATGAAATAAACTTTATAAATGTTTAGAAACTATTTGTATGCACAAAAAGTGAGTTGTCACAATTCACGTGACATAGTATAGTAAATTTAGGAGAACCGCCTATAACTGGAATGCATATTTCCATGTTTTTTAAGTACAACTTCTTCAGCGATATTTGAGCCTGCAATATTGAAATGTAAAATATGAAAGAACGGCGGAGGAGCACAAACAGTGAACCAATGCGAATCTGTAATAGTGGTGACGAGTGGAAAGCGATAGAAAAATTGAATTAGGCTTAATCTATCAGATTTGAAATGATTCAGCTCATGAGTTAATATCTTCAATGGTAGCAAGAGTTTTGCGCCCGCTCTAATTTGGATGATAAGTAGAAGCGAGAGAGTATGAAGAAATTTAGTTCAGAGCATGATCAAGCGTTTTGTTGGTATGTAGCTTTATTTATGTACATATATGTATTCCAAAATCGAACTTATTTTTCCTTCACTCAAAGCTAGTTCCAAACTCATGATACATGATACTCCTATGCCAAGTTTTCGCGAAGATTTGAATATTAATTTTACCAAGTGATGTACGGAAAATACATGGAACTACAATTACCGCTATTTAAACTCGTTTCTTTCATACTGAGAAAGCAGTTGTATCTCATTTTAGTTAGCATAAACAATATAATAAAACGAATACGTGACATTTTACAGTTTTGAACCCAGCACGGTTCTCGTGGTGTCAATAATCATTCGAATTTTGGAGTCCGTTTGTCCCGTATAACTAACTAAATATTAACATTTCTCAGATAGTTTTCGCCCGACTTGAGTGAATTTCGGTTGATAGGCACGAGCAAAACGTGTTCGAAAATTGTTAATTTCTCATTCTGTGCAAGCACACTTAAAAATCTTATGACTTTCAGCTAAATTTTAGAAAATAGAAGACGTGAGTGGAATATACTCGTATATGTCCTTAGTGTTAATAGGATTGAAAAAGTGGAATGGTATATAGTGGATATGGTGAGCGGCTTTATCTGCGTATTCATTTCCAAGGAATCCCTTGCTGGTTGGAAACCCAGAGTATTGCGATTTTTTTATGAGGAGTTGTGATAAGCTTCTTGATTTCACGCACTGTGGTGTCGCCATGCTCCGGAGTCCGAATCGCTGTTATTGTCGATAGACTATCGGTGCAGATTACGAAAGATCCCTGGTTTTTAATAGCAAAAAGGCATACTGTAAGGATCGTAAATGATCCTGCGGAAAAAATAGAGCTGAATGGAGGGAGCAGTCCTCCTGCAATTATTGGGTTTTCGCTGTTCACGGCTGCGAAAGCCGTTGAGCTTGACGTTTTTGACGTCGTTCATGAAAAAATTCTTGTAAGTAACGGATGAGTTTTTAATTGCAAATTTTTATTTAATATCTAAATTGAATAAATTTAAGATTGTTGACAGACTGCTACCAATTTTCTGTTAAAAATTATCTAAACACTTCCAAAAATTTAAATAAAATATGACCTGTCTTTGTTGACATGTCTTAATGCATGTAATATAGCGAAGCATAAATTGGAGACCCCGTAAAGTATAGCCATGTCTCAGTCAATTTTAGGCCGTCAATCTAAAAAATATCTTGTGAGGGTATGCAGGACACATTTTTTGTATGTCTGGGTCTTGTTACTTTATTGTATGCACATCTAGAAACCAATGGTTTAGATACGATTACTACTATAGAGTGTGAGTAGTATTTTACACTTCTTATAAAATATATATTCGTGATCATCATTACAAGGCGATTTTTTTAGTGATGCCCGCCTATTTGTCTGTAGTATGTATGCGCCCTGTTCCTACCATCTTTTGAATTTTTTTTTGCAAGTTGGTATACAGATTTTTTAAAATCCATTAAAATGGCCTGAATATGGCCACTAGAAAGTACCGCTCCCATATATAACTAATTAAAACAACAAAATCAAAGAAATTAAATTAAATTAAAGCAATTAGTTTTTTAATTTTTATAATAATTCGTTTGAAATTGGCGCACTACATACAAAGTATAAAAATATAAATTTTACGTTTAGGTCGATATAAAAATTTAAGGCCTAGATAGCTCGAATGTTTAACAAACTTGCTGCTTATAATACCAAACTCCATCTTTACCATGGCAAAGGCAAGTGTGAAGAGCATTTAAGCTTCGGCTCCACCGAATTTAAAGTTTTTCCTAGTTATTGTTGTTTAACAAAAAAATGCAGATGTCACTTGTCAAATTTCTCAATAATTTCTTATCGGAAAACACCAAGAAAAGGATCAATAGTCTTACTACTGGAATTTAATGTAGACATAGACTAAATACAAAAAAAAAAAAACGGTAGCCGAAAAGTTAACACTTTAAGATAACACAAGCATTAATCAAATATAAATATTTAAATTGAGTTCGAGTTTGTGTGACACGGCGACATGCATAAATTCAACGCCAACGGAAAATCGAAGGAAAATCTTTACATTTTTAAAACAAACAAAATGTCACATCGAAGTAAATTCGATCAATATGTATCTGCATACTTTTCCGGCTGTCTGAATGTCTGTATGGTGAATGTCTGTGAGTTTGTGTGTCATTTTAATCCTTTCCATAACGAATAACTTAGGCGCCAAGGTAAGCGGAGCAGACTGGCATGGCAGCCAGGTGAGAGCGTTAAACGTTTCGGTTTTTGTTATTGTTGTTGCAATTGGGATTTGGTTAATGTGCGTCGAGCATTAAATTCTTTATCTTTTTGATTTTGTATGGAGTATGGTAATTGTTCTGCTTTCGATTCGGGATTTGTCTCGTGTCAATTCAGGCTGGAATTCAAACAAAAAGCGTTCCATGGAGAATGCTTTATCTGAATGTAAATACCAATGTATATATGGATGATCTAACAACTCGTGACTAATAAGACAGCGGGGAGTCATTTCGACATGGAGTTTCAATTAAACTTGTAAGAAAAATGAAAAACAAAAAACAACACCAAACAATGAAAACTTGTTGCATTTCATTTATATGTGACGAGACGAGTCAAAAGCCAAAAAGAGTTAAAAATCATTTCCAGACAAGACTTACTTCAATATGTATTCCAAGCAAGATGACAAGAAGAAAGTTCAAGTGACAGTTGAGACCAATCAGTCTGAGTATGAGGGAACGAGAGCCAATAAACCTGACAGCATAAATGGATTAATCACAAAACTGACTTTTCGTCAAGTCACTACGCAATGAAATCTCAAATTAAGTTACAGCTTAACAAAGAATTCTCAAAAATACACATTGTATCTAGAGATACATGTTCCAAGTGTTGACTTGTGCTAATGAGCTAGCTAAGCCAAGTGAGCAAATTTCTAGTTCTCACCCTCACGCACTAACTCGACTCGGTTAGTTCTTCGTAAAGGGTTAATTTCCGCTGTTGACAGCGTGCCATGAGACACAAAGCACAGATAAGTCAATTAATTCCTAAACACGATGTGGGTTTTACGCATTTAAACAAATACTTGGCTATTCTGTGTTCTATTCAAAAAAAAAATCTCCACATTGTGATAGGGTTAGTTAAGCCACTGTCCAGCTGAAATTGACCATCTGCTCGTTTGGCAAATATTATGAGAAATGTATCAATATTGAAGCACCAATAAAGCAGATGTTGTGTCCATTCAATTTTTCTCTCACTTATCAGAATTATTTTATATTGAAACTAGAGCAGTAAATCATATTTTACTACTGCTAAAGGTGCTAAAAGGTTTTAAGTAGTACCAATCTTAATCGTTTTATAGCCATTGTAAGTGATCAATCAATCCATCAATAAAAAGGTACAAGTGTTTAATGAACAAAACGAGTCATTCAACTGTATTAAAGAAAATGCCGCTTTAATCTATATCGTGCAATTAAAAGCTATCTGTAGCTACTTGATTATTATTATACATATTCAATACACTCTACAATATATATAAGCCAACGAATTTATAACGTTCGTCAGATTTCAGTAAAAAGTTAATATTAAAGAAAGCGTGAAAACTTTGCAGTAATCTTATTATGACCCAAATTTATATATTTTGGCTACTTTAGATTATGCTATAAACTAGAAATATATGTGTAAACATCTTAAAACATGCAACCAATTAGTACAATTTAAATAGTCGTACGTGTATGCTGCGAACTTAATATTTTTATTTAGTCAACAATTAAAACAATTTGCTTTTAATTGGTATATAAATTTTTGTTTACATTTGAATTAGCGCCTGTTAAGAGTATTGTCACTAACTACGAATGCATTTTTCACACTATCTGTCAGCCGGCCAGTCCAACTGATTGACAAGACTGCTCTCTAGCTGCTTGACCATTGTCCACATTGCAATACTTAAGACTCATAATTCCCCGCTTAATGCAAGTCGGTTGATTCTATTAATATTATTAGTGGTGCTCTGGCGTTTCTAATAAAATGCCACTGGCGCCTGCAACTTAATGAATGTAAATAAAGTGATGAGACATTGTGAATCGATGTAAGGGAATAACCGCGAGAGTTACTCATAGAACTCTCATATAATACATCTTCTATATAAAGAATCAAAATTTCAATTAAAGCCAAACAAAATATATATTTCATATTCTTCACACGGAATGTAAATAGTATTATAATAAAGTAAAAATATTTGTAACGCTTTAAAGAAGGCATCGGATACCCCAGAAATTATATACACTCCCGATCAATGCAACAAGGCGAGTCGTCTGTCCTTCTGTCAATGTGTTTGTATGCGCCCCATTCCCGCAATATTTGATATATTGGTTTTAAAGTTGGTATATGCACTTTTTATTACCATTGTAAGAATGATTACAATGGGGCCACTAGCAAGTACCGCTCCTATAAAATAACATTTGAATTTAAGTTTTTGTTTAAAAAAATATTAATTCAACAAAGCCTGCCAACAGATAAACTTGTAAGACTTTGATGGTATTGTGAAAATTGTTCCCAGGAGACCATAAAAGTTGATAGAGAAGAAACATTATTTTTTAATTCAATTTTATGCGCTGGACTATGTCAACATCATCGAATAGCCGACTCTAATAGGACAAAAAATCATGCGGAGAATGTGGCTCTGAAAGACTGATAATCCGTCTCGTCTAACTTAATAACGGTCCATGCCTCTTTGCATACAATAGGACCGCGAGTATCAGTTTCTTAGAGATCTTGATTTTTGTATTTACTTCTAATTGGCTTAGCCATAACTAGCATATATTAGAAAGTGTGAATATTCACTTGATCTCTAGGCTGACGTTGTTTTTGCAGGTCATTTTGGATCCAATATAGACGTAGTTTCCTACAACAATAAAGTTGAAATGATGCATCGTCACATAGCGTCCAAGACGCGATGATGGCGTGCGAGAAGATACCAAGTACTTCTTCTTGCTCGCTAGACTCATGAGTAGAGACTGTTTTTCAATCTCTGAAAACGCCTTGCTGGTTCGCCGCTCCTTAGTACCATTGATATCAATATCATCCACGTACGCGAGCAGCACTGGCGTAGGATGTATTCCATCAGCAGTGGTCTCCTTACTTAAAGATAGGACAGAGAACTCTGAGATTCCAGTCATTGGGTATGCGTTCATCGGACCATATCTTGCATAAAAGTTGGTGCATCAGAGCCTGCAGCTTTGTTATTATACTGATGGCGCTTCATCGCCTCCAAGTAGGTTAGAAAAATTGCTCCTCCATAATCTCAGTGGTTCCTATGCATCTGTAATCAGATTTTCAAAACCTTCAGTCAGACGCTTGACTTTTTGGCCTTTCTGGCGTTTCTCCTCTCTCCGTTTCTTTCCATATCGCTCTGTAACAGCTAGCTTTGCTGCCGACTGCAGAGTTCGCTGATAGGAGGCGTGCGCCACGCTGAGCCTAGTACGTACCTTAGCTGTGACAAGATAGTGGTCCCAGTCAATTTTGGGACCACGCAACGTTCACACGTCCAACACGCTCGATGCATACCTTCCGTCAATCAGAATATGATCAATTTAGTTGCGTTTAATTTGATCTGGACTCAGCCATATAGCCTTGTGTATGTTAAGGTGTTGAAATCTGGAGCTGCTAACTACCATGTTCCCACCTATTATCAGAATCGATTATCCTCTCTATTATTGGTAGTAGTGTCGTGAAGGGTAAATTTTCCGACGGTTGGGCCAAAGATTCCTTCCTTCCCAATATTAGCGTTGAAGTCGACAAGCTCGATTTTAGCATCGTGTTTAAGACAGCGCTCATAGAACTCATCGTCGACCTTCTCTTCAATTTTATTTTAACAAATAAATATACATATTTTAAGTCCCAGGAATACCATTTTTGTACGGACTAAATCCTTACCATATGACATCGTTTTTTCGCATATATGTATATGTATGTATATTATGTTCCATCGTGAGGCGTAAACCATGTTAAATCATATATAGAATGCAATTCTCCGTGAATTCTTCCAGTGCATACAAATCGATCACAGCTAGGCTTACTGGGTTTAATGGGAAACAATTTAAGCGAATAAGTTGTTCGAAACGTATAATATATCCGCTGTGTATAGTCCTGTCGACAGGCTAGAACAGCACTTGAATTTGTTTAAATTATGCAACTTATTTAAAAATATTATAAAGCAATTTTATTATTTTTTTTTTTTTTTGTATTTGCATTTGCTAATCCATGTCATATTATCAATTTACCTTATTATCAATTTTTTCACACGGAAAATTCATCAATTGAAAAGTAGAAATTAAATTACCGCATGGCGATGACTGACAAGTAAACCAACAACAACAAACAAGAACTTTAACGTCAAGAACAACAACTGTGGTAAACCTGTAATTGTAATTAACAGTAGTTACGATGTTATCAAATTACATTGACTTTGTCTATCTGTCCATCCGTCTGTCGCACCTCGGTACCTCCAAGTCTGACATTATTTACTCAAGCACCCCGTCTGATTGTCAGCGCTGTCAGTTTTAAGCGCCATGGTGCCATAATGCTTAGCACTCTGTCGGCGACAAATGCTTTTCCGCTCCACCCCCAATGCACCTCAATTGGTGGCACCCATCCCTCTGAACGTAAAACGGCCTTGCAACGCGTGGGCATACGCTCGCATTGCAGCGGATAAAACTGTTTGAAAATCACCTCAACGCTTTTCCGTTTTTCAATATACTCGTAGTTACATACATACATAGATACTTTTTTTTATATCTGTGTGCTGTCTGTTTATGTACATACATAGCTGTTCGTCCGTCTCCACATACAGCTGTACACTGAAGTGGAAGCGATCCACCGATAATACTCTCTAAAACTAATATTACAAAGCAGATATCAGTGGCGCCGGACGAAATGGACGCCAGCAAAAGCGACAGTGCCGCCAAAAAGCCGCGACACGTTTGACAACTCAGACCCGGCAGCGCAGTAGCAGCTCAGTCATAATGTAATGGTTAAATGTAATGCAGCCCGCCTGACAGGGTCGGTCGATTGCTCTGCTCTATAAACGATTAGAGTGGTAGTAGCAGTAGCAGCAGCAGAAGCAGTAGTTGTATTTAAGTAGCTGCGCCCAGCTCAACATTCATTTGATAACCGAAGACTTGGCGACGATAATTTGCAGGTGATCGAAGGAGTGAGCGACCGAGCAACTGCTCTAGTTACTGCGAGTGCTGTTCGATTAGTATTAGGAATAAACGAGTATGTGTATATGGAAAAAAAATTACTTTCTACAACTGTGCTAAGTGTGTATCGTATATTTTAATTGAACTAGCTGCACCCGATGTATTTCGTTATAATCCAAATAATCCAATTTGATTTTCTCTTATATAGACTCTTGTCTACATAATGCAGTTTAAAGTTGACATGATATTGTGATAATATTAAGCAACAAGTACGTTCTCATTCTATTTTGCGCTATGTGGTTAGTGCACTTCAATACCAGCTCACGTCACAATTTTCCAAACTTAATCGAATAATTTCTCAAAAAATAATAATAAATAATTTACGTAAAGCTTCCGGTCAGTCTATTGGTGAATCCCCAAAAAAGTGCGAATATTTTAAAAAATATTTACAATAAACTAAGGAAACTTGTTATCGCTGCCTTTCATACCAACTGGATGTTTGATTAAATTCAAAATATTACCAGAACTAAGAGAAGAAAGTATTACATTTCTGCACAGATTTTTAAGACAAGTTCTGATTGAATTTTGATTATTTATTTCTGAATTATTTGAATTATTTTATAAAGCAAAAATATTTTGTATATCGCTCAACATTATTATTGCTCAGCTCAAAACTTTTCATTCGGCCCACGAAAAACTTATTCGCCTACTTGCCTTAGTTTGTAAGTGAAATTATGAGAAACTCAATCAAATACTAATGCATTGCATGGCATCGTCGCCGACATGGAATCGACGGCAACGTTTACGACATAATCCTGGCTCTTGTTTGGGATTTGCTTGAGGCAAGTTATACTTCCCCCACTCTACGATTATTAGCAAACAAACTTAATGTAAACTACAAATGAAACCCCCCCCCCCCCCCTCTACGCGCGCTACTGTAAGACATTCTCGGATATGGTATCCGCATTTTACGCTACAATTTATAAATTGACGCTTTTTTATATACTCGTACACATTCGATTCGGTTGCAATGGGAATCATAAATTCATCATTCGGGCGTTACTTTCGGCATTTATGAGTTTTAGTTAGCGTATTTGAAACTTTTGTTAAATTTATAACGATCGATTGATTTATTGCATTATGTCAGCGACAGTTGTCGAAAAATACGGCAATACGGAGCAATGATAATAGTGTCGGTATTTATTGTGTGAGCTAAAAAAAAGCCACTGACCAATAATCGACCAATGTCGATACAAACTCAGACATCATTGAACTTTTGTTAATTGACCAATCGCAAACAATTATTAAAGATTATTTCCTTTAACTTGTTAATAGGTAATTAATTGATTTCTATATAGAAATTCGATTTTGATTTATAACTCTATGTCAAATCGTTTATGTACTTTATGAAAGTGATTCCATTAGCACCTTTTATTGTGAGACAATAATTTGTTAAAGAAGATTAACTTCCAACGTTCAGAAAATATGAGTACATATGAGTAGCTCTCGTAGTTGGCAAGACTGAGCGACAGTGGGGCGTATCTCCTAAACATAAGGAGCACCGTCTACTATCGTTAGAAAACACTCTTTTCGCCGTGATTCCTTCGGTGGTATTTCCACTGCGATTTGGTTTCAGCTTGTCCATATGAAGTTGTTTTCGTTTTACCATCTTTGGTTTGTCGTATCTCTTGATTTGAATACGAATTCGAAAAAGCGGATCCAAGCATGAAGAGGATTTATTCCATATTGAAGAATGTGTGTCTTAGACTTGAAATATATAATATATAAATATATAATAGCGTTGGTTTTGCCACATAGGTTCGGTAAAACTGACAAGAGTTGGTTCCTTTCAATAAATTCAACACTTTACCATCAATAAGTGTCATTTGTTCAGTATATTCCACAAATATTTCTTTCCCGTTGTGTTTATTCTAATTATATTTGCAGGTTGCTAACTTTTTTAATATGAGGGCGGTACTGGTTTTTTCGAGTTATATTTTCCAAGGTCGGCAAAATCGAATCGGTTGTAGAGTCTTGTTAAACCAAATAAGCTGTTGTTCCTCGTTTATCAATTTTAATGGGTCAACTGTGCCAAAAAGTGAACTACAAAGTGGAAGACTGTGTAAATGTTGTGGCCAGTGGAATGGATCAAATCCATAGCTAAAAAAAATTTCCAATGCACGACGTTGTGAAGTATTTCTAAGACCTCCTGTTGCATTTTAATTATGGGATTGCCGGTATGGTCTAACATTTTTTGTACGGATAGCTGCACCTTACTTTCCGAATAAATTCAAGTACATCCGGATATGACGGGTATATATCACAAATCATGAGGACTAGCAACCAGATTTATTTTGCTCTGTCATTTATTTTGTGCCACATTGATTTGATTTTTCTTCCGTGATTTCATATATGTTTCACACAAACAAACAGACATTACGAGGCCAGTTTTCGTACTAACGAGGGTCACTTGTGCTAATTATATTTAGCACACAGCCACACAGCGTAGAAAATCTTAATATTTAATATTTTTACATAGATGAAATTCAGTAAAGTTTATAAAGGGTGTTCCATTTAGACAGTTGATTTATTTATTTGAAGTATGTACAGGAAAACGGTTTGTTCTTTCATGTAAAACTCAATTTTTACTAACTCTAAACTGTCAGCTGTCACACTTTACTGCAAAAATTACAGAAACTTCATATCTTGCGTGAATTATGGGACACCCTTTACAAACTACGTTACGAAGTAGGCTACGAAAATAAACAAATTACAATACATGTCCGATACGTATATTAAATAATTTGAAAGTACACATAACAGTGCGGCACATAGACAGTCTTATTCCTTGAGTTTAGTTTCTTTAAGTCTTATCATAGAAACTATCTTTCAGACAGATATATAACTGACGGACATGGCGGACATATTGCTGATTACGAATATATAATACATATTATAAGAATTATACTATTATTATTATACTGTACTGTACTGTACTCCACTACTTTTTGACATTTCAATAAACCTTACATACCCTACTACGAATATTTATTGTAAAGTCTGTAGGAATACATATTGCAAAGACATATTTTGAAACAATTCGACACATTTCTTTCTTATGTCACCTGCAAATTTTCTGCATCTTAAATTGATAAAACCCACAACATTAACCCACATTAATATGTGGATGAAAAATATTTTAAAAAATTTTAAGAAATCCTGCCCAATGACATTTTCATAAGCCACAGAAGAAAAAAATTTCTAAATAGAAAAAGTCAAACATGCTGCGAGGATAATCCTAATATTTTCAAACAAACTCATTAATCCCATCAAATCCTTCTATGAAAACCTAAAGATTATTTTCATCATCGTCAGTTTAAGCCACGGGGCGCATGTCAAATTATGAATAAAATGCAAAATCACGCAAAACAAAAAAAAAAAAAAATTAACAAAAATACCACTAAATACAAAAACATCAACACACAACCAATGAAGGTGAATCACTTTGAAACCAAACAAGAATGTAAAAAAAAAAAGATTAAAAAACACAAGAGATAACGTTGTATTGGATGAAACCGAATATAAAATACCCTGCACAAACAATTTTTCCAAATTTCTAGAGAAGCTAAACCAATCAAAAATACATTTTGTCTTTGAGAATAGAAAATCATTATAGAAAAAAAGGTTTTTTGTTTACAAAACGTCTTTAATTTACATTTCAATCATAGCTGCATCATCAGGTTGTTTAGAATGTCTTTGAGAAGTGACCATAGAAACATAACGAGATTAATTATATTATCAAGATACTTATTTAAGAACATACAATAGTTATGCTAAACGCATTTCATTTTTCAATTTGCCTATAAAACTTCTTAAACACTATGTGTGTAGGGTATTAAGAAGAAACCACAAAGACATTGTACCTGTAATGCACATAGATTTCTGTGTTACTTGCCCACAAAACCCAAAAGAAATAAACCAAAAGTCAAAATCTTAAAAAAAAAACAAAAACAAACACACCTCAATGCGCACGATTATTGAAATGGGAAAATCTCACACTGATTAACTTCGACAGCCCGGCGATCATCGTCGTCGTCGTCATCGAAGATGAACCAGTCATGAAAAACTGTCTAGAAATTCCCTTTGCTCAATGATGTTTTCTAATGCTAATTCTTTTCTTTTTATTTCGCTTGCAGCACCGAAACTACCTGCCACCATACATGATTACCAACTTAACGGACAGCTTGACATCTGTCGTGGTAGCGGGGGCGTTGTCATTGGCGGAGGCGGCGGTGGTAGTAGTGTTGGCGGGCCAGGCATGTTGGGCCACCAAGCTCACCAGAACTCCCTACTGCTGGCAAACAATGCTGGCACGGGCAACGGTCCCAATGGCCTCGGCGGAGGCCTGAGCAGCTGTGGACTCAACACTACAAACAATTCGGGACGCACAAACTTCACGAACAAACAATTGACCGAGTTGGAGAAGGAATTCCATTACAATCGGTATTTGACGCGTGCGCGGCGAATCGAAATTGCCAACACGCTGCAGTTGAATGAAACGCAGGTGAGTAAAATCGTCAGCATTTCAAATAAATTATGATAAAAAACTAACCTATTACTATTTTTATCGTTAAAGGTGAAAATCTGGTTTCAGAATCGTCGCATGAAACAGAAAAAACGCGTAAAGGAGGGTCTAATCCCAGCGGATATACTTGCACAGCAGAGCGCATCAGTGACGGCAGCTGTATCCTCTCATGCCTCACATACTAATGTCAACAATAATTTAGACAAGCCACAAGCCCACCAGCAGCAACAACAATCGGATGCACAGAATTCGCAACAGCAACTGCAGCACAAAACTGGTGATCACGCCGCCAGAGAATTGCCAACAACAACAGTAAATGTTGCAATATCATCATCGGGCACAGCAACCCAAAAAAGCAGTTGAACCTATCATGCACAGACAATGGTCAGAGCCATATAGAAGCGCATAAACGCTGAACCTAGCTAAGATTGTTGGTGCGGAAGAGCTTAGCTAGTATCACAAATTTGCATAAGATCTTCAAAACTATAAAATTTGTAGAACAAGAAAACCAAAAATCAATTGATAGTTAATTAATTTATAAGCGGGTTCCATAATTTGCAATATTTGTCTAAATTTGTTTTGCAATTAATAGAAATATTTTTGTATGGACTCATTTTTTTCTTTAAACTTATGTTGAGTTCCAAAACAAATCTTTAATTCAGTTAAATGACTTTTTAGCCAGAAAATCTTTAAAACCGATTTTTATTTTGTTTGCATTCTTCAAATATTCAATGTCATTTTAAGCGCTACCAAAATATTTGAATCATATGAAGTTTTCTTTTAATTTTCATTGAAAAATCGCCAAATGTCGAGCATTGTTTGGGCATTTGGCTGTGATAAAAATAAAAATTACAAATACTACTAAAATATTGAGGACGAACGTTCATTAAAAGAAAAAACTCTCGTGTACAAAATAAATCAAAATAGTTAAATACAAATATTAAATGTAATTAACAATAGTAAATCTAATGACTTGACTAACAAATAAATTTATGTAAATTGTGCCATATTTTAATCGCTATTCTCAAAAGACGCGCAGCAAACACTTAAAGAATTGTAAATAACTAAATTATAAACATAAAATTTAACACTTTTATTGCAATAAATTAGCACAAATTAATGCGACTAGCAAAACTTAACTCAGGGCTAAATATTCTATGGAAAAGCTAAATATTTACCACATGTGTTTATTTCTATGTATCTTTTTCATAGACGACGACACATAGCAAAGATGATCAAAATTGCAAAATGGCGACAGAAAAAAAAGTATAGTGAAATTTTTTGACAGCTTTTGTCAAAAGTCTTTTGTAAATAATTAATACAAACATATTCGTTTAGTTTGAATGTTTCTTTTGACACATTTCTTTAAAGCAAAAACTGTGTATTATTAATTTATATAAATCTTAAATTAGATCAACAAAGTTTTGTTAAAATTGTACATTTTAAAATTATTTGTAATAAACTAGTCCTAATTATAATTTAATTGTAAAATGCTAACTTAGTAAAGAAACGTTAAATAAAGACCATCAACATTGTTAAATTATTTGAAACTACTTTATTTACGTTTTGTCAGGTATTTTTCAACCAAACTTGAGCTGACTAAGAATATGGGTGTTTCCAAAGTCGCGAACCGCTCTATTGGTAAATCCTTCCATTTTTTGATTTAAAGTTGGACATATCTCAGTAATTGTATCATATAAACTTTATCACATTTTTATTCATAGTAATGTGAGAGATTATGTGGCTCAGCCCAAAAAAGCATCTATTCTTCGCCTGATCTCTAGGCTGACGTAGTTGTTGCTGGTCATTTCGGATCCAAGATAGACGAAGTATTCTACAACATTGATATTGAAATTCTCAATTGCCATTGACCGTCCTAGACGCGATGACGGCGTGCGAGAACACACCAAGTACTTCGTTTTGTCCTCATTTACCGCTGCCGCTAGACCACACTGGCGTAATATGTATTCCATCAGAAGATTGAAAAAATCGCACGACAGCGCATCACTCTGCCTGAGACCGATCTTGGTATCAAGGAGTTCGAAAAGTTCTTTCCTACCCTGACAACGCTTTGTGTGTGTGATAGCGTCATCATGCAAAGACGAACGATCTTTGCCGGGATACCTACTGCAGACAGGGCGTCGAAAAACTTCGTTCTTATCGGCGTGTTGGAAGCGGCTTTATAGTCGACAAAAAGGTGGTGTGTGTCTTTTTCAAACTCACTGGTCTTTTCCAGGATTTGTCGTAATGTAAAAATTTGGTCATTGGTCGACCTTTTTGTTCTGAAGCCACACTGATATTGTCCTATCAGTGAATCCGCATATGGCTTCAGCCTATTACAAAATATCCGATGGAAAGGAGACTTATTCCGCGGTAGCTGGCGCAAACAGTGGGGTCTCCTTTCTTAAAGATCAAGAACAAAGAACACTGAGATTCCAGTCGTTGGCTAGGCGATTATCGGACCATATCTTGCTTTAAAGTTGGTGCATATACCTAACCAACTCTTCGCCGCCCTTTTTGAATATTTTTGCTTGCAGACTAAGCCTACCACTTTGTTATTTTTCAGCTGTCTGATAACCGAATCGGCATCGTTATATTCCGGTGGCTCTACAACAGTGCCATCATTAACTGGTGGTTCCGGTGTCATTTCGCTATCTGCGATATTGTGCGCTTTATCCCCTTCAAGTAGGTTAGAAAATGACTATTCTGATTGCAACTTGCCGACGTCTAGCTTTCGTTGCTTGTTGGGACGTGCGTCGTGCTCCACGATGATCCTAGTGCCTAGAGCGTAATGCCTAGGCTTATAATAAAATATTAGCTTGGTTTGATATTGACATCGCCAAAAGCGAAATCATCGAAAATCTTCTAAGAAAATTATGAAAAAAAAAACATAATTTTCTAAGACTGGGCAAGTCGACCTTCAAATTTGATTATGATTGACGGACATAACCTCCAATTGAACTTTGATAAAGAAAAATCCAATGTATACAAAACATATATTTTTATAATTAAAATACTGCTTTTCATAAGATTTGAGTTTGGCTGGGTCAGGCAGGTTATCACAATAATGCAAAATTTTTCTGATGGCTTGTTTGCGTACAGCAGCAGCGTAAGACTTTGTCGATATAAGCAAAGTATGAATTTGTCTTTTCTAACAAAAAACTACCATATACAACTAAACTATAGACCTTAACATCGAAGTAAATAGGTAAGTAAACTAAATATAAGTTGCTACTGTTTTCAAATTTACTGATGGTGAGTTAGTTGTGACATAAAAACGCAAAATTCTGGTTGCTTTCGTTAACCAAAGATAGTCAAAAATTTGTCTTGGTTTCATACTGGCTAAGTCTTCTGGACTGAATCCAGAAATGCTTTTATTATTCAATACATGTATTTTACGTCAGTAGAGACATGTCTTTATTCTTAATTTCTATTGGTAAGTGCATCTTTCTAAGAAATCGTCTCAATATCGGATACAACACAAAACAAATTACGACATTTTAAAATCTTCTACCGATGCTTTGTCAATTTTTTTTTGATAACCGAAAGCTTTGTTATAGTTCCACTGGCAGTAAGTGATTTATAAGTTTCTATTTCGGGACCAGTTTTTGTGGCTGGAAAGAGAGTTTGGTAAGAGATAGTCTTTTTTTTCCTAAAAAGTTCGTGTATTTGCCTTCATTCAGAATCTTCTTTTATATGACTCAAAAGTTTGCTTCCTGTCAGAGAAGCGAGAAACCGCTCTTAAGAACCGCAAACCGCTCCCGCGAGCCAATCGCTGTGAAATATTTTTCAATTGGCTCTATCCGTGTGCACTTTTTGAAAAAATTGCTGGAAAACGAAAACGAGTACGATATTTTTAATAACTATTATGTTCGCCTAGCGCCGCATACATTTTCTGCATTGTGTGACTGCAATAAATAATAGTTCTTCTCTGTACCAGGATAATAAGTTGAATCAAATAAACTGACTTAATGTTGATTCCTGATCCAGAATGTATTCGGAAATAATATGCATTCTAATAGTATGTTGATGAATCTTGTTGTTGTCCCCATACAAAATCTTCAGACGGACGGACAAAAATCAGTAGTAGGTTATGTTGCTGTTACCTAAAATAAAAATTAAAAATAAGCCGTTAAATGCTATAGCTCGGATTTTTTATTCCCAATATTTAATTTGATTATTTTTTAAAGCAGATCAACATTATATATGTCATTTTTTATCGGCATATTATATTTTTTTTCTAATAATTCAACTTTTTGAGCAAAATAAAAGAAGAAAACAGACGCAGAAGCGTGCCGAATATACGGTCGGAATATATGACGGAAATAAAAAAAACCCGTCCTTGAATGAAGTAGTTGATGTCGTTGCTAAACGACTTGAGGAATTGTGGTGCAAGGCATCCATTTCCACGTTATTAAAGATTTAAATAAAAGTACACGAAAATTTAAGCTTACTCATCTAGTTCTAAGGATTCGTCTTCCGTCCAAAGTCTTATAAGACAATTTCAATCTGAATAAAGTACAATTTTTGATTATATTATATTGATATACCTATGACAATGCTGCTTGATTGATCAACCATAACAAAATAATTTTCTTGTAAAACTACGTAAAGGTAGACAGATTTGTATGGGGAACCCTAGTGGACTGATAAAGACCTATGTAGCTAAATTAACAAACAAAATTATTTTTTATTCATCAACTCAGAAAATAAGGTCACATTTATATGGATACTATCGCTTAGAAAGGGTTTTCAAGAAGAAATAGGGGAAATTATGTATCCAATCTGTCTTTTACAGTCTCAAAGTGCTTGTTTTTATTGATTTAATACATGTCATCTTAAAAATTAATAAGAGAATCTAAATATGTATTTATAATTTTAAGGCTCTATCTATTATAGTTTCCAAGTACAGACGGGTACAGATAGTATTCTATAAAAACCTGGTATCAGCTAATTCAAGCGTGATTTCACAATGTTTTTCTAGTACTTTTTCATGAAATAATTATGTTCTTAAAATAAAAAATTCCTATTACAACTCGTGCAAGCAGATTAAAATATCCAATGGTAAGGGTTTTAATTTTAAGTTGTGAAGTTTATTTTTACTATGCAAAATTTTAAAAACAAAACATGATGATCAATTAGTGTTAATATCTTGTCAAGTCACTGTGATAGACCTGGGAATTAGATAAATATTTATGCAGTGAGTTGTTTTGCATCACATGCGAGTTTATCAAAGGGATTGGTAGGCAAAAATTAAGGAATTTAAAAGAAATTCATCAAACTGACTGATGAAATTGACAAAATGTACATCGAATCAAAAAAAAAAATATTAAATAAATGATAAATTTGAAACTAAGCTATCAGTATCAGCTGTAGAGCAATTACCATTGAAAACGTATATAAATACATATTTGTACATATATACCTTTTTCAGAGCAGCCAAGAGTGTTTTAGGACCGCAAAAACCATAAACATTTTTGAAAGAAAAGAATACATACCGGATAGCTTCAGAATCCATTATGGTTACAACAAAAAAACAAGTAAGAAAATCACAGTCGGGCGTAACCGACTGTAAGAGGCCCTGTACCAGTGCAGGTCGCCTAACAAACACATTAAATGTTCCCCTAGCTTATGACCAAACACATGACCACTTCTCACTGCACGACTAAGTGCCTTTTAAAACATTTTTTTATGTATGAAACGAAAAGGGGGGTCGCTCAAATTCAATTGCTTATAAAATCGTCATTTATTATCCGATTTTGATGAACTTTTCGGATTTTGGCTAAGAAGGACGATATCTCTATACTGGCATACTTCCTTTTTTTTGTGCCGAAGAAATTTTTACCCTTGGGGGTGATTTTATGGGGAAGGGGGGGGGGGGGGGAGGGGCAAGTTTTTAAAATAAACTTGTGAAATTCCGGAGCAGTCCTAGTCGAATGCAAAAAACACGAAGTCTCTATCTATTACCGTTTCCGAGATCCTTTCGTTCATACGGACGGCCAGACGGACAGACGGACAGACGGACATGTCTATATCGACTCCTCTATCGCTCCTGACCATAATGGGGGTAACTTTGGGGGGTCTCCGATTATTATTTCTACCTGTTACATACATTTGCACAAAACCAATAGGCTCTTGTACCTTCGGTACAGGGCCTAACAAGAAAGAATTTTGCAGTCGAGTATGATCGACTTCGAGATAGCCTATATCTTGTCTAAGGCTTTTTATTTACAGAATACTAGCACACCCGGCATGCGTTGCTATGCCCCTCTTTGTCATCCTTTTGTAAAGATAAAGGTATCGCCGAGAAAGAAATTTTTGAAGTCTGATCTTACAATATTTGATTTATCATGGCATGCTACGACTTTTGCTGACCCCGTGTGCTCTTCTATGCAACACTTTGTGTATTTATAGTTACAAAATGTATATAGTGACTTTAAATTGTCCAGATACCTACTGTTGACTTCCATCACCGTACCACTCTCATGACACTCACTCCGGTTATGGCCCAAACAGAGTGGTCTCCTTTTTAAATATAGGATCACTGAGATTGGAATTAGTGGGCATACATTCATCGAACTATATGTAACATAAAAGTGGGGGCATACTCCTTGCCAACTCTTCGCAGCCGATCTTGAAAAACTTACCTTGCAGCCCATCATAGCCAGCCGCTTTATTATATTCCACATTTTTAATAACCAAATCAAGCTCGTTATAGAGAAAATCTGGCTGAGAATGGTTCGGCGGTCTTTTGGGATTGCAATTTTCCATTGCTGGAGTTAATGGCATGAACGCAAAAACTTCCGACTGTTGGGCTAAAGGTTCACTTATTTCCAATTCTTGGGGTTGAAATTGCCGACCATAATTCTGACATCACTGAGCTGATGTTCAAAAGCTACCCAGGGGAAGACTGTCTGAACGGACATTTTTGAGCAAGTAGTTTCATAAGCGCCCGTTTAGTGCAAAATAGTGGTTTTTGGCCATTCCCAAGTGAATGACACTCAATAACTTCTACCACTAATGCGGACCAATCTCATCCAGAAGGACTTCATAGTTTTAAAAAATTTCAATACAATCTGGGTATATAACTTTTAAAAGATGTCTTTTGTTGGTACGGCATACCCTTTTAGATTTTCAAGATAAGAAATACCACCAGACCCGACAAATATACAAACAATTGGTAATAAATTATATAATTTAATTATTTTGCTCATACAAGATTGTATTGTTGCGACTAGATTGCTGTTGTGTTTATAATATTAAATCAATACATCAATTTTGAATAACTCAGCATGTATTGGCGGCTGTAAATCGGCTACTAGCCCTCTATCCCTGAAAAAGATAGCAAAACCATATTAAAAAATCGAATATCTATTTTGAGAATTGTTGTTGTCTTTGCTGGGTACTCCAATTGTTCAATATATTCCGACGATATTTGGTACGGCTTAAAAATGCCTTCTTAGATCTCTGTCCAAATGGACAATCGGCGAAGGTCACGAAGCAAAGTGCTGAAGGCGTTTGCCATGACTATGATAACGATTAGGAGACTATTATTACCATAAATAAAGCTGAGCTCGAACAATTTGGTCTAAATTATGCACCTCCTGTCTACTTATCCTCTTATTAAAGTAAGACTCAATCGCAATGCCTGCACGTAGGTCAGAATAACATTCTGAAAAGTGAGTCTGGTTGCTTAAAAATGTATCATGAACATCACTTTATAAAGAAGTGGGGATGCACTCTGTTTGGCAACATAGCAATTTCTCTCGAAGTAATTTTTGTTAGGTTGTTGTACATGAAATTATACCTAACGATCATTGTTCCCACTCGTATCCATGCTGGCATCAGATGTCAAGGTCAAAGTGGAAACGATCCACATATTTAGCTGACTATCTGTTTGATAACCTCGGTTCTAGGTGTTGAGACCGTGGCTTAAATTTGTCGGTGTACGTTTCTCTTACACCATTATATATTTTAACTTTGGTACAATCCGTAAGCTGTTACAACTTTAACAGGTTATCCTTTGTTTGGTTTTTTATGATTTGCATCAAAAGTTATTAATAGTGGTGTCTAACAACACCCAAAAGTATTTGAACATTTCACACCTTATTTAGGTTTCAAGACAATTCTTCAAAATTTTGATATTTAACAAAATGTCAAATAAATCGTTTCAGATAAAAAATATAAATTTGTGACAAAATTGTGTTCCAAAAATAAAGTCCATCTCACAAAATCTATAGTTTTTTTTTTTTTTTATTCGATGCATGGATAAGTTAATATCAAATAATCCCACTAACGTTTTCAGAAGAAACAGGATTGCAGGGGAAAAATAATAAACACAATATCTGGCACGAAACTGAGTTTTTAATAAACTTGTATTTTTTTACAAAATTATATTGTCATTTATATTCACTGTCTCTTTTCATTGAATATTTTAGACTTTTTAAACTATTTTAAATGCAATATGATAAATTTGACAAATATCTTGCTTTAAGTTTAATATTTGAATGGGTTACAGACGTTAATCCATCATTGGTCGGTCGCACTGTTTACTCCTGCGACAAACGGGTGTGCACAGATGAATTTGTACATACGAAGTCATTTTTATAAGTGCGAGCGGGACAAATGTCGAATATTTGTGGTAATTTACAGCGATATTTTGCTGCACTAATTCACATTTAAACGAGTGTCGAACAAATGAAGCTTCAATAGGTTTGACAAATCCACTGCATTCTATTCATTCCAACATTTAAATGTTAATACCGGATAAAATATGCATCCAGCAAGTAACATATCAGTTTTACTTTCTCCGATCCAATGCGATAATGATGGCAGCATAACAATTCAGTACGGCTTCGTGAACACTCAGTTTGGAAGAATAATCATCGGTTCAACAAAATTAAACACTCAGAACTATGCAATTTGTTTCTTATACTTTGCGCTCAACTCAGATAAAGATGCTTTGATGCACTCTCAAGAACGCTGGCCAAAAGCAAAGTTCGAGCCAGAACCGGACTCAGGAGAGACAGGCCTGGCTCACATGTGGGCAAAGAAACTATTTGAAACATCACATGAAGACAAACATTCAAATAAGATTTCGGTGGTTGTGCGAGGCACTCCATTTGAGCGCCAAGTGTGGCAATCTTTGGTGGACATCAATATCGGCCAGACCAAAACTTACAGCGAGGTTGCGGAAATGGCGGGAAGACCAAAGGCTGTGCGTGCAGCAGCGAGTGCAGTGGCCAAGAATGATGTTTCGCTTGTCATTCCATGTCATCGCGTGGTGTCCAAAAATGGTGATATGAAGTATCACTGGGGCGCTGATTTGAAGAGAAAATTGCTGTCCTACGAATCAATGAATGCACTAAAAGCGCGCATTACGTAAAATTAATCGAATGTTAATTATAATGAAATAAAATTATGAAATTATTAAATACTTAAACGGAAACATTTTCTTTATATTCTTCACATTCGAATTACTACTTTAAAAATAATTGTTTTTCGTTTAGCGAAACATATTGGTGAGAGGAGACATTGATTTCGTTCACTTTCCGCTTTTTAATTATAAAAAATGTAACTAAATACATAATGCAATTTGCTTACAATCTTTGCCCCTTTCGCCTCCAATTTGAAGCTAGATCTAGAAATGCATTAACGCTTTCTTGTGCACGTCTTATCATCTGCGCCACTACACTCCTACTCGCGGTGCAATAGCACAAAAATCGCCAGAATGGATAGAATAGCCCACTGCAAATCGAAAATTATAAAAGCTTTAAGAATTAACGCATTTCCTTTATTAAAATTATCTTACCTTCACTTTAGGATACTCGTTCATAAATATGGTAATGATGCCTACATATGGCAGAAATCCTCTAGCACGCCCCACTATGTCCTTTTTCGTCAGCCACAGCTGTCCAGGTGCGTATAGACCTCGATCATCTACATTGTTATTGTCGCCTTTGGTCAGGAACTTGACTGAACCGTCTTCCCTGAAATAGACGCCACAAAATTTAAAGATCGCCACAAACGTAAAAGATTACTTTTACTAACTTTTCGTGCATCTTGATGACTCGATGCACTATGGGTATATCGCGACCTTCCACTTTAAAGACGACAATCTCGCCAACGCGAACTGGTTCCTCTTTGTAGTTGGTTAGGAAGAGCAGGTCACCGCGATGAAACGCCGGCTCCATGCTACCGCTCAACACAACAACAATTGGCGATTCGCTTCCTGTGACCACCATCAGACCTTTCCAGATCATTAACGCTGATGAGACAATCATCGCAAAACTCAGCACTTGGTAAAGAGACTGGGAAAAAGCCAAAATGTTAATCATATTCAGCTCGCACTTGGCTCTACTTCATTGCACACAGGCACACACTCACCTGTCGCTTGTTCATGCGATTGAAATCGCTCATCATCTCGTCCACCTGAAGTAAGCTTGCAATACCCATTTTGTTGTATTGTTTTCCTTTTTCGATATTTAAATAAGGTTTTTGTAGCGCAAAGTTGCGAAAATTCTTTCGAGCTGCCTTCCACTTCCACGAAGACAAAAATGAGAATGCACTGCCGCATAGACGCTGGTAACACGTCAGTTTGATATAAACAATAAACTTTGTACAGCTACAAACATTTCCATAAGTGTGAGTAGGAGTATAAATATACGTGGCTGGGCCTGCCAACTTTTTGCGTATATTCAGAAGAATGTGTCATTTAATAGACAACAAATAAACAAAAATTCAATTAGATCTAATGGCGATCCTTAACTTGCAATGTATAAATATAATTAACAATGCTGATTCACACAGTAAAATTCATATGAAGCTATACACAAAATGGGTTATGATACAATATGGTGTATTGGCAAATTAATCTTTAAGAAATATAAACGCATAGAACCTCACATGACACTAATGAAAGTTTTACAGATTTTTGTACTGATAGTAAACCATAATTAATAAAAGAAAATTTTAGATCTACATATGTATATCATTTTTTAAATTTCTTTTAAACGTATGAAATGATGCAGCTTTGAACTGTTTAATTAAAAAATCATATATTCATTTTATTTTCTAATTCAATAAAAAACATTTAACGTTAGGTATAGATAAGTTAATTTGTGGGTGGACTAGCTATATGTAACCCACAGCGTTCTATAAAATCTTTGGCATATGTTGTTAAATTGTCAAATGTCATACCAAGTTCAAAGTGTTATTTGAAGGAGATATTTATCAAAGAAAGGAACACACCGCCCGTTCATTCTGAAATTGTTCCGTTGTAGATCCAAAATAGTTTCTCGTAAGTTCCTAAAAAAAATGTAAAAATACAATTGTCAATAATATGCCACAGAAAACTCATAATTGATCGACTAAACTCTATAACCATAAACAGATATATTTGGTATTTTTCCGAAATCAAAAAATTTAGATGCTGTCGTTCAATTAAAGCAGTTGGATATGGATGCATTCGTGCACGGCATTAATTTAGGAAATTTTTTACTTCTTCATTGTTAAGCTACCAATTTTATAAATCGATATTCATAATTTACACGGTAATGGAGGGAAGTTCGGTGGCAATCCCAAAGCCACTCTCTTCGTTTCACTAGTCTAGTTCCACTAGAAATTCCGTCGTTGCCCACTACAAGAATGTCTGGCTAAAGCAGTTGAGGAAAACACCAGTTAAGGAAAACACCAGTTAAGGAAAACACCTCTAACTAGCTCCCACATGTACAGTAATGTCGCCCTGGGAAAGAATTCCCTTCGGTTTGCATGGCCTGATCTTATCAGATATGGTGAGTGAATAGGATCCGATGATTCCTGAAAGGAGTTCTTTTTCTGGGGTGACTGTACTACGGTATGCCGCGAACGGAGTAGAAGTGAGGTGACTTACGAATGTGTTGGTAGCCCTCTCTTGGATTGTTCCCACCTAAAACCGTCCCTGTTTTTGTGTCGATCCGTGTTTTTTGCATTTCCGTGCGAATTTCGTGACGGGAATCCGGCTTGTACCAGTGCCTAAAGAAGTTTTACTTAGAAAAGAGTTGTAGTAATGATGCACACTTTTAGGGTTAAATTTCAGCAAAACAAAGAGCACTGCTTTGCACCTTTATACAAACCTCTAAAAGAATATAACGTTGTCCCCTCTTGATAAGACCATGGTACAATAATACAAGTTTGCGCAACTCTCAAAATCATTAACATACTGAAATCACTCATACTGATTGCAACTTTACGTTTCTGATAATCGTCATATACTATCTCGTCTGATTCAGTAATACTGAATCTAATAAAATATCATAAATTGTGAGTGTAAAAACTTTGAAGATTGGATTTCGAATTCTTTAATAATTATTAGATACATAAACTTTTTCCTTAAAATTAGACGACAGCTTAACGCTAGACCCTGCGTAGGCTAAACTTCGACCTACCCGCGGCGCGTGACAAACCCGTTTTAGAGCTAACTGCAACAAGTTCTTCATTAACTTTGTACCACCGGATATGAATAATCAGTAACAGTGCACCCAATACGACATAAATACAACCCATAACTATGAAACCAATAACAAGAAAATTATTACTTCCGCCAAAAACATTGGTTGTCGATAAAATCATTTTTTTGCGACCGGAAAATGCATGCACGGGAAATTGGTAAACTACGTTCAGAGTGTAATCGCCAGCCTTTAGCCCGTCTTGATCAACTATGCGATAATGCTTCCGGAAGCTCGATAATGGCGCCACTCTCATCCAATTACGAAAGTCTT
Organism: Leucophenga maculata; assembly: GCA_035044805.1. Lineage (NCBI taxonomy): Eukaryota > Metazoa > Arthropoda > Insecta > Diptera > Drosophilidae > Leucophenga > Leucophenga maculata. Next base: position 321,162 of record JAWNNP010002849.1, on the reverse strand, counting down.
CATTTTGAAAACCGTTATTATCGGCGATTTCCGTATCCAGTTCATACAGTTCTTTATGCCAGTTGGCCGGCTTGGCATAGCCGCTGAGCTTGCTTTGTAGGTCACCCGATGGATTTTTAAACGCATTTTTGTCCGATTCTAAAGCAATACCAGTGTGCAGCAGTTTCAACTTCTCGCCCTTGAAACTCAGCGTAAGAGAGTCATTGAATATCGAATTAGCAATTGTACCACATGGTGCTATTGGTTTATCATCATCCGTATAGTCATATGGGCGACAATTGTCGTCTACTTTTTTTGACAGCGTCCCAATAAGCTGAAAGTCATCACGTGACTTCACAAAAAAACGATGATTTTGATAGAAGTTATCTAATGCATAATACATGTGTACGTCTCCTTTCCAATCGTCCTCGATTTTTAGCGGGACCTGACATTCGCAGCTACCGCCTGCGGAATTGGTCGACAACATATCAATGCAGCTTTCATTGCTTTGGGATGCTGTACAATCTGTGTAGTCAACCACTATTTCTTTGGACACACTGAGTACGAACAATACCACTCCGATCTGAATAAACACTATGCCAATGGCGAAGAACCATGGCAGCAAAGAACGCGCTGTTATAATCGGCTGCCATGCCTTTAAACGTTGTTGCTTAAAGGCCGATCTTCCAGGGCGACGTGGGTGTGTAGCATCACGTGTCCTTAGTCGTCGGCAACAATGCATCTCTCAAAACGGTACAAATTATGAATTTTAAAATCTGAGCGCTGTGAGAAGTAGCCTTAGCTTGTTCTATAGAAATGTCGTTGTCTTCTCCGATCGTCGGGGTTTGGAGATTTATTTTATCCTTAAAGTGTTGATGCACGTAGGAGCTTGCTGCCCATGTGAATGAACTCCATGCAATACACAAATGCATATTGATTCGTAGAGTAATTGCACGCAGCGACAGCTTACGGAAAAACTTTTTGTGTTTCCGAAAAATTAATGAAATAGTTTTGAAATATAAAGTTAACAAAATCGAAACAATATTTTCAGAGAAAGATTGTAATCCACAATTTAGTTACACACTTCTAAACAATTTTGTATAGTGTATAAATACCTTTTAGAAAATTTAGAAATTAGATTTTTCTAGCTAAACAACCACAAAGTTTTTCATAAAAACCCCTGAAAGTGAATGAGTATATTGAGGCTACTCTATATAGAGAAAATTACATGGTTATTTAATACAGGTTATCTGAAGAAGACCTTATCTCTTATAGTCTCCAAGTCCTCATTGTTAATTGCAACCTATAGTGCCTTTTTTCTCTCTTTTCTCTTTTCGTTTGATGGAGCTCTTAACTATGCCTTATTTGGTATGTACTAATTGTATAATTTTATTCGATTAGCATTAAAGACTCAAAAAATATTTGTATAAACCAATTGAAAAGGCCTTTAGTTTAAAGTTTGAATGTGAATAAAATTTGAATGTTTATAGACGTTACTCGCTTATTGGCCAGTTGCACTGTTTACACTTGTGGCAAACGGGCGTGCACTGAGGACGCTGTACACACGAAGTCATTTTTATAAGTGCGAGCGGAACAAATGCTATTTCGTTTAACCGATTTTCTCAGCTGTTTTTTTTTTTGTGTTAAATCTTCTTCTTCATTATTTGCGCCGAAGCCACCGAAAATCGTGTTTCCGAATCGGCGCGGCACGTTGTGAAAGTTGATGATCGAAGAATTATAGTATTTAGTTTAAAAGTGTTCCAGCAGCAGTGGTAGCCATGGGCGACAAAATTCTGGACACGGCACAGGTCATCAATGGCCTCGCAGTGATGCTCTCATTTTTTGTTGGCTATAAATACGCAGCCAAAAGAGCTGAGGCAGCCAGCAACAGAGATTCCGGTGGAGAAGTTGCAGATGCTGGTGGAAAGGGCGATGATGCGTCCTCTGTAGCAGAGCGTGTAAGTTTTTAAAATAGTTGGTTTTTAACTTAATTCATTATTTGCATTTTCGTCGCTGCCTTTGCGCAGTTGTTTTCCAGCTACGCGGACAATTACAAAATGGTATTAGTCGTTCGCAATGATTTAAAAATGGGCAAAGGAAAAATTGCCGCACAATGTGGCCATGGTGCAGTGGGTGCCTACCAGCGAGCAGTATCGCGCACACCAAGATTGGTGCGTGCTTGGGAGAATACCGGCTGTGCGAAGATTGCACTCAAAGTGGAAAGCGAAGCAGAACTTATGGCTATTAAACGCGCCGCTGAACATCACCAATTGAACACCTGTTTAATACGCGATGCCGGTCGCACGCAGATAGAACCGAACTCGAAGACTGTGCTGGCTATCGGTCCAGCAACTGTGGATGAAATTGATCGCGTGACTGGACATTTGAAGTTATTGTAAACCAATTTGCATTGATTGTTCAAGGATTGTGTGTGTTCAGTACGGCGTTTGTCGGTCTGTAAATACCGCACTATAATGCAATCGAACAATGTGTGACAAAGGAGCTTTGGTGTCCTCACTTACTTTAAATGAAAGAAAATATTGTTGTGCACGAAACAAAATTGATTTAAAGTTAGCTATTAAATGTGTTTAGAATCGACGGCGATTAGCGTCGTAAACATCCAAAAAATATTTGTTTATTTTGGTTGGTCTTGTTCACTTGTAATTGAAATCTGATAAAACAAATTTTTGGTGTAGGGTTACGTTCATTGGACTGACTTGATTTGAAAACATAAACAAACATAGATGTATAAAAATATTTTTAACTTATATACTGATAAGCGAAATATTTTATTACCTATCCCTTCTAGTGGAATGATCTGGACTAGTATATTCTATTAGGATTAAAGTAATATAATCGAAAATTGGCGTTTCTCACAAAAAAACAGCATAATTTATCCATACACAGTCATAAAAAGGAGCGTCATGTTTGTATAGGAGAAATTGGAGTCTCTAAATATCTAAACTTGAAGGCTCCTCTTAGTCTGCTAGTTCTCGTTTTTCGTACGGACAGCCAAACTTTTGCATTTAAACTCGACATTTTTGTCATCAAGAATATATATATATATATCTATCATATATATACAAATATACCCGTTTTCCCTTTGAGTACATGGTATAAAAATGAAATGAAGTACATAAAGGAATTATGTAGTAAGGTCAAAGTTAAGGGCTTCTTATCTTACTCTGCACGAAATAAGTTCTTTAACTGAGTATTAATACGTTTTTTTAAATGTATATACTACTAGCGATATCCGGCAAGCTTTGCCGTGTCCAGTTAAAAATATTGACCTAAATATTGTCTATATATAAATGTATGTATGTTCTTCATAGACACCTAAACCCTACCCACTTTTTCAATGGGTCATACACATCTCGGTCACACTAGAAATATAACAAATTTCATCTTTCTGCCTCAAATGGGTGCACAGATATGTTTAATTTTATTTATCGCTTGTATAGGTGGTGGGGTATAACCCCCTCTGACTTTGTCCAAACTTGACTCAAACCAGTTCCTGGCTGAACTGAAGTTTGTCTGTGACTTTCAGCTCAATCGGCTAGATGGTTTGGCTTCCTATAAGGAATAAACATAGATAGATATGATAGGTACTACATTAATTTGTATATATAAAGATAGCGGAAGACACACGATCGCCCAATAATGTATAAACATCTATTCAAGCTTTGCTGGAGGATACAATTTAATCTGAGCTTATTTCAAATTTTATGCAGCCGCAAAAACAAAATTTCTATCAGATCGCATGTTTCATCCGAAAATGTGATTGAAAAAAATGTTGAAGCATTCAAATTGCTTATGGGAATAAGCAATGGTACAATAAACATAGTCACAATCATTAGTCTCCCTAGAAAAATCGCAGAAATGTAGAAAATTTCAACCAAAGGGACTACTGGATCGGCGGCTTACACGGCGAATGTACATCCGTAAAGCTGTATTAGCCTCAGTGTCGTAGCTGCGAAAAATTAACTGAATGTTGATATCGTCGTGCAAGCTAAGTTGACTATTTGCCGGTTCATAGATCTTCATGGATATACGGAGTACCACACGGTGGCACTGTCGCACCCTTCAACAAAAAAGTTACAAGTGGTTCAACACACCCACGCAGTTTTACTTCTGCACTCTACGCCACCGAAATCAGTGTGTGACTACGTTGGAGCGCTTCAAAGATGATGCTCTGGAACGAATTTTTCCATTTTACTCTTTTAGGAGAAGTCATTAGTTTCGCTTTTAGATTTACGTCAATCTGTCATTCTTTATCTTTGACAAATATGTTTATAGGTATTGAGTTAGCTGATAAACATTTTTCGTTGCGGAAGAAAAACATAAATATTATTTGAATTAAATTTTATTAAGTTCCGTAGACAAAATGACATTTCGAAAATTGTTCAAAGTTCAGAACCTTGCCAGATATCTGGCACCGCTTGAACTTGTCGACGAAACAATCATTCAATTTTCATATTCCGAGGCAGCAAGACCGCAGCTAGTAAATTATTTTTTCAAGTTTCGTGATATTTTGTAAATCGGAAGTAATAACAATCCATACTTTTAAGGATATTTGCGTTTCGATATTTTAACGAAAAAGACAAAAGTGCTGGTGGAAGAAAAGAAAAAAAAAAAAATGGAAATGGATATCGACACCTACTGAGTTTAAAAAATAATTGGTATGTATGGCAAAGAAATGTGCAGGCGGAAAATATCTTTAGTGGAAACTGATATATTTCATTTCTTAAGGCTGTGGCGTTGAAGCTAAGGGAGGGATCAAGCATCCCTTAAAATCCTTTTATCGCTCTTCGCTGCTGCCAAAGGACACAGATTTTAAGCTCCGCTATTGGTTGATCGATTGCAATTCTTGACACTATTATATATAGACATTCTTAAATATATATACATATAAAACCATTTAATGTACAATAAAAACGTGAAACATAATAGTTTTACACAGTGGCGCTTATGATTTGATCTACACAATTTTATTTTGAATAATTCATATTCGCAAAGAAATTAGGCTTAAAACTATTCACACATACAAATTTAAAAAAATTAAAAAATAAGCCAGCCATCGTCCTCGTTCTCGTCATGAGGTTGTTGCTGCTGTTGTTGTTGATGTGGGAGCTGCTGTAGCTCAGCATTCTGTTGGTGATGTTGGGAATCTTCCAAGGACGGAGCATTCATGAGAAATGTTTGCATCGACTGTTGGCCATTTGGCTCTTCGCCTTCATTATCAAAAATTTCCTTTTTAACACGCACTCGGCCTGGCGAATCGTCCTCTTCATCACTCTCGGAAATATCCAAATCATCATCGATGCCAACGCCAACATTCTCGTTAGTGTTGCGCATATTAAGCGTTGGCATTGGCTCATCCTCAGACTGTAAGTTAGATGGTTGCATTCCACCCAGACCATTGTTCGTTGTGATAAATTGTCCATTATCGTTCTCGCTATCTGGCAGGAATTCGGAGAAACTCTGTGCGAGTTGCGAAGTGCCTTGATCTGTATTCTGGACGCGATTGTGCATAGCAAGGAAATCGGAAGGATCGTAATTGGGATCCAGATCCAAAGATTCATCTAAAAAGTGGTATGTGAAAAGAACAAACAAAAAATATGGTAAAAAATGCATCTAACTTAGCATTACACAAATACATTAAGATATTAATAAGAAATTGAACCAGAGCGTCCATTGAAAACCAAATTAAACGTAAACTTCGGTAAAACCGAATTTAGTTAACCCTTCACACAATTGTCGCCCTCTAATCGCCTTCCTTTTCGACTTTGTTCATCTGGCATATATACCAGTAGAACAAGTCTCTTATGTACTTATTAGTTTCATAGATATTCATAAGACCAAAAATATATGTAGTGGACTTGTTCGGCTAGTTTCTCTATTCACAGACAGGCGGACATGGCCAGATTGATTCGTTTATATTTTATGGCGTCAAAGACGTCTCTTTGTGTCAAAATTAGAATCCGTGAGCGCGGCCGTATCTATTGAATAAGGTTAGGGATCCACAGCTTAACAGCACACACAGGATAAACTTACTTCTAGCATCTTTGGAATCAGCATTGGTATAATTAGGTACACTATACTTTGAGAGCACTTCAAGTCGTGCAATGGCCGATGCTTTTCATATTACTCTCATAAAGAGTACTTTGAAGATTTTAACATTTTGTATTATACTTTCAATATTTTATAAAAATGAATTTTTCATGATTTTTGCAACGCAACTCAGTATGAGTGAAAAAGTTTAAATAATTAGATACTAGACTTACATTGTATCTATTCTTTATCCGCCGTGCTTTTTCACTTGCTCTTGCAATTTCAGTGAAAGCCTAATAAAATTTTTAACACTTATCATATTGCATGGAAAATAGTTTCAAATATCTTTTAATTTTTATGAAAGTGGCAGCATATGTAACAAAGTCGTAAAAAAATCTAAATCATGCCACATATCTGGCAACGTGCGAAACTGCCATAAGAATCAAAGGTAACATGATAAACTCTCGCCAGATATTTCAAAAGTGAAAATAAGAGCACGGCTGTATATATTAGTAAATGTTACAATCAGTTATTTTTGGCGTTGTCTTGATTGGAGTTCCCCAGTTAAAATTATTCATATACAAATCGAGTTTGAAGAATGAAATATTATTTTGACTTCTGTGTTACTCCTTGACATTGTATGTTCCAAAAAACAAAGCGGTGTGTTTTATTTTTTGTTGTAGAGTTTTAAAAATCAGTTTGACAAAATTTATACCCAATATAACGTTTGTCGGTGTCTACATTAGAGGTTTCCAAGGTACGTTGACAATGAATAAATGATTGAGTCATTTTAAACAGTTATGTACAGATCCATCTCCAATTTACTTATAAGTTTCAAAATCCTCAAATCTCCGAACTATAATCATTAATCACTTTAAACTTTATTCGTGATTATATAAAAGTTCATGTTATTGTCATACAGTTTATCGTCACATTTAACCATGTAGTAGCTGAGGTCAAGAGGTATTTTGTTTGTTCTTACAATTTTTCTTTATGTAGTACCGTTTTCGCGATACACGAATAAATAAATAATGAATATTTGGATGCATTTTTAGTATAATGAAAACATAATTTAACATTTTTTAACCAAGCGTGCTCCCGTTTTTACTAACTTTTGCGTTTTCGTATATAAGTAATTCAGTTTTCTCTGAACCTTAATTGAAGTTTAAAGAAATTTCTCCGAAGAAACATTAAACTTAATGAAATAAAAAAAAAAAATATGATTGGGTATTTATTTATTCTTTATCAGCTCAACAAGTAGGTCTAGCCATGTTTGTTGTCTGTGTTTAAATAAGGGATCTCATTCTTTCTAACAAGAACAATGTAGTCGAGTGTGCTCGACTTCTAGGTACCCTGTATATTCTTGTCTGGATACGTTTTTGATATTTTATTAGTATTAATATAATTTTTATTTTCTGGGGTCACCATTCGTTCAACAAAGTCATGCAAATCCAGTGTAAAAGATTTGTGAAACTTGTGAAAAAAATGTATTTTCGTAACCTTTGTAAAAACTTTTGTACAAAACTTATTTGAAGAAAAATTAAGGCGTTGCCAAAAATAGTGCGTGTTGGGCTGAGAACAGACGAGTACCTGAACTATAGCTTCTATTTTTCAAGACAAAAACCATTTGTTTAATTTTGAAAATATTTAAAATCATTTTGAAACAATTCGCAATTGATTTTCTTTTAAATATTGACCGGGGAGCTTTCATATCTAAAAATACATTCAAATATCGCGGAAACGATACCACTTATGCAAATGACGAAAGAACAAACTGCGTACTTTCTGACCTCAGACACAAAGTTATCGGATTTTGACGAACGCACGGACATAGCTAAACGAAATTTTCCAATTTAATTGATTATAAATTCATTAAAGTTTTGAATTATATCGCAAAATTTCTCTTTACCATCTCTAAGATCTTTTTTATAATTTTTATAATTCCCTCTATCACACTATGTGTGAAGGGCATGAAAAGTAAACACTAACAGCCTTACTAGTAAACAATTAAGTTTTTTCTCATTTTTTTTTGAAACTTTAAACCAATTGACTCCAAATTGTTTAGTAGTAAGCCCGTACATATATGTACACATATATAAAAATACTTTTAAGTATGTATATAAATAACCTTGCTGCTGTTGAGCGTAGTAGCCAACACTACTCAACTGCACCATTGCCTCAGCCACCTGTTGGCTGTCATCTTCGCATGGTTGATCCTCTTTGGAATTCGTAAGAGGGGAGTGCATAAAGAATTAGTTAAGGGCAGATACAAATTTAAGTACAATATTCACATTAGTCAAACAAATTTTTTCATTATCATCAAAAATATTTGGATCATCATTAACGTTTGTGCCAAATTGCTTTGCCGATGTTATGTACACACCTGCATCTTGTTGTGGCTCCATTTTCATTTCAGTTTTAATGTGCGACGTATCGATGTAGTCTACATTCTCAAGCGAAGATGACATTTGCATACGTTCGCCCTGATCCAAAATGTTGGCGGCCGTGTTCTCATCTTCAGATACCTCCTGAAATTCATCTTCCTCATCGTCATCGGTAGAGCATTGCAAGTCTGTGAATATTTTTAAAGCAAATTTAATCAAAAAATAAGCTTGAATTAAAAATAAAATTTCATAAACGGAACTAAAAACTGGAAGAAGTAAAACATGTGATATGTGTTATTAAGAGCTAGAACGGGTTTCCTAAACTTTTGATCAAACTTGTAATTTTAATGTTAAAAATTGATTCATATTTTTAAGTTTACAACAATGCCAAGTCTTTAAGTGATTACCACCTATATGTATACAAGATTGATATTTAAAAAATTTCGAAAATTCTCACCTTTCTCGAGTTTATCAAGTTAAAGTTGATTGATAGGGTACCCAGCATCTGACTCATTAATCATATAGCAATGCAAATTACTTTAACTTAAAGTGAAATTATACTCAACGAAATTTTTGAAAAAACCCGATTCTTTCCAGATACTTGAAATAGTCGAACCGAAGCATTAAAAAGCTTCCGACGACGGCAAAATTAATGTTAGCGACTCAAATCTAACGTTTCCACCGTAAAGATTTTTATACTCTTCCCATAGAGTGTGAATAGTATTATAAGTAAGTCACAACGTTTACAACGCCTTTTACCGGCATCGAACACAAAATAAAGTCTGTGTGTGCATATACCCACTATATATCACCATATAAAAATAATTAAATCAAAAATTTCTTTTAACAATAATATTGCTTTGATACTAGCCCACTACAAAAGTTAAGTTAAATAATATGAAAAATATTTTATTGGGAGAAAAAATTAAATCCACTCGTTAAAATATTCGTTAATCATTTTTGATAATCATCTCAACAAAAGTGCATCAATTAACTTACTTTGAAGTTCGGGGATAAAGCTCCATCCAAAACAACTGTTTATTAATGGTAAGCTGATTTCAAATGTGGTCGTCGTGCGTTTTAAGACCGTCCAAAACCGCAGACACCATCGTTGATACACGTGAACTGATAAGACAAGACCAACATGCTACATACCGTGATATTGAGGTATTAAGTAGAACATCGCAGAAACATTTAAGTGTGAGAAAGGTATGGACCCACATAATTTAAACGACAAAAAATACATGAACGTTTCGTGACAGGTCCTGGTGGATATATGCGTTTGTGCAGAAAGAAAAGGCTAAACGACTGTGTGGATCTTTCAAGACGAATCCAACGAAAGTTTTTCGTAGTCGCAGCATTGCAAAGCAAAAGGACTCTTGATTATTCGGATCAATTGCATTTGTCTGCACAATAACATTAAAGAATCAAGAAAAAGGGTTAATTTAATTGTGCGAATGGATGAAAGTCAACGTAAAACGACATATGCAAGGGTGCATCATGACTATACCATCATTTTTGTAGAAAAAAAAAAATTAAATATGGTTGTCCGCGCGCAGTTCATCCCTGATTTGGCACCTAATGACTTCTTATTCCTGCATGCTCAAGATAAATTGCGTTATCAACAATTTACGTTTTCAGAAGTAGCCGTTGAGAAGTTCAAATTTCATGTTCGGAGTTGTTCAGAGCGTGGAAAATTCATTTCGGATATGTTTGTGCTCATGCAAGTGTGTTGATGCCCGTGGATAATATTTTAAAGAGGAAAGAAGCAATTTTCTTAGTTTTTGTGGAAACTTGTAGTGCCCCATGTTTCGTTGAATCTTATTTCAAAATTATTCTAAATTCCAGTGAAGGTACCAACAAGCTAAATGAAATCTATGAAACTTGATAGTCTTGCGGAAGAAATTTCATAGTCTACAAAGCTTTTGCTTTTACTGTTAACTATAAAAATTTTATAGTGAGGGAGATGTGTACATCTTATCAATATCTCAACAACGTGTGTATTTTTCAAACCCATCATTATTGTGCTTTCTATATTTTTTTATGTTTATAAAATGCCTTTGCTGAGCAATTAGTTACCAAGTAAAAATTAAGAAAAAAAAAAAAAACAAGTAAGGAAATACAGTCGGGCGTAACCGACTGTAAAAGGCCCTGTACCAGTTCAGGTCGCCGAACAAACATATTAAATGTTTCCCGAGCTTATGACCAAACACATGACCACTTCTCACTGCGCGAATATGAATGAACAGAAAAGGGGGGTTGTTCAAATTCAATTGCTTATAAAATCGCCATTTATTATCCGATTTTGATGAACTTTTTGGATTTTTGCTTAGAGAGACGTTATCTCTATATTGGTACACTCAATTTTTTTTGTGCCGAAGAAATTTTCACCCTAAGGGGTGATTTTATGGGGAAGGGGGGGGGGGAGGGGCAAAATTTTAAAATAAACTTGTGAAATTCCGGAGCAATCCTAGTCGAATGCAAAAAACACGAAGTCTCTATCTATTACCGTTTCCGAGATCCTTTCGTTCATACAGACGGACGGACGGACGGACAGACGGACATGGCTATATCGACTCCTCTATCACTCCTGACCATAATGGTGGTAACTTTGGGGGGTCTCCGACCATTATTTCTACCTGTTACATACATTTGCACAAACCCAATAGGCTCTTGTACCTTCGGTACAGGGCCTAAAAAAAAGGAAAACAAGGCGGCAATTGCATTTCAAGTGTCGATGAAAATCTTAGTTTTTATTAGGCCCTGTACCGAAGGTACAAGAGCCTATTGGGTTTGTGCAAATGTATGTAACAGGTAGAAATAATGGTCGGAGACCCCCCAAAGTTACCACCATTATGGTCAGGAATGAAAGAGGAGTCGATATAGCCATGTCCGTCTGTCCGTCTGTCCGTCCGTCCGTCCGTCCGTCCGTCCGTCTGTATGAACGAAAGGATCTCGGAAACGGTAATAGATAGAGACTTCGTGTTTTTTGCATTCGACTAGGATTGCTCCGGAATTTCACAAGTTTATTTTGAAATTTTGCCCCTCCCCCCCTTCCCCCCCTTCCCCATAAAATCACCCCTTAGGGTGAAAATTTCTTCGGCACAAAAAAAATTGAGTGTACTAATATAGAGATAACGTCTCTCTAAGCAAAAATCCAAAAAGTTCATCAAAATCGGATAATAAATGGCGATTTTATAAGCAATTGAATTTGAACAACCCCCCTTTTCTTTTCATTCATATTCGCGCAGTGAGAAGTGGTCATGTGTTTGGTCATAAGCTCGGGAAACATTTAATATGTTTGTTAGGCGACCTGAACTGGTACAGGGCCTCTTACAGTCGGTTACGCCCGACTGTATTTCCTTACTTGTTTTTCATTGGGATCGATTTTCTATTAATACTATGTATTATGGAAACTAGCTGAACCGCGCCCGCACAGTTAATACAAACTGTTCTCACTTGTCCAATGAATCTTATTTCTCCTGATCCCATTGCCATGTACATATACTGAATTTCATCGCTGTACCTCAAATGGATGCAGACACGACCAATTTTGTTTATCGCTTATATGGCGGCGGGGCATCAAACTTAATAGCTTTAATTCTCGCGGTACTATAATCATGTATACTAAATTTCATCCGTGCACATTAAATGAATGCAAAGATATGACAACTCGTACCAACATCGCTTATACGGCGATAGCTGTTCAGGTGTAATGCGCGCACAAACAAACAAAAATTTGTCTACGATATTATATAAATAAAGAATAGAAAATGTTCTGCACATAAAAATTTGTTGTACATGATTTTTGTCCGATTTATAATGTAGTCTTCGAAGTTAACGGAGCTGATAATGTTGGCTGTTTGAAAGAAGAAGACGCGTTGAAAGCAGCAAAACAAAGTGAAAAAAGTAAAAAAAAAAACAAAAACAGTAAATAATGAATGATGAAAATATTATGTTCAAAGTTAGTTCATGGACGGTACATAAACTGATTTCATCTTTACTAATTTTAAATGGTGTGTAAGTGCTCCCATTTCATTTTGGGGGAAGTCGTATAATTTGTATAGTCTGCTTATGTGTGAAATTTGATTTCTCGCTGACCTGTGACAAAACAATTTCCAAAAAGCGCGATTAGAAAAAGTTTTTTTCGGCTTTTTCATTTTTGATAATCATTTACAATGCTTATTGTTCTATCTGGTGCAATACAGTTGTATATCTTGAAAACTGATCCCCAAGATTTACAGGAATGGGAACATCCAAACTTAGAAGTCTTTATAATTAATTCCAAGTATTAATAATTAAATTAAAATTTATATACAATATATAAAAACGAATCCATATTTCCGTTGGTCACGCCATCACTTAAGAACGACTTTACCGATTTAATTCATCTTTTTTTTAACTTTTTAATACGTTTTAGCAGGATTTTACGATTTATTTTAAGTTTAAAATTTCATTTATGATTCGCAAACTTTTTTGTCGTTGAAAAACTATGATTCGCAAACAGTTTTTGTCGTTTAATCTAGAAGACTAGAACCTTCACGCGTTTGACAATTTGTACATTCGCGATGCAAATGAATAGATATACTGTTTTGATTTTGTTGAGCCCGTGAGGCGCAATCACCCCTTATATGGAAAGTTTAATTTAAAATCGATTTTTTTTAAAATAACAAGGAACTATAATTCGTTATGATGCAAAGAATGTGAATGTAATGGGAGAGAGTAATGTAGATTATTTGGGGGGAAGTCCCGAAGAGGCTGCTGGGAGAGATGGTGTAAGGGGGCGAGGACTGTATATGATAGAACAGAGCGTTCTCGGCACATAGTGTGTTTGGGGAGAGCGTGTTGAGAGAATAGTATATCCGGTTAAAGGGATCACGGAAATCTATAGTTACTGGATAAATATTGTGCATTGTCTTATTAAAAAGAAATGGAAAGAGCTGAGTAGCAGACCACGCGGGGTTAATTAAAAATCATAGCACACTTATTTATCATGGGATTAAATTAGAATTGAAAAATTTAATTCTCGGTGATACCTCACATTTCCAATAGGAATGCAAAGAGGGGGCCGGGTACGCTACACAAGCCGGGTACGCTAGTTATTAATACAACGCGTTATATATTTTATATATAGATAATATACAGCCAAGCATCAAACGGGTGGAAGATGGTACATAAGTTTGAGACCAATAAAATATTATATGCGAGAGAGTCTGAGCATCATTCATGTCTTAACAGTATATTTTAATTAGCTGTAAGTCCTATTTACTGTACTTTATTGTTGCAACCATAAATGTATGGTTGAAGTTAGAAAAATTGTTTTTAAAACACTTAACGCAAAATAGAGCACGCTTGCATATTATTTTTGTTGGTCTGGACATTTTTCATCATTTCCCGAACGTTTGACATGTAGCTGTGAATCACCTAATGATGCGTCTTTTAATGCATTGAAAACTTTCAGACAAAGATGTAATAGAATGACATACTATTTCTGAATAGTATAAAATTGAGCAGCAACTATTAGAGAGATGATTTGTCTCGGCAAGTTGATCAAGAATATCTGCAAGCTCCAGTCAGTCCTTCAAAAATCTAAAATTTTAAGTTTATAGTTGACAGTCACTGAATCCAGATAAAAACAAGTAAGAAAATCACAGTCGGGCGTAACCGACTGTAAGAGGCCCTGTACCAGCACAGGTCGCCTAACAAACACACTAAATGTTCCCCTAGCTTATGACCAAACACATGACCACTTTTCACTGCACCACTAAGTGCCTTATAAAACATTTTTTTATGTATGAAACGAAAAGGGGGGTCGCTCAAATTCAATTGCTTATAAAATCATCATTAATTATCTGATTTTGATGAACTTTTTGGATTTCGGCTTAGAAAGACGATATCTTTACATTGGCATACTCACTTTTTTTTGTGCCGAGGAAATTTTTAGCCTTGGGGGTGATTTTATGGGGAAGGGGGGGAGGGGCAAGATTTCAAAATAAACTTGTAAAATTCCGGAGCAGTCCTAGTCGAATGCAAAAAACACGAAGTCTCTATCAATTACCGTTTCCGAGATCCTTTCATTCATACGGACGGCCAGACGGACATGGCTATATCGACTCCTCTATCGCTCCTGACCATAATGGGGGTAACTTTGGGGGGTCTCCGACCATTATTTCTACCTGTTACATACATTTGCACAAACCCAATAGGCTCTTGTACCTTCGGTACAGGGCCTAAAAACAGACACGGAAAATCATCAAAAAGTTGCATCTCCGATTTACTCAGAAGCACTGTTTGAGCTAGAAATTTTTGCGTCTAACGTGTTGTGATTGATCCAAAGACATGAAACGGTGCAAAAACTTGCCCAGATTATCTACATACACTACATTTACGGCATTAAAACGTTAAAACTTAACATATAATATTAACCCGCTTTTTATATATAAAAGAACCGCACCGCCCTCCTGCTTTGGATTATTACTGACATATGACGATTTCACTTTGGTGGTATTTCATTGAAACTGAGTTTACACTGTACCATATACACAGCCTCCGTACACAGATTTATTTCCTCTGTTTCAATGAATTCGTTTTTATAGAAATTGCACAAGTTTCCAAATGATTTCAACATAATAAAATAACATAACAGTAAGATTTACTCATTAGTGTCATTTTTCTGGTTATAAAGCCTATCAGGCGTGCTCCCATTTTTAATTTTATTTACGTTTTGCGACTTCATTAAAATATTAATCAAAATTATTAGATTTCTTTTTGTTTGTGGTCAGTTTTAGTGCAAATTTGTATATGTTTGAAGTATGATTCATAGCATATGAAATCGCAAAAGAAAGCAAAAACGGGAGCACGCCATATATATATATATATACCAATTTCAACAAATTTCTCGAAAAGTCAAGTTACTATATTATACTAGACAAACGGAAATGCCTGACAGACCAATCTATTCAAGCATATATGTAAAACGATATTTAGGGATCTCCAATGGGCACTAGGTTTATCTACGTACGAATGTATGTAGTAACATATGTTGGATAAATTGTTTTATATAAAAAATCTTCTAATATAAACATAAATATTATTATTTAAATTTAAAATACATAGTTCAAATCGTGTCTAATTGACAAGATATTATTTACCATATATTGTATAACTTAGCTAAGTAAAAAGAAATTATTTTCACTCAAAGTATTGGCATTTTATTTTTTTTTTTTGTGATTTTTTAAAGCTTTTAATGATTTATGAATAAAAATATATATAAATCTATAATGTAAAAAAATCAATAATAATAACTACGAGCCAAAATTTATTAGTTTTGGAAAATTAATAAGAAAAAAAAAAAAATAACTAAAAGAAAATATAAACTGGAAAACAGAAGATTCCAAAGCGGGGTTATATTTGTAAATTTAAAGAAGTAAAACAAGCGCTGGTCCAAATATGTAAGTAATTGAAACGTTTTCGTGTTTTTATTAGTTTGTTTTCTTGTTGGTTTGAACAAAATATGTAAATAAAATTTGTGCCCGGCAAATTAAGAAAGTACAACGTGCATTTAAGGTTTGTTTGAATGTTTGTTTGTTTTTTGTATAATTTTGTAGCGGGTGCATGTGTTAGATTTATATCAGTCTTACCTTCATCCAGAAAGTAAACTTGCGTATTCGTATTTAAATTCGAGGTTAGGTTATCCTTGCGCGGACGACCACGACCACGTTTAACGGGATTCAGTACTTTGACTAGAAAATAAGAGTTGTTGTTGCAGTTTGTTTTCAGTCTGATCAGATCTGGACGTATATAAACCATTTGTATTGTATAAAATAATAAAATGTTCATATTGGCATTTATATTTATAGTGATGGCTTCTTTGGTTTTACGAAAACAATCATTTAGTTTTTTCGTCGTTTTTAAGCAAATAGAAAAAAATAAAACCAGTCAACAACAAATATTCCTTGCAGGAAATGGTTAATCGTACAAAAATAACATAAATACAAATCGTCGTCAATAACATGAATACATTTAGCATCTGCATTAGAAAGCATTGTACATAGATGAGCAATATACAACATATTTTCTTTAAAATTTCAATAGGTGACGGAAAGATTGAAAGCGATGAAAATATATATTTTTAAAATATATAAATATATTTTTTCTGCTTTAATAAAGTTTGAACTTCCAATATGGAACAGTCATGGGAAAGCAGCTAAATCATCGAAACTTAAAAAAATCTATCTTTTTTTAAGACAAACATAATTGGCCAGTGGCGGCTACAGTTTTGGATCCCACTTTTGCGAACGCGTCTAATATGTCTTGGATTTATTTGGAATTGCAATTAAAGTCCTTCTTAAATTAGTAAACAGATGAGCAAAGCAAATAATGGTAGAGAGGATAAAGCTCGGATGCAAATAGGTATGATAGGATGCCATAACCAACCGAATGCATATTAACAGCATTATAATCTGTCTTAATATATACAAGCAAAGTTAATTCTTTTTTTAATTGATTTCAGCTGAACAGAACTTTATAATTGATATTAGTAAAATAGTATTAGTGATATTAAGAGATTTGTATGATAGCGATTGAAAAAAGCAATCTAGCAGTGAATAAACATGAATATGGAACATGATTTTGCACAACATACCCTCTTCAACGTGGTCCCGTTGCTTACGCGGTCTTCCACGACCTCGTTTTACGTCCGGATCATGTCGTGGCGGTGCCATATTCTGCATAGAATTCTGATGTAACAACATTTCGCCAGCAGTTGCGGTGTTGCGATGTACGCCAGCTGCGGCAGACATGTGACTGACGCCCTCCACGTCGATGTATTCGTTGTCAGGCGTACTTGACCGACTGGTACGATGATAGCTGTAATCCTCGCCAGCCCACCCGTCGTCTAGTTCGGCGTCGACGCGAGCTTGCTCTTGAACTTTGGCAATGTTTTGTTCGAGCTGAGCGCAATGATCCGAAAACTAATAAGTGACAAGTTAAATTTGTAAATCAATGTTTTACATCTATACATGTTTAATATAATACCTCCTCCAATTGGTTGCGCGCGTATTCCAATATGGTTTTCGCGTTATTGGTGTACCGCGACTCGCTGCCATTGTATTGCTCACAGTTGGACGCAATAAGTTCAATATCAAACAAAAACTCTGCTCGTGAATGATACCGATGAGCTGTAAAGTTTGCATTTCAGAATTTAAATAATTTATAGTAATATATAACAAATGCACAGGCCACTTACCCTCAACGTTCTTTCCAATGGATTCCAAATCCATCGGTCTTTTGATTATTGTGTAGTAATCTTTTACTTGCTTTTTGTTGACCGGTTTGTGGAAAGGCCAACTTTCTTGCATGAGTTTGATTTTTCCGTGCAATTTTTCAAATATAAACGATAAGGCAACTTGATCATCGTCATCCAGCAACGGATTAATTGCCTTTTCAAGACGCATTAGCTTGTCTTCTCGTTCGGAGAGCAATTCGAAACAGCTCTGCAACATACGCTGTGCGGCCATTGTGAAGGAGCTGTTCGCACCATTATATAGCGTTGAATTTTCAACGATTTGATTTAGATCGGCTAAAAACTCTTCGCGACTGTGATAGCGGCGTTGACGTATATAGTCTCGCATTGTTTGTAAGTCCATGGGTCTCGTTACAATGCGGTAATAGTCAGGCACAAGCTAAATACATATTTAGTAGTAAGATTTTTAAAAATGAATAATTAGTCATACCTTAATATTAACGGGAAACATAAACGGTGCTACGTCGGGCATCGCACGCAATTCATTCAGTATCTGTTCAAGTACCGAGGACAGCACCACAACTGGATCCGTTCGACGACGATTGGCGGTTTTGTTGTGCCGTTGCAAATAGTCACAGTGAGGATCTCCAGCCATGCGTCGCTTCTTTTTACCCATTGAATCTTTGGGCATCTTTAACAATATGTTCTTTCGCATTTCCTCGCTTCGCTTAAACAATTTGGTACTGAGCGTAACTTTTGTACCCTCCAAGTTAACAAGATCGCTTTCATCGTCATCTTCGTCACAATTGATTTCTTTTTCAGTCTCTTCTTCTTGCTCCTCATTGACAGAAACATTCGATTGAGATATGTTGCCCTGCATGCCTGTATACAGCGGGCAAGCCTTGTTCGTACGCATGTGACCAACTTGCCCACAAGCACCACACTTTAGTTTCAAGTCCGGTTTAAGCTTGAATTTCTTGCGTGAAGGACTGATTTCCTTGTGACTTGTATCGCGTTCCTTTTGTGCTGAGCTAGTCGAAGACTTGGGATCGCCCAATGATGTCGGCATGCCTCCTGGCTGTAATTTTTGATTTTGTGCAAGTTGTGCTAAGCGCTCGCGTTCTTGGTTGCGTTTAATGCGACGCAATTGTTCTTGTATGCGTCGCTTTTCCCTCTTCATTTCCTCTTTCTGTTGCTCGTCAAGTGTGGCAAACTGTTTGATAAACTGCTCATCTTTCGTTGTACGTATCTTGACGTAGGCATCAATCACAGGTTGCCGTCGTACATATTCAACCCGTGTAAACTCCTTGCCTTCAGAATCTTTAAACGTGCGAGTGATCTTCAAAATACGACCTTGGTTTGGATTGACCAGCGGCTGTTGCGTGTTCTCGTCTTTGGGTTTGCCGCTTTTAGAATTACCACCCTCTTGCTCTTCCATGATTTTTTTTAACAATTCCTGCCGTTCTTGCTCCTCACGCTCCAACGACAGTTGCGTGGAAGTTTTTTTATTTGACAACATATTTTCTAGATTCTTGCCCAATTCTTCTAAATCAGATTCTTCAGAAGCAGAGGATTCATCCTCATCAGTGGAAAGAATTTCTGAGCTGGCTAGTACACGATTTTGTAAATCAAAAATTCGTTGGCATTCTTCTTTGTAACGTTCCTGATGCTCTGCTATGGAGAAACGATTACCACGTGAAAATTTGTCCATGCCTTCTTCACCAGCTTTCGCTTTCTCTGTAGATAATGTACGTACGACATCTATAACTTCCCAACGTGAGAGCTTTTTTATTTCCTCCTCTGGAACTTTAAACTTTCGTAATAAGTCCTTAGCGCGTTGTAGGGGCAGACGGCGTAAATCTGCATCTGTGCCTGTGACAGTTCGCTTCGGCTGTGACTCCTGTTCCTCTTTTGTTTGCTGTATGATAGATACATTATTATCAATTTATCGTATTACAAATATTAATTACGTACTGTTGGCTTGTTAGGCACGCGCACATATGAAAATCCTTCCCCACATCCCGTGGGATCTGCAGGACCACTAAGCTGAAGCAAACATTTCCCGCGCATGGCTTGAATATATGCTCTTGTTGTATTCCAAGGCGCCACTTTTACCTCATCGTCTAGTTTCAGTTGTGCTTCTTCGTCATCATCTTCTTGTGGCGCAAATAAAAACTTTTCACCATAGCCGGCGTCCTAGAAAAATATATGATTTACTTTATCATATTTTCATGGTAAAAACTTTTATAAATTAAATACCTTTAAACGTTGCTCTGCAGCAATCATACTAAAATACGCACAACATTGTTCTGGAGATACCATTGAACGAAGTTCTTCCTCCGAGGGTAATCGAAACTCGGGTTTAATAACCCACCAGTTGGAATCCATGCCTGTGCGTTTAAAATCGGCACATTGTTTTAAACGTTTGCGTATACTACTCTCTGAATGCGCAGGAAAAGCGCGTTTGATATCGTCCATACGAATACGACGTGGATTGTCGCGGCTTTTCCAGAATAGTCGATATATAAAAACCTATAAGCATTCATTTCTATTGTATAAATAGTTGTGTTATGAAATAAACAAAAATCATACTTGTAAAAAATCACGCGTAAAATTATTTGCTCGCTTTGAGTTGGGTCCTGGTACTTCATACAAAGGACATTCCTGGCCTACAGTGAAAATTGCATTTACTTCGCGTATCCATAAATTATTTCGTGTGCGAATTACGAGAAAGTCTGTGGGTGCCATTTTCTGAGGATAAATTGGTGCGCGATACATGTTGTTTTCTAAAGCCTGAATGCACTGACCCGGATGCAGTATACCAAGAAAGGGACTTGTGTGCGCAAATGCGACTTCTCCGTATACAAAATCTTGTGGTCCGCTATCCTTTTCCGCTTTTCGTTTGTAATAGTTTTTGATTTTTGAACACATGCCAACCTGTAAGAAGTAAATGTTTTCATTGTTTCTCTCGATGCGTACACATCAGTTTACTTTATGCTTACTTGATTCATAAGTGGTGGATGCTCCTCGCAAAATTCGGCCAATATTATCTCACCATCTTTTCCACTCAAATCTTCTGGATTACGCATGAAAAACACATCCCCACCGCCTGATGCAATGCGTTCTAATTCACGCTGTTTAGCCTTCTTAGCTATGATTTTGATCAAAGGCAAAACCGCATGTGGAATCGATTGCGCAAGCTGGCCATAAGAGAATTTCTTAAGTGCGGGACGATGAAAAGCACGAAGTTTTATGTGGCCCATATGCGTCTGAAAATGATAATAAAAATTTTATTTATTGCTGGTCGAGTTAATTGTTGCAAATAAAATTACCGGCACAAATGGTGAACGTAGTTCTATTACAGGTGTCGAATGCTGTATTAAATTGCCGCCACCGACTTTCAGACGTAAAGTTGGTTCGGTCTTTGGCATGTAGTAGCTATCATTCGAAATATTGAAGGGATCGCGATCTGGACTTTTAGGTGGCGGAGGTGGTGTATCCTCTGCCAAGACATTTATCACACCTGCTTTACCAAGAAGAATTTTTGATTTCTTCACATGCGGATGTGGAATTTTTATTTTTGGTGGCGGTCCAGTGTTTTTATTAATCTTTGATGGATCGATATCATCGGGTATGCCCAATATTATGTTCTCGTCGTTCGGATCGAGCGTTAAAACTTTAGGTTTCGGTATTTTAGGCATTTGTTCCGCGTCCCAAATAATTTCATCCTCCCATTTATGATAAATTAGTTCTTCGTTTTCCACTGGGAATATACTATACCACGTATCATCGACCGATTCAGGTGCTTTATTTGCAAGGCTAAGAATTGAAAATGATTGATAAGTAAACAAAAGTGCAAATAGGCCAACATTATATTCAGAATGTGATAATATTGTGGATGGATCGATGGATTCGTCGCGGGTTTTATATAAAAATAAACACGAATATTTTAAAAATTACTTGCCTTTGCAATGCTTTTTGCTTGCTGGATCCACCTCCACCTTGCATCTTATTGCCGCTATTTCCAGTTACAGGAAGAGATTTTCCAGGCTGGCTAAACGCTCCAGCCGTCCGCGACCCACTCGAAGGCAACCAGCCAGCTGCATTTGTTTTTGAGTTTAGTTTTTGCAGTACTTTGGCTTTAATATCATTGCCGTCCCAGACCACATCATCTTCCCAATGCAGCTGGGACACCATCAAATAAGCGTCATCTGCAATACGACTTGGAGGCGACTGTTCTATTGTATCGCAGTTTTTGATATCTTCTTCAATATCTACCGATTGTGTTTTTTGCGGTGCCTGCGTCGGTTTGGTCTTGAATCCATAATTAAAACCCTCTCCAGAATCGGGCACTTCGAGCATGTCATACCAAATTTGTGCTGGCCCATATCGCCAATCTGCAATTTTTGGCTTTTGATCGCTATTTTCGCCATTTTCTGAAGCCTCTTGACGCACATCTTCATTGCTAAAAATGCTAAGCAACTTATCCTCATCATCAGACATGCATTGGGAAGGTGTGGGATCGGGGCCATAATGGAAACCGAAACCTTTTTTCCGTGGTTCCTCAGAGTCGCTAGGTGAATCCGAACCGGCGTTATGTTGCTGGAATAAAATTTGAGTGTTAAGTATATATTTATTCAAAAATCATATCTTCGGAGAATATACTTTTTGGTCTCTGGAATGTTTTCTTTTCCGTCTGCGCTTTTTTACATGTCGCCATATTTGAGGTAGACTCGATGGTTTGCCTGGACCAAAGAGACGTGAGAATCGTAATACTTTGTCTGGCCTAAAATCAGGAAAAAGTTCACGAACATCAACATTTGCATACTTAGTAGGCAACATATCCGCTAGAGGCGTATCCAACTTTTTTTCCGATTCTAAAGTTAAAATAAAAAAATATAATAAAAAGCCAAATAACTTATGTTAAACTTGGGTTAAATTGGATCAATATATCTTCACATAGGCACCAAAAGACTATCTGTTCATATAGTTCTTTAGTCAATAATTAAAGTGGTTACGGTCACAAGGTGCAACCACATACAAATGTAAGAAACATTAAATTTCCTTTAGATTGTAAATAAATATGATATATGTATCTCTTGGAATAAATATTAAATGGACATTTATAGAATATATATTAAATGGACAATAAACATGAAGGATACAAAAGAAATATAAATTTTTGCATTCAAACTATTAATTTTATGTACATATTTTATGAATTTTATAAGCATTTTCCCTGTCTTATTCTTACAAAATGGGAAAATAAACAAAATAAAATAAAGTTTCAGTTAGAATGCAACATGATTTTGTTACGATATAGTGAATATGCACTACAAGATTATGTGTAATGTGTGATTCACTTTTCTCAAATTTGGGGTCTGTAACGTTATAAATTCCATGATATAGGATAGGTCTTGACCCTTTTATATACACACTTCAAGTTCCGCCTTAAATAGTGAGTTTATTTTGGCGTTTACGCTAAAACGTACTTCAAAATATTACTCATCTATAGAAAAAAGGAGCATTCAAAGCAAGTTTCAATTACTTGAACACAGAAATTAAATTTTTAATAGTAAACTACATGCTCTCTTCGCGTTGTCTACTTGACTACAAACCGATAATCTTTATCGCACTATGTGTGTCGCATAAATAGCAAAACATTGCTTTTAAATTACGTTTATCCAGTTTTAAGTTGCTTTCCGTAGAGCTGTTGCTATCGGGTCCAGTTGGTTTGGTATTGGCTGCATTGGATTCATTACCGCTTGTAGATACATTTCGGACCGGCATACTTGGTGGCGGCATAAGCTCCTTGTCATCTTTTGCTGTTATAAAAGCGATATTATCTTTTTCAGTTTTGATTGGGGTTTACAACCAACCTGACTTTGCTTCAACTTTTGTGGCAGGAATAGCATCTTCAAGATCCTCTAATTCCGCTACAGGTGCCGATGGTGGCGTACGCGGGCAGTCTTCAGAGAGTTCTGTAATGTCAGAATAATCTATCGCATCTACATTGCTAACAACTTTGCCGTCGTCCTCATCATCAGCATCCTCGTCGTCAGCATTTCCGTTTTCAAAACCAGCTTTAAGCGCATCAAAGGCGCTCATCGACTTTGGTTCGTCTTTATGGACATCATTCTGATCGCTATCAATCACCTCGTGCAGCAATGAATTCAATCCCATTCTAAAATAGTTAACATCAATGTCAATATTTGATCACAGCAATCGATGCGTTTAGTAGAATAATACTTTGATAAGGAGCCAAGATGCTCTCTCAATTCCGAATCGAAAGCTCCTGAACCATCTTCGTCGTCGACTAGTTTACCATCGGAGTCGATGTTACCAAAAAGAATACCAGTCAAATCAATACCACCGCCACTCCTGCCACCTCCTCCGGCAACACCATTACCGATGGAGCCATCATCATCGCTATCGGATGCGGTGTCCATTGCTATTTTGTTTGCAATAATAATTCATAAAACTCGCTTCTGCCACTCGACTCTATGGCGACGAGACCACAGGGCAGACGGATATGGCGATTCTACGCGCTTGGTGCTTGCAATCGTCACCGTTAATAAGTTTTCCAGTTAATAAACAATGGATTAAGTGCTATCTGCTGTGTATTGCACTTATTATCATAATCAATTCGCTTTTTTCTACAAAAATCACATTATTCTAAGCGTCATCATTCACCGCTCTTCTTCTTAACGTGTTGCGGTCGTATTGATACACGATACTGCAATCGATACCGACTAGGGATGGGGATTTTACGTTAAATTAATATTAAACATTTCCAGCCCTGTTAAATAGGTAACTATAGATGCAAAACTTTAGATAGTATCGAGTAAGGTTATCGGGAATTCAAATTTCGGAAAGATTCCATTTAACATTTTAAGTAAAAAATTGCGAAGCTTAGAAATTTGGTTTTACACTTTGATTTGTTGATTTTGATTTCGAAATTTTTTAAAAAAACGGTAAGATGAAGAAGAATTGGTGTCTATAACAACACCTAGTGTTAGGCAAGTACGCAATCTTATTGCAAATTATGGAATAAGTTGAGGAAGCAAAACAACAAATTTTTGGATGCAGTTACCATGAACAGCCATTTTGTTGCAAAACGATGCCTGAACAGTTGCAACAGGGCTTATATTTGAATCATAATTAATAACGAATGTGCAAACGATGGAGATGGAACGTTTGAACATTTGTTTGTACGAGTTTCGAGGTGGCGGATCAGTCTATTACATTTTTATGTCCATATCCTTTGGCTGTTATAGTAGAAACTGTAAGGATTATGAATAATATTTATATTTTACTAACACTAGACATTAAAAAAAATATACAATGGAGACTCTTGGTTAAAACTTATTTCTGCCCATAGTGTAATAATTATATATTATATATATAATAATTATCTATAATTATACCATGTTTCTGCCGTCCAGTTTTTACTTACTGAATCTAAATGCGGCAGCAACGCTTACTTTTCTACCATCTCTTTCGCGTGGTCGTGATTGGGTGCAGGAGTTTGTTCTTAGCAAGTATAATTTCAGTTAAAGAGGAAATTAAATACTCTCGTATGTTTCTATATAAATATGTACATAGTTTATTCCAATATATAAATCACTTTAGGGTCGAAACACGCATTTACATAGGTCGCACAACTTTGAAAGTGTCACATGTGCAAATGCCGCGTTGCTCTGAGAAAATAAAAACGGCTTCACCACAGCTATCACGGAATTGGTGCTCCCTGGCGTAACGGAAGCCGGTACGCAACGACGACTGCAGCTCCTCTTGCCAGCTATTTTCAGCATTTTCCTCCACAAGGATAGTTGTGAAGACTCCATCCAATACGTTAAGTTGACGTTCTACGACGGGACAGCGTACAAGCGCCAGCATTTGTACGTATGCACGGAATTTTATCCAGCGCTGGAAGTCTACGAAGCAGATATCCGTGCCAGCATCAATGATCATCAATTTTATATTATAAACGTTAATGGCACGTAATATGGCTCTCTCGAATGGATTCTTGAAAAACGTTAGCAATTCGTCAGTAATTTCAAATTCCATTTCGTAACCTGGGGGCTGCATGGTCCATGGAAACTTTCGATTGGCGAAATCGTAGGCCAGCTTTTGGCGTTTTTCATGCTCTACACGCAATTTGTCCGCTTGTCTATCAATGGGCTCGACAGGAGTCTTTTGGCGGTGCACAACGTCCGGAGATATAAGAACACGCTCCTCAGCTCTCTCATCAGCCTCTAGGTTGTCAGCTTCTTTAGTTGCTTCATTCAATTCATCTGCCTTGCAGCAGCGCAGTTCAATTGGGCTTTCGTAGTTCGGATAGCCGACGTCAGCTAGAAAGTTGTGCCAGTAGAACTGATTGAACGGAGTTGATGGCACGAAAAACTTTGTATCTTCCTTGGAGGGCAATTCGCAAACGTTTTCGTCGAGAATCAGAGGCCATAGACTGTCGAAGAAAGAGCTACGCAGTGTCAATTTTGAGGATCTATCCCCGAGACAATCCATTTTGGTAAAAGTGAATATGATGAACTCTGTTTGGAAAATGTAATATTCGACAATTATATTTGACAATTTTCAAAATTTTGACAAATAATTTTCACTGACACACACAATTTGTCTCTGACAACTGCCAGATTTCTGTTATCGAAAATTAATAACTTCTTTATAGTAGTATCTTGAAATATGGATGAGGACATTGTTGTTAATTTGTGCAAACGTTTGAAATGTTTTACAGTAGATATTCAAAAGTTGCAGAAAGCGAAGGAAAGCCTTACCATACTGCAGTACCGAAAGACCTTCTTGGATCTGCTCGGTTACACCGACGATGACTTTGAATTAGACATCGACTCGCCGAGATGGACACACTCCCGGTGTCAAAGCAAACTGAAGGCGACAGAAGCTTTTGCTGAGGAGGGAGAGGAGGAAGAACAAGTCGAGTTAGAGGAGTGTGAACCGCTGCCTGAAGACAAATGGCATGGCTATTTCGAAGGGTTTGAAGTGTTAAACGATCCACAAGGTTTAAACTTGAACGAGAATAAAAAGTGCATTCATCTAACGCAACAGGAATGCGAAGAGGACCTCAAACATTATTTGCGTAAGTTTTGAGTACCTTTTAAAAAAATTCTATGCCCAAATGTTTGGTAATTGCATTTCGTAGGTACTGGAATTCGCTGTTTTATGATTGATCTATTCAGCGGTACACAGTGGGATAACCAGAAGCTCATAGTGCAGTTACGTGAGAGTGAAATAAAAGTAGCCAAGGAGTTTGGATTTCCCGTGGTGTCCACTCTGTTTGCCAAAATATCGCCGCGCTACCAGTACACTGGCTACCTGGAAGTGCATGACAGCTCAATAGACTTGATTAAGGGCGAGAAGGTTTATCTGACAACAGATCGAAAATACTCCTGCCACACCAACTCCAAGTACATATATGTGAATGCACGCTTTTTGCTGGTAGATGTAAAGCCATACGACTTTATTTTAGTCGGCTGTGACATTCAACTGCTCGTCATAGCCAACTATAGCGAATATCTTCAATGTTGCGTGGCCCGCGCTGGTAAGCTAAAATCACATTTGTCGGTGCTTTTTCCACCCAGATGCAACAAGTTTCGCGTATCCTACGAAGAACTGGAGGACATGACATTTGCCAAAGAAGTTGGCATTAATGTGATTGTATCGGATATTGCGGGCACTGTGAAATACCTCAAAGATTTGCGGCGCATAATGGATTTGCTGCAGTGCGAGAATATCCGTTTGTTTGCACGTGTTGAATTCAATCGAATACTGGGATGTGATGGTGAATTGAACTGGGTAGCAGAAATGTACGACGGCTTTATAGTAGAAGTGCTGCCGCCCAAAGAAGGTGTAGAAGCGCCGGCTATCATGAATTTATGTCCCGACGCAGAGTGCCTTATGCAGCTGGCATATGCATCAAAGAAACCAATTATTATGGATCCTACGCCAATTGGACAGCAGCTGCTACGTGTAGAGCCTGAGCACTACTTCTATATATTCTACTATCCAGACAAGTATATTATACGTTGCGATCGTTCCAAATCAGCATTCTATTTTAGTTTCCTTCAAAATGCCATTTTTGAAACGATACCCCCAATGACACTGACCCCATTGCCTTATTGCGATGAGTCTCACACTGGTTCCGATGTTTTAGCTCGCTCGGCGGTGACTGCTTCCATCGAAATGGGAGCAGTGGCTATAATTATTTGTGGAACAATGGCACGCATGGTGCAGAAGGTAGCGCATTTTCGTCCAAGTGTACCGATCATTTTTGTAAGCCACATGCGATCGGCTGAAGATTATATTTCGTTGTACCACAACGTTATCATGCTGCCCTTTACCTCGAGTCTGGCACTAACTGGCCATGGAATGGAGATATATAAGAAAACATTGTATGCCATTGCATATCTAACCTCGAGAAAGTTGATCAAGGATGGACAACAACTAATACTTATTTATGCTGCTGAGCCAGGAACTCAATTCCCGGATAAGTACATAACTTATAAGTATGAGAAAAAAGACTTCACAACGCACCTCGCACAGTCGATGTTTACAACGCCCATAACGCAACCACCATTTTAAATATTGCTGAAAATATTTCGAAGTTCCTTATGCTATTTAGTACCCGTAAAAAAATGTCCATCACTCATTCTAAATAAAATGTTATATAATTAAATTATTCTGTGATCGAAAAGCTTTGTTAAATAATAAATTTTTGATTCGATTTGCATACAAATAAGTTGTATTTTTTAAACGAATCAATGATTCTTGACCTAAATAACCCTATTCTGGCATCTTTAAAATTAAATCAGGAACAAAGCATCTTATTCAGTTAAGGAACCGTACTCGGATTTACTGGCAACGAATATTCTCCCCAGGATTTTTATTTCTATTAGAGTCGCCGACGAGTTTAGGTACCGTATTCGATGAGGTTGACATAGTCCAGCGCTTAATTTCCAGCGCCTGCACGTGGCTGGTCACGGAATTCGAATGGATGAAAGAGCATGGAATGGCTTACTTTGTGGCCCAAACTTGATTTGAGGATGAATCAATAAAGGACGACCAGGCAAGCGTTCGAATGACCAGGTATGGAGAGATCTCTCCGTACTTGGCATTCAAAACAACTTGCGTCAGCGCGCAAAAGACTACAGAAGTTGGGGCGCACTCCTGAATGGGGCCATGTCCGAACGACGGTTGAAGGCCATTTAAGTAAATATGTTAAATGATGTCGAAGGAATCTACACACAGTCCTGGCAATCACAATCTCAAAAATTAAAAAGTACACATATATTTTGTCTACTTGTATTATTTAATTTATTTAAAAAAATATTGCTCTTTCCATATATGATTTTAAACTTTTAACGAACTGCTACGCAAATTGATTTAATTATTTAAAATTTCTTAAAGCAATTTTAATTAATAAGAATTAATAACTTATGATACGAAATTATTTTAATACATTATTGGTATTAATATTAAGTACAGTTGTTGAAATAATCTAAAGTGCAGCAGCTTATTTCTGAGGCTAAAAAAATTCCTCCTACAAGCAATAATTGAACCTCAATAATTGATAATGCTACAATTTTTAATAATGAATTTCTAGGCTTTTCCTTAGTCGAATGTTTGAAAGCGGCTGCATCTGAGATATTTAAGTAAAATTTATGTAAAATTTTATTACTTAAGAGTTGATTTTAAATTAACTATAAAATTATAAGTATGTCTTTTTTAAGTAATTCTCTCCGGTGTTTTCAACACAATCACTAATTATTAGTATTATTGGAACAGCTTGCTTTCGCTTTGTCTCACATTTAAAAATATAATTTTGAGGAAATCTTTCTTTACTTGGTTTACTTGTGAATGTGAGAATAGTATTCTATATTTTCTAAGGATTCTATCTCCTGAATAGGCTATTATAATAACTATAGAATAAATGTATTTTATATTACATAATAATTGTAGTTAGTGTCAAAGATTCTGCAACGAGGTGTTTAAGTTGTTCTAATCTAGAAACGGTCTTACATAAAACGAGCGTCTTTTCATTATAATTGAAACTTGAAATGTATATATAACTATTTGAACAATTTAAAATTTATTTTTAGTACTTTGCATTTTGGTTAATTAATTAGCACTACTTAATATAATCAACATACGCTTTTAAGCTTTCGGAAAAAATTTTTTAAAATTATTTTTCCAAATTGCGCATTGTTTGCATTATATATATACTTTTTTTATAATATTTGCACATATTCTCTTTGAGCACTTAAATAATTTGTATATTTGAGGTTAGATTCGATCAGTTTTGATTAGATTTGTTTTAAAGAAGTTTGTCTTTCGACTTCCACTTTTGTAATTTTAAGCTGAACTCTACGTGAGTGCGAGTGTTTCAGTTTTCTTAAGTCAATTTAAGCAATTTGCATTATTTTTAGTCGTTATTAGATAATCAAAGTATAGTTGTATTCGAAAAAGAAAATATCTTGTAAAACCCTGATAAGTTAGCGCACTGTTTTAAGATAATCTCCTAATTATAGACTATATAAGTATAATTATCGTTTAAATCACGCAAAATTTTTGTCTGTACGAAGTTCAGTTTTAAGTCGTTACAACATTGGTCACAGCGCCGACGAACACCACAAATCGTAAAAGTACACACATAACCTCAATTATGAACGCCTCATTTAATATTCTCGCATATCACACTTGTGGGCTGTCTTCGTGGCTTTTAGTCGTCCAAACGCCCGGCATTAGCTGTGGAGGTAGATTAGATTGTGGTGTGGCCATTTTTTTTAAAGCATTACTAGCATATATGGGTTTCACATCGATGTTATTACCGCCGCTACCTGATGTGTAGCCCTTATTATCCACACCATCGATGATCGTGAACTGTGAGGCCATGTTCTGTGCCCCTTGCGATGTGGGTGAGCTAGAGCTCTGCGGCCGTGACTTGGGCAGCGTGCGTGGACTAGAGATAAGCGATGTTATCAGGCCGCCGACAATGGCTAACGAAGCAAACGCTGTTTGAGGTACCAGTTGACCGAAGACCACAGTTGCACCAATGAATGGAGCACCAAGCAGCCAGAAACGCGCCCAACATATTGTTGAGAATGCTGTAATCTTCTTTTTGTCATCGCTGACCAACTCTACTGTGGATGTGGTTAATATGGAAAGTGTGGTGGAGATTGCCATCTTTGATATCATAGCACTTAGCATAAGCAATGCTACGCGTCCGTCGATTGACACCACTGGTACATGTGGCACCAACCAGCCCATATAGGCAATGCAGCCAGCAAAGATATTAAACAGTCCCGTCCAAACCCATTTCCGCGTAGTTTTTAGTATGAGAAACAGACCAATGAATGTGCCCGTGATTTCACTAAGTCCCGCAAACACTGTGTTCACGTAGAGGTGTTCGCGTGAGAAGGAGCGTATGTTGAGCAGCATGCCGTAGTATACGACTATGTAGATGGACCAGGCCAAATGCACGCACACCATATGTCGCACTGCCTTATCGCCCTTCCAAATGGTCCACCAACCACTTGGCGGCGGTGCATCCATAGCGGTCTGCGCCTGCAATTGTAGCTGCTGATCGATATCGTGTGGAAGACTGTAACGTGTGCCATTCACTTCAACGCATTGCAATAATATTTTCTTTGCATCCATTACTCGCCCACGGGCGATCATCCAACGTGGCGAATCGGGTATCCATCTACGTAAAAATTATTAAATTAAATTAGTGACCGAAAAATATTTTTTTTTATATATTAAAGCTTGTTACTCACTGCCACAGATAAATAAGTATCACCGTTGGCCAAGAGATAGCCATGTACAAGTGCGACCAACTTGAGAAGAAACTCGCCACGCCCGGCAGCATTATGACACCAATAGACCAGAACTGTTCGAAGAGTGTTGAGACACATGTCTTGTACTTTCCGCCCGTTATATCAGCCATTATCATGCCACCGGCGGTGTACATCTGTGCGCAGCAAACCGCCGACAGGCAACGGAAGAACACGTGCAGCTCATATGAAGCCACGTAGCCAGTCAGATTGCCACAAAATATTTGCGCAATCATGCCGAAGAGCATCACATTTCTCGGGCTAAAGCTGTAAAAAAAAAATAAATAAATCGTTAATCAATTTGTTTGCGGTAATAGATTGTAAGTTGGCAAGAATGCAAAAATATATTAAGAAATTGATTCCAGACCAGATTTTGAAACAGATTCATTACTCCTTCCCCATTTAAAAAAAAACTCTTGGGAGAGAAATCCACAAAATAATACCAATACAAGACATCCCAAACCTCACGGAAAAGGTAATACCGAAAACACCAGTACGAAGATCAGGTCAAAGACACTCCAACGTTTAGACTGAATAGGCATTGAATGGGTGAATATGGGTCTAAATACTAACCATACCAGCAGAGTTGCTGTGGGAAGGTCACAGATGTTCCACTGGGAAATGTCGAGCCAAGAGTGACCAAAATTAAAAAATAATACACAGCAAGTAAAAAAATTACCGTCGAATAAACTCGTTAAATTCCAGCTAAGTCCTAGTCGTATGCAAAAAGAACGAAGTCTCTATCTATTACCGTTTCCGAGATCCTTTCGTTCATACGGACGGACATACGGACATGGCTATATTGACTTTGTCGCTCTTGACCATAATGGGTGTAACAATTATTTCTACCTGTTACATACATTTGCACAAAACCAATAGGTTCTTGTACCTTCGGTACAGAGCCTAAGAATAGGAGCAGGCAAAATTGGAAACAGAGATAAAAGATGAAAAGATGCTTCATATTCTAAGTTTACTATCACATGGAAAGTAAGATGATAAAAACCAATTTATAGCTGGTCAAGTCTATCGCAAGGACTGATATTTATGAGAACAGTGAATAAATTTGGCCGCTTTGGAGTGGGGTACTGATAATAAAGTTCAGAAAGATTATGATTCAGTAACCCATTCCGAAATCGGATTTTGAGTCGGATTTACAAACAGAGGCGTATTCTTACTACAGTGGCACATACCAATGATAATAGTGTAGATTGTGAAGTCTCATTAAAAAGGAGATTTATTTACTTTTGGTTAAATAAATTATTAAGAACTTATATGCCTCGCATATGATTTATGTTATAGAATGTAGAAAAGATAAAAATAACGCTCTTCATGTGTTCCAAAGGTACGAAGAAGAGCTTATTAAGGATTTAAACTCGAGGACAATATATTCAACATTTTGGTAGCGAGAAGGAAAGTTTTTAGTTATTCTAGTGCGAATGTTTGGTAGTCTTAAATTAAGTATCTACAAAACAGCTACTCAGATAGGCGGATATTCAGCCATTGCTAGATCAATTCGTTTAATCGATCTTTTGAATCCATATACTCGTTTGGGACTCCTGTCAATACAATTTAAAAAAGGATTAATTTCCATTTAATTTTTACAAAAGTCACTTACTATTTCAACAGATGATTCGCCAGGATGCCACCCGTGAGAACGCCAAACAGATGAAAGAATTGCGTCACCGAGACGAGAATATCGCGCGAACAGACCAAATCATATTGCGTGATGACGGAATGAAACTCTGCTTGATGCTGAAACTCCGTGCAGGGGATGACATTGGCATTGCGTGAGGACGGTTCCTCCCAGACTCGCGGCTCAAGGTCTCGTTCTGCAAAATGATAGTAGTGATGGGCATGCTCCTGTGCATCTCGAAAGACGTTGCAGAAATCTATGCTAAATTCCTGATCGTCGACTTCTTCTTTCTGCGGATGCGATACCTTGATCCACGCTGTCTGGTTCTGCGCCCCTACTGTATGCGGTGGCTTGCAGAAGAACTCGCCGTGACGCGGCGCCGGAGCTGTGAATATGATGCATGCCATGAACCATGAGGAGGGTATTTTACATAGAAAGATTAATAGCACAGTTCGCAACTGCCAGCGGCCCCATTCGCCAGTAATGCGACCAACTGCATCCACTTTCGATTGCATTTTGCTTGTTTCAGGTTTTGGAGCTTTCCCTTCTAAGCGTGCAAATGAATCCTTTGGATATAGATTGTATTCGTGTGTGTGAGTGTTGTTTAAAGTGTTGCTGGTATGCGTATAGAAATCGTTTTTAGTGTTATTATTGTTGTTGTTATTATATTCAGATTGTTCGATATTTATGCAAATATCCTCTGTGTCCGCATCTGCATCCGATTCGGATCTATTGAGTGTTGTTGTTGTAGTTGTTGTAATTGAGCTACGTCTTCGACATTCGCTTAATGGATTTAAATTTGTTATCGTTGGTGTTGTTGTATTTGTTGTTGTGGCGGGCGTTTTTGTTTCGTGTAAACTGCTTGCGTTTATTGGAGGCGTGGCAGTTAAATTGGAAGAGGTAGATTTGTTTGTTGGTGCTTTTGATGTCTTTGTATCTAAATCAGTATCAGTTAAAGCGCTATAATTATAATTTGGTTTCGTTGATATGTTCTTCGGTGAAGTTGTTGCTGTTGTTGGTGTTGTTACTAATATATTTTTGTTGTTATTGTTGTAATTATTCGTCTCAGCTGCGATATTCTCTTTAATAGGCAGTAGAGGTGATTCAGCCTGAAAGTATTCAAACAGAAATTAATCAAATTAACATTTTTTATGATAAATTTTCAGTAACTAAGCCATTCACACACAAACACATACTTAGGGGTAGACTCTAACGCCTCACCACCATTTTGTTCATTGACCTTGAATTATTTACAGCAGTGAAATTCGACATACTATTCTAAATTTGTAAGCTGCTATATTCATGCTGTAAGCAGTTAATTTATTGATTAAGCAAGTTTGGGTTATTAATTAAATACTTTCGTTTAGTACAAAAACTTTAATCAAATTAGTCTTTTAAGGAAGAGATTAATTAATATTATTAAGACTATTTTTTTGTATGAAACTATATTAGCAATTATTTTTCTTCAATTCACGAAGCAGCATTGAGTGGAGCTTATTGAGTGAGCATCTGCGACTCAGCAAAGCGCATATTTTATCATTACTCTGTTGACA
This sequence comes from Leucophenga maculata, assembly GCA_035044805.1. NCBI lineage: Eukaryota > Metazoa > Arthropoda > Insecta > Diptera > Drosophilidae > Leucophenga > Leucophenga maculata. The sequence goes on along the minus strand of JAWNNP010002849.1, from coordinate 286,450 downwards.
TTAACAAAGTAAAATTAATTAATATGTAGAATATCTTAGCTCAGTCAAAAAAAAAAAAAAAATAAATAAATGTGATGTGACACAAAGATCATTTAATTAAAATATGTTAATTTAAATTCAATACGTATTAAGCTCTGCGCACATATATATCGTATATGTATATACTCTCCTAAAAAAAAGTAATATCAAGGAAATTGACAGGGTACAACGAATTCAATCGTGGCCGCAGTTCGCTCACCGACGAATTTCGTGAAGGTCGTCCAACATCGGTCGTTGTGCCAGAAAACAGCGATGCTGTGTATGAACTGATAAAGCAGGATCGTCATATGACATACCGTGAGATTGAGGCATCCTTGGGCATTAGTATGACTTGCATACATACAATATTACATTTGGTCGTCAGAATGGTTTGTTCACGTTGGATACTGCATAAGAGGGCTCAAAAGAGGGCTCGTGTCGATTGGTACAAGCAAATGCTGAAGAAATTCATGCGAGGTGCGCCAAAGCCGTCTACTCAATCGTGACAGGTAACGAAGCGTGTATATATGCCAATGAGCCCGAAAAAAAACCGCAGTCGACCGTCTGGGTCTTTCAAGACGAGCAAAATCCAACAAAAGTTACTCGCTCGCACAGCACATCGAAGCAAATGATCGCATGTTTCTTCTCGAAATCCGGACATGATGCGACCGTGCCACTTGTGGAAAGAAGGACGGTCAATTCTGAATGGTATACAACCTTTTGTTTGCCTGAAGTTTTCGATGAACTGAAGAAAACCAACCGACGAAGACGAATCATACTTCATCACGATAATGCGAGCTCTCATATTTCGGCCGTAACAAATGAGTTGTTGGACGCTCACAACATCGAATTGATAGGTCATCCGGCGTACAGCCTTGACTTGGCACTAAATGACTTTTTCCTGTTCCCTCACATCAAAAATAAACTGCGCGGACAGCGGTTTTCAACTTCCGAAAAAGCTGTTGATCCCTTCAAAACGCATGTTTTGGAGATATCTCTTTTGGAGTTCGGGCGATTGCAACAGAGTATCGATCTTAATGGTGAAAATTTTGAAAAACAATAAAGTGATTTTTTTTTCATGTATTACCGTTTTTTCATGTTTAGGCTAGAAATATATGTAGCAACCCTCGTATACCCTGTACCCCGTTTAGCACAACTATCCTAACTAATAGCTGTGGAGAGTTACAAGAAATTTCTTCAACAAAAGCGTTCAATGACCTACTCTAAAGAGAGTGGATGGTTCGTGTGGAAGAACCAACTCTGACAAAGCATCAATTATTCCCACCAACACTTATCAGTAAAAATAAATAGCAAAAATGTTCAAATTAATTTTTAATTAAATACGAAATACTATTATATAATGCAGACAAATCTATAAAAGGCCCAATTCACCGCAATTGTGTTGTTTCCGTTGTTGGAAACTAATTTAATTTTGGAGCCTATAAAGTTTCATACATTTCACAAAAATTATTCATGAAATGTTTTTATGATAAACTACATTTCATGATTTTTCATGAAATGTTTCCATAAATAACTCCCTTGTATAAACGTACTAATAGTGACGTAAAAGCTCAGATAGAGAAAATTTGCAATAATACGATAATACGACATGTTGACAGAATTAATTATTAAGCAACTCCCATACAAGGCAGTCAAATATTGTTTGTTTAATATTCAACTCGATGTTAACGATGGAACCCTTTCTATGGAGGTATCACAAATTATACCAATCTCAAAACCATTAAAAGATTACCTCTGCTATCAAAAATCGCCGCAAAAATTTTATTTGATCGACTTGAACTAATTTTAATGACAAAACGATGTATTCTCAGCAAATAGCGCCTGTTTACTAATAAATATTTCAAAAGTCATATGTTTGGCTTAATCGTAGTATTTAAAATGCAGCATTAAAAACTAGGCAAACTCGTCATTTTCTTCAAAGTCACTTCAGCGATATGATTATAAGAAGGACATCAATGCTCAGCTGTACATGGCTATCGAATGCGTATGAATGCGGTTGCAGGTTTCAATTAGCAGAGCACAGCTTCTACGAGTGCACAATGCATATGCATAGTTTCAGTTTCAGTTAGTTTCGAGCTAAGCTGTCGCTGCTTCAGATGCAAGCTCTCCATGGGAATCGGTTGTAGTCTATATTTAGATCATATACACACACACAATAAAATGTAATTTAAAACTAACAGAAAAGCGCCACTATATATTTTATCCCAAGTTGATTATAATGCAAGACATCAGCGTTCAATTGAAGTTAGTCTGAATCGCCTTTTTTTCTTGCTACGAGTATATCATCTGCTTCTGTTTTATTTTGTTGGCGGATGCTTTTATCGTCTTTTGAATTGGATGAAAAGAATGTTCGGTATCCTTGATGAAATTAGGTCGAATGGCTTTTGAATTAGAACAATTGTCGGCTAGGAGCTGGATGCAAAATGTGGGTAGATAAGTATATGTAGATTATTTACATGCTATATACCTTCTCGTATATGAGTGAAATAATACGATTGTGCAGACTAATTTGATTCAAATACATTTGTATTAAATGTATTCCTACTTTAATTTTGTAAAGTGGAATTGACATACATTTGGAAAACATTCGATGCGTGCGAAACAGACTGAGTATGAGGAATGTAAGGAATCGAATGGTTCGGAATTTCGAAGAATTATTTAATTTTTTATTTGACTTATCAATAACTTATCAATAAGGAGTGAAAGTTATTAAACTTCATGGATAAAGTTGTAAAATATGGAAAATATTTATAAAAAGTATTGTTTAAATTTAAGTCGTACTTTGATGCATATTTTATTTAAATTAAACTTTTTACTTCGAAGTTTGCATTGCGAATCAATAAGTGTTTGTGGGAAAATGAGTGCAGAAAACTTGTTGTCATATATTCTGCAGTGTTGTTCCTGCACAACACTGAGTACTTTCGCTATTCCACTTAGTTGTCGCCATTGAATGAAGTAAAATAGATAAATAAAAAGGGGAAATGCAATTGGAGCCAAACAAAAAAGTTTCCCAAATCAAATCGTAAAAGTTTTAAAAGTTGCAGAAAGTTTTGAAGTAGCATAAACAGAGAAGACATAAATACTAGAAATAGTGGAATATGACTTCATGCAATTATTAAATATTGAAAAATATCACACATACAATAGATTGGTTTTCTGCTTTAAGAAAAAAAAACCCTAATTAATTGTTTAATATTATTTTAGTTAAAGTTACTTTAAAACTAAATATCATTATAGAATTATATATTTTAAGGCACACCTATTATATATACCTAATTATATATACCTAATTAATTTTTTACACGCTGCTTTAAACTTACACCAACAATGACAATAACAAAGAAAAGCGAGACAAATTACAAACGAATTTACATGCAAATTTGTATGCCAACAGTTTTAACAGGCGCGCATGTTTAAAAAATGCTCTCAACTTGCAAATGAAGTTTGGTTTTGGTACTATTGGGTTGACAAACGTCCTTGAGCAAACAAAAAAAAAAAAAATTAAACAACAACACAAACAGTGTAAGCATATAAGTATGACAAACAAGTTGCTCGCTAGAGTCGAGGAAATCTACCAAATTGTTCCCTTCACACTTTTACGTCCAAAAAAAAAAAAAAAATAGCATAGTATATTGATGTAAAACTGCGCACAATCGTCAAAGATAAAGAAAAGTGTAGTTATATGAACAGCAGATCTTTAGTTTTAGCTTTAATACTCTTCACATTTACTAATTATTGTAAATATTAATCAACAAGTAGTTTTTTCGAAGAATTTTATTCCCTATATTGAAAAAAATATAATATATATATTCTTGATCAGTTTAAATTTTAAAAATAAAGATATATAGATTAAAATAAAGATATATACTGCAAATTATTGTACACTTTGAACCTCCTCGTCACAAAAGAAGACTTGTACAATGCAGCAATTGCCAAAAATACGGTCATACTGTAACCAGAGGCTCGATTTGCGTTGAGCTGGAAGGCTCAAAACTTTGGACTGGAAAACTGCAGAGCTAACAAACTTTGTCTAAGATTAAATACAATTTACCACTTCGCTATTATAGGACAAATATGGTCATTTCACTGTATCACATTGTATAGTCCTTTAAGACACAGCATATCTGTAAACCAATATATACAAAACTTTGGCACTCTTGGAGAGAGATACATAGTGGCAGGGGATTTTAACGCCAAGCACACGCAATGGGAATCTCGCCTAATGAACACAAAGTCAATACATTTGGCGATTCAAAATTTATTGACTTCTGCATATTAAGAAACTTTATTAAAAAGAATATCATTTAAAGTCAAGATTCGAATTATCTTCTGACTATCATCAATCGAGATAAAATAAAGGTTAACAGCACCACCCGTACCTGCTTCGTCACACATGACTAACCAAAAAAATTACTGGAATGATTTTCAGGAACACTTAAATTTACATCTTGACAATCATTTACCTCTCAACTCTCCAGACAATATAGACAGCTCAATAATATATCTAAACGAAATTATTATCGAGGCTGATTTTGATTCAACTCCTATTCTTAACTAAAACATGAACTCACAAATTACGTCCCCATATATCCGACGCCAGATAAAAGAAAAAAGAAAACTTCGAAAGTCAAGGCAAGCTACAAGATCTCAGAACATAAAGAAAAAAACTAAATAAGGAGGCGAAAGAACTAAAAGATGCTTAACTAAACCTTATAAACGAGGCAGACATAAGTACCTGCGCAATTTAACTTCCACTTCTAAAAGAAACTAATCACTATGCAGAGCAACAAGAAGCCTCACCAATAAAGTTATTCATCGATCCCCAATAAAAAAGATAGATAGTATCTGGCCAAGAACCCACTATGACAAAGCCAATGTTCTCGCAAATCACTTTAAGAACATATTCAGCAACTCGTGCAACTGCTGTACTGATAGTCTGTATTAAAGCTTTCGGAAGCTTCACAAATATAAAATGAAAAAAGTGACATGCAATGAAATAAAAGGTCAATTTAACAAAATAGACGATAAACAATCTCCAGGTTACGACAAGCCGAGAAGACGAACTATCAAAGAACTAGCATAAACGGCTTTCAATTTATATGTCTTATATCTAACTTCATTTTAAGAATTGACCACTACCCAAAATTATCGTTAGCAAAACCTGGCAAATATGCTTCACAATCATCACCCTACAGACCAATTAGCCTTCTACCAATACTATCCAAAATATTCGAAAAACAAATACTAGATCGTATTGAACCAATCGTAGGACGTCATATTTTATAAATACATATTTTTATTTGCAATTCATCCGGTGGCATAATAAATAAAACCATTAGAGAAACGACCAAAAAAATGTCAAATTAGCGCAGAATATTAGCGGCTTCGGTACTGCGAATCAGTTAAGTTAATTTGTAAATGCAAAGCAATAAAATTAAAACTTTTCACGCGGGATCAGAAGGTTTCACAGTTTTGACGCGAAGCGGAGTCATTTATTCACTTTATAATCTTGATAACAAGTAGCTGTCATTTTGGACCTTTGCATGTGTCAGTTTAGCCAGCCCTGATTTAGACTTTTCAATTCAATTTCACTTCAGATGAATATTTCTGCAATATTTAAATTTAATAAAGGATCTATGTCCATATTGCCTTTGTTGGAACTAAGTCAACACAAGAAAATCGTTTTTGTTATTTTTTTTTTTTTTTTTAAATACTCGTATACGCCAAATATTTTTTAAGATTCCGAAGTAATATCACTAAATTTTTACTCACAGGCTAAGCTGCATCAAGCACCTTAAATCATTAAGTATTTTCTACTCAATTCAGAAGTAGAAAATATTCAATATGGCCCCAATGTGGTACTCATAAAACAATGCGTGACAATGTAATTCGGTTCGAAGTAAAAAAATAAAAATGAAGTAACCCCGTTTAATCATATGACTACATTTTTACTTCTATCGTCTTTTTCTTGTTGAACAAAGATTTTCAAAGTTCTTGCAAAGTTTACAGCTAATACTTTTCTTATTCGTATTAATTGTAAAGGATATAAACAAGTTAGATATTATTATATTTCTAATTAATATACAAGACATATGCGATCATATTACACAAATGCTTATATAATATATACTTATATATATATACTTGTATTTGCTGCATTTGTATGTTGTATATGTTTATTTATTGTGAAAGTTTGACAAATGAAATACATCCCGTTACGTGTAGGGTACACCTATACAAAATGTTATGTTGCAAAAGCAGTAACAAGATCTCACTACCGGTCTACTATCTCACTCACACCACACAAACGAACTATGTATATGCATATGTCATTTGCTGTGCGGTGCGCATCTGTTGACAATGGCTGCAATTCACGCACAAGTAAACACACAGAGGCACACTCAAAGCCGCACAAAGCCACAGAGAGCAATTGTTGTTGCTGCTGGCAGAAAAAAAAAAACCAAACTATAATACGTTTGTTTGTATTAAAATTTTTCTTGCCTTTTATTGCTGTTGTTGTTCATGTTGTTTTCGCATTGCTACAAGTATGTATAATATTTGTTGTATGCGAATTGTTGTTATTTGTTTAAGCAGCCATTTTAATGTTTACGGTTATTTTCATTCGCTTATTTTCTTTGGCAGTTCATTTGTTATTTATTGCAATATTTTGTACATCATCGACGATTTTTTTTTGTATGAATTTATAATATAATTATGTACAAAGTGTCAACTGTATTGAAAAAATTTCACTAACTTCAAAAGATGTGCAGTTGGTTGCAGTTTTTATGAAATTTACTAATACGAGCCCTAACCACTATTAATTCGTACAGCATGAGCCATATTGAGGTTTTAGATTGGCCATCTTCCAGTCCAGACCTTAATCCCATCGAGAATTTATGGGCAATAATCAAAAGGAGATTGAGAAATGATCCACAACGCACACGTGAAGGCCTTAAACAGAAAATTCAAGAAATTTAGGATTCTATCACTCTAAATGAATGCAAACACTTGATCGACACAATGAGCAAGCGAATAATCGAAGTAATTCGTAATTCGTCACCCAAAACTAGTTCTTAAAATTATGCGGTGTATGTATTAATAGTGGTCAGGTATATTAAGACTGAAAACATATGCTTTAAATAAATTAAATTTTTTCCTTTTTCAGAGTTGGTTATTGTTTTTGTAATGTTTTTTATTTTCACATTTAATCTACCTAATCATTGACAATTAACAGTTAGTTGATTCTAACCATTTGGAGTTAAAATTTTTATTTGAAATGTGAATTGCAGCGAAATTGCATGCTGTACGAATTAATAGTGGTTAGGGCTCGTAGTACATAGTATTGTTAGTTTTGGAATGACCAAAAATTTTATTAAAAAGTAGTCAATCAGTTGACTCTACTGTTTGGTCTCGAAAAAAGTGAGTGACATGGTGAATATTAAAAAGCTTAAAAAGAAGGGCGGACTCACTTAATTTATACAATAACATTTTTTATAGGCATGCTTAAAATAAAAAGCCTTTTGATCATTGTGATTTGTTGATATCAAGTTGATACTGAACCAATGCCGAAATATATTCAGTTTTAACAAATACCTATTCAAATAATTTGTAACTTTCATTTTGAATCTCTGCAAATTTCTTAAATTTTGTAATTGCACCGATTCGTAGACAGAAACAAGATTTCCCTCAACATTTTTATTTTTATATATAATAACAACATATAAAATGCAAACACCTGTGCTCGTAATAAAAAGGGTTGAAGATATCCATCCTAAAGGATATTGTGCTCGTCGGGGACCTATAATCAAGTCCAAGAAAGAGTTAACAAAATTATTTGATACACGATTTTAGAACTAATTAGAACTTTTCCACAACCACTACTTAAAAAGTAAAATGTCAAAATAAAATTGCCTACTTTTGGGTTACTTCACTCAGACTTTGTTGCAGTCAAATAAAATATCTAAATTTACTGTTTGAGGTAGCTCCCATTCAAACTACACATCCACTTTTGATTTTTTTATGAAACATTTTTTTATTCCAGTCAAAATGAACTTCAAATTTGGCATCTTTTGAACGGACGCTTTACAACAATATTAAGGAATATTATACTTCTCTTTTATGAATAACTCCCATACATATTCACCACTCACTTTTAGATGTTTATATGTACAACTTTTTAATATCAAAAACCAAGAGGCTGCTTCTATTATTTACAGATGTATTTATAATAATATCACAGGTTCACATAAATACATTTGTAAATATTAGAGGCAGCCTCTTGGTTTTTCATACAACAACGAATTTGCCAAGAAAAAGACGATGAAATGCGAGTGTTTGGCATAGACAATCTATACTCGGACATACTTGTATAATAAAATCGTAGATACATTTTTGTTTGACTGCTTGTGCGCGCATCACCCCTAAGCCGCTGAACCAATTTGTATGAATTTTGGTATGGAAATATATGGGACGTTGAAAGAACAAGAAAAAGTTTTCAGTTTGTTAGAATCGACACTCCATCACCATATAAGCAATAAACAAAATTGGGCATATCTTTGCATCCATTTGAGGTACAGAGATGGTTGACCAACCGGTCAATCATATTTTTCCAGTCTATATTTTTTATTTTTGCCTTGCCACGATCGACTGGACTGATAGTCGAGATCGACCGGTCGTTCGCGATCGAATCGAAAATAAAGAAATAACTCTATTTATTTTGGTCCGAATTTTGTATATCACTAATATTGCCCCCAATATTAGTGATATACAAAATTTATCATAACTTGGCATCTGTTTAAGGTACAGATATGAAATTTGGTATAATAGGATGAGGAGAAGTAAGATCCATTGGACAAGTTTGGCTTTACTAGGCGCAAGCGAAGAGGGTGGGACTCAGCTAGTAATAAATATAGTAGTAATATTCTCATTTTAAAATATTTACAATGAATTTTACCCCAGTGTATAGACGTTTAGATTTATTCAATTAAGTCAGAATTTTTACAAGAACTTAAAGGTTGCATATATTCGCGATCTGCGCTGCAAGTCATTCTAGGCTTTCCCTTCTAAGTATGTAGAATATTCCCGTAATCTTTGAAATCTTGGTCTGAAAGTTGAGATTTAGTCACATCGTTTAAATATTATTAGTTTGGCTTGAATTATTTTAGTAATCATACGCACTTTCATAGTGTCATGTTTTACAATAATAAAAAAAACACATATCTTACTGTGCTCATTTAAATTCAAGTTGTTATATTATGGTCTTTAACTTGTCATTTTCCTTGTTCACAATATGTTGTGAATATATGTGGTATATAGACTCTTTAAACAATAACAAATTAAATTACCGCTCCCACAGATTAAAAAAATATACAATTATTCTATGTAATAAAAATGTATTAATTTAAGCAATTAAAATGATTTAAAAATAGTAATTTGTTTTGAATTTGGTCTGCTACAAAGATTTAGGGTCTCTAGTTCAGCGGTCTTGCCAAGAAAGCAATACAGCATTGTAGTGTCAGCTCTACAGAAATTAACGCTTTCCCCTTTTTTTGGTATTTATTCAGGTTTTATAAATTAATATTGTTGAGCGATCTTTTCGCTCACTGAATAACTACTCTCAGATATAACAAATGTCACTAATATGAGTTTGCCAAGCAATATACATGCGCCGTCGTCAAATCATTTGGTGTTTTAAAACCAAGTGAAAGAAACCAACCTAGAAATCAAACTCACATATACTTTGATACTAAATATGAAAAAAAAAAAAAGAATTTGTAATATGTATACATATTTTTTTAAAAATAATTCTAATATATTACTGAGCGTTTGACTTATTATAAATTATTACATTTGCGTTCTTAGCCAAATAAGATCCACTATAAATTTTCTATTAAACTTTCGCAGTTTAATATGAGGAAATAATATGAGGTGAAACTCTGTTTAAATTATCATATAAGAAGTTCTAAATTTAAAATTTTTTTTTTAAATGTTCAATTTACTATAAGATAATATTTAACACAATAGCAGAAGTAAATTTTCAATTAGAAGTGTTACAATTCGCATAGTTCAGTAAGCAAATACACGTTGCAATTGTGTACACATGTTTACATAAGTACTTAACGAAAATATATGCCATATAAATGCGCATATTTACTGTCATACTAATAGATTTAATGCTTCATAATTAGAATTAATAACTGTTTGTTAGACTTATGTAAATATTTGCAAGTTTACAGACAAAATGTGTTGTAGCGACATGAAATTTAATAAAATCTTTTTCTGTAAAATACAGGATTTTTTTTTGTTTTAAGATTTAGATTAAGATATGCTTGCTGATGAAATTTCGCTGTAAAAATGAAACGCAAGTAAAAAATTCACTTGTATACTTTGAGCTCAATTTAAAATTTCTCACAAATTATATATGCTTCGGGCTAAATATGTGCAACAACAACAATTTGTATACTTATATTGTAAATCTTTTAAATGAAAACCGCTTATGGAAATATTATTAAAAGCATTTTAAATAGAAATCGATTTAAGCTGAATACAAAGGTTAAGTTTTTTAACATAAACATAGTAAAAAAAAAATAAAATTCAATAAAGTATTTTTGCTCTTACATTGTTTGGTTTAAAATCAAAATACGCAAAGGCTTTTAATTATTTCAAATCCGACTGTATAAATTTTGTGGCCTTCGGGATTGCAGAACAATAAAGAAAGCTTAAAAATTCATAAATACGATTTGAACGCGAAGATTTATGAGGAAAATTGCGCAATAAATAATTCATGAGCAACAGCAACAGTGAAGCTTTCAACAGTGACTGAAGGCGCCGTGAAGTAGGCAGCACAGAAGCAAAGAAGAAATATCCTTAGAGCAGGTACGTCTTGAACCATGCAGAGCGCCTAAAAATATGCAGTAGCACGCACGTTCGCTCATAACGCGTTAATTAATGAAATTCTGTGAAATTTTTGTGTGTGAAAATCTACCGCACAACTACAAAAAAAAAAAAAAAATAATGCAAATAGAAGAGCAAAACAGAATGCCGACAGCAAAAGTCAAAAAACTTAATATAGGTGCATATAAGCGTGTGAATGTGTGTGTGTGTGTGTGTGTGAGAAAGCGTAAATTTTATTTATTCATTTTTAATGGAGTTTCCGCTCAGCGCTAAATTTTGACGTCGCACTTTTCTTGCTATTTAATTGCAAAGGCTAATATGTACGAATATACGCAATATACGAGTAGGATCGAATAAAATAACAAAGAATGCGTAAGTGTACAAGCGTAAAACGCCTGCGGTTATGAAATGTTTTCGTTAATAAATACACACAGCCAAACATTGACATTGTGTGAAGACACACGCAGTAATTGTATATGCATACACATACATATATATGTACATATTCATATGTGTGACAATCTGAATTTATCGCCTTTAAACACGCTGTGCAAATGAATCGATTACTCTGCATATTTTGAAGCCATGCGAATTTTCAGACATTATGAATCATGCTGAGATAAACATACATAATAGTCTCAAATATATATAGAGTATAATTAGTAACAGAAAAATACCCTGCATTGTACGGGAAATCTAAATTAACTTACTGCATGCATGATCTAGGAACTGAATTACACATTTCTAGTGATCGGCTTAAGCTTAAATTGGACAGAACAATGGAAAGAGAAAAAATTTAATAAGCAAAAGTACAAAACAACTATTTGATTCTTCAGATTGTGTTCAGATTGTCGTTAGCAAACTGGCGCATAAAAGTGAATGGTCAATTATAAAAACTCAAATTTACTCCCCTGTGCCTCGAATAAAAAGCCAATATGGACATACGGCTCCCAACTCTGAGGTAATGCTAGCAAAATCAATATTCAATTTATTCAAAGAGCTCAATCAAAAATTATCTCAATAATCACAGGAGCCCCATGGTATATCCGCAACGCAAATATCCACAGAGATTTAAATATCAAACTCGTTGAAATAGAAATAGCCCACATCAAAAAAACCTATACCATAAAACTTGTTGAACACCCTAATAGTTTAGCTTCGTAGAAACGATCGTCCTGAGCATTGAATTAGATAGCGGCTCTTCCTTTTCCCATACTTCATATTGCAAGAGAATAATTACAATTAGAAAAGTTTTAAGATTTGCTAAAACATTGTTAAGAAAATCGATTATAGTCAGCCAATCATATAATATAAAACATTTATTGTAGGCGACAAGGAAAAAAGCCATTGGCACTCAGCTCCAGAAATGTGACTTGTAGGCAATGGATGATATAATCTTTGAGAGCTACGAAAGGGATCTAAAAGTAAAACGTAAACCTATTCTCTGAACACTTTTAAGTTACTCTTGTAATCGAACTATATCAATGTTTTGAACACTGTCCGCTTACTTAAGGTTCTATGCCAAGTGGGTCTGCAAAATATTTATTAGTACTAAGACAGCTTGCAAAGAAATAGAACTAGTAACAAAGCCACAGCATACCCTGCATTATTGCCTTTTTGCTACTCTTTTTACTATTCACTGATTGCATGTACCTGACATGTGTCACCCCGTGTAGTTTTGGAGGTGCGCCACATTAATGAAACTGTACGCATCTTACGCGAATGTGTGGATAATGTATTACACCAACATTTTGATAGGAGGAAGCCGACTTTCAGATGGTTGCTGCGATTGGTCATAGCCGATATCAACCGCGATTAAGGAAATCGTTTTATATCGTTGCGTAACCGTAGATGAAACTTTGACCCAACACAGTGCACCGAAACCCAAGTAAAAGTCAAAGCAGTTGATTTGTCAGGAGAAATCGACACTGAAAAAAACCAAGTGGATCTATCCGGAAATTTATATTTATTACCTTCAACAACACTTAATGATAACCGGGAAATATTAGACCGATTCGATGCTGATTTAAACCAAAAAGGCTTACTTATTAAGAACTGGCTCACAAGAGCTTAGTCGCCGCGTTTATATCATTCCACCCACTAATTTTTCGGGATTGGCCCTCTGTGACCATTATCTTTTTCGTGATTGCTAGGATGATTACTCTTCCGCCTAAGTTTAAAACTTTTCAAGATCATCATTTTGATTTGATATATATCCCTCATGATACAGGGAAAATATAATATGTTGGCTGAATGGGATCCGCCTCTACATTTTTTCCGTACAAAATAACAAACAGGATGCGCAGGAAGTTGCTTCATAAGGGGTTGGTATGCTCATTAAGTGTACTTTGTTGTACTATACATTATTATTTATTATTATTTGTAAACATTTTTTTTACTTTTAATTTCTTGAAATCAGAAACAAACTTAATTTAAAAAACTATTCATTATTGTATAATTGGGTGTTAAATATAGCTCAATAATACAAGTTCTACACATAAATTATACATTTTTGATACGTACAAACGTGCATTTAATTTTTATGTCTATAGATAAGCACTTCTAAATACCATTTACCAAGCTTAATGACAATGGAAGTTCAAAATAGCTTAATCGTTGCTTGATCACAATATTCCTTCTTCCTTAGTTCGTCCTAAGCAGGAAATTAAATTTAAGCCGATTACAATGCCTGCATGCCGCTATTAACTATAATCTTAATATTCCAAAAAATATGTATAACCGTTAAACGCGACATTGACTTCTGGCATTTACTTTGCTGTTCTGGTGTAATTATAGCAACTAACAAATAATTTGAACTACAGCAATTAACCGAAAGCTAAATTGTTGCTTTATTTTGCTTATTACAACATTATAAGACTTGCCAATATTTCATATAATTATGCGAAAAGATAATTAAATCAGAATAATGTTGACCGTTAACAAAATGGTGGCGTTGCTATAAGATACACGCCATTATTAATCATACGCCATTTTGTCTGACGAAAAAGCAGTAATTGATGTTGCACAACGAAATTATTTTGTGTTGAATTATTTGCTTTAAGAAACACGTAGTACAGAGCATGTCTGATATTTTTGCGTGTTTCTTAAACATTTTTTTTTTACGTAAAATTGTTCAAGTCACGTCATGCTTGGACCTTATTGGAGATAATTCAATTGACTATTAAGTACGTCTAGTTTGAGAACATTTTAAGTTAAGTCGCCCCATTAAACTTATCTACAGCGCTTTAAAGCAAATAAATTCAATGTAAATTATTAAAAATAAATTCTCAATGGAAATTGTTTCTTTTTGTTTTGCACTATAATTCAATAAAGAATCAATAGAAAAGCATTTGAAACGAATTCGACATTTAAATTGCTATTTTATTATTGAAGCTACAATCCTAAAATATATGTTGGAATTTGTTTTAGGCATTTGCCACAATTGAATATATGCGCCGCATTCAATGTGTGTAGGTAGTTAATATATTTTCGGCAGTTTCTACGCCTAAACAGATGCTACAAATGTTTATTAACAGCATGCGTCGTTCCATAAATAAATAAATAAGCTTATTGGCAACGCAATCGAAACAAAAATTTGTCAATAGGCAAAGAATGGAGCAGCAAATCGCCTCTTGACGCAAATTACCTAATATAATTTCGTTGAAAGTAATAAGCAAAGTATGTATTATTCAATTTTCTTGTACATATTTGTATCTTCAACACATTTGCATGTATTTATATACTCGTCTGGTATTCATATGAAGATTACATTTATTTTGTTGACTTTTCAACATGTTTGTGACATAGGTCAAAAGACGTCAGAGCACTCATAAAGTGCAGGTTGACTGGGAAAGTTTGTGTTTAGCTTTGAAACTTGTCAAGGATTTAGACATATATAATATATTATAGGAGCTAATATGCATAAAAATTATTTGAACAAAAACTTAATATAGTTAAATATTTAGAATAGAGAACTGAGAATGAGTTAATTGGAAATAATAAATAAGCGAAAGTACTTTAAGGAAAATACTTTTATTTAAATGTACCAAAAAATAATAAATTGGTGTTACAAATATTTTTGAAGGTAACCAGAAGATACACAAACAAAAATTAGTCACAGTAAAACCCAAAATTGGTTTTGAGTTTGTATAGAACTATCTTTAAACAAGTAAGGAAATTTCAGTCGGGCGTAACCGACTGTAAGAGGCCCTGTACCAGTTCAGGTCTCCTAACAAACACATTAAATGTTTCCCGAGCTTATGACCAAACACATGACCACTTCTCACTGCGTGAATATGAATGAAAAGAAAAGGGGGGTCGTTCAAATTCATTTGCTTATAAAATCGTCATTTATTATCCAATTTTGATAACCTTTTTGCTAAATTTTAAAATAAACTTGTAAAATTCCGGAGCAGTCCTAGTCGAATGCAAAAAACACGAAGTCTCTATCTATTACCGTTTCCGAGATCCTTTCGTTCATACGGACGGCCAGACGGACAGACGGACAGACGGACGGACGGACAGATGGACATGTCTATATCGACTCCTCTATCACTCCTGACTATAATGGGGGTAACTTTGGGGGGTCTCCGACCATTATTTCTATCTGTTATTTCTATCAGCATTTGCACAAAACCAATAGGCTCTTGTACCTTCGGTACAGGGCCTAAAAATGGCGTGCTTTTCTTTTGATATACATACTAATAAGGCTAATGGCCTATTAGTTGTTATTTTCTTTGCACAAACCATTTGTTTTGTTTTTTCCGCTTCGCTAGCTTTAAATGTGTATAAATAGAATGGAGGCATAATCAGTATTTCTAAGTATTTTTCACGAAAACAGTGTGTGTGTATGTGGTTTGATGCTATTTGTGTAGATTGTTAAAGCTTTTACGCCTTAAATATTTTACCGATTTTTTTAATGGCAAAAATTAAAATCTAAAAGACGCGTATAACCCCGGCGTTACTGTATGGCGCAGAAGCATGCATCTTAATTGAATCAGATTAAAAGGCGATATGAGTCTTTGAGAGAAAGAATTTTCATCAAATGTTTATATCTATTAGAATTGACGACCAGATTCGGACCCGTATGGACCGCGAGTTGTCTGAGCTATTCGTTTAGGTTGATGAAGTTCAGCGAATAAAATTTCAGTGGCTGCACAAGAGCACTGCAGCATTGGATTGAACAACAGGTGGAGCCCATTTAAGTCTTCAGAAAGAAGAAAAATGGAAAACAAAAACCAAACAAAAATTGTTTTGTGGTTTTTTCCATTGAAAAGATAATATTTATAAGATTTGTATTATTCTATGATATACAGATAATTTTGCACAACGACAAATATGCGTGATGCTTGATATAATGGAATCAAGTTTGAAAGCAGTCACCAGAGATGTGTTCAGTAATATTATTCATTTATTTTTTTATTTTATGATACAAATGATAAAAGTGGCTTATGATAAATAAAATTAGACACAAATATTCTTGTATCTACCGTGTTTTAGGTGGGCTGAAAAGTTTGTAGGCTGACACATAGGTGGCGCTACTAGTATTATATCCATATGATAATTCATTTCGAGTGAAGCAACTTTTGTTAGTTTGAAATAATGGATATAAAGGAATTTCGTGTGTTAATAAAGCAAAATTGCATGAGCTGTGCTTCGATTTGCATTCGCATCAACCGTATTCTCCAGATCTGGTCCCTGTTCTTAGACCTCAAGAGAATGCGCACTGGAAAGAAATTTAGCGCCGATGAAGAGGTTATCGCTCTCATGTATTGGAACTTATTTTGTATGCTTCAATGCTTTTCCCCTTTTGATGCATGCGCCAAACCATGGTACAATAACACAAAGTAGCTCAACTCCCCACCTATAAGCAATGAGTGAAATTTCAATACACTGTAATCGTTCATTCTGAGTGTTAAAAAGATAGAAAAAAGTGCAACTATTTTGAAAGCGCATGCATGAAGTGGCGTCACTATAGATTATTAAACTATGCACCAAATAATATTTATACGAATGCACGCTACTCACTATACGTTATGTTGCAAATGTACCACACACATACGCTCTTCCCACTCTTTAAAAGGTGTTAGGCTTGCTACGCGAACGTGCTCCCTTCTCTTTCATTCTGTACTTTCACTCAACTTTTCCCCTCACTTTTCTAAATTTGCTCTTCACACTTTTTGCATCCCATTTCTGTGTAAGCTCTTTCTTTGTTTCTCAGCAATGTTTCGCACATTTTCTCCACTTTATTAAATTTTTGTTAAGCCTTTTTTTACATAAAATTTCTTTTTGTTTGTTATATTGAGCAAAAGCGTGACGTCACTGTTCGTATAAGTTACTCAATGTAAAAATTTAGCTTCCACGTTATATCGCGATTTCGTTAAATCGAATGGTTGTTAATTCGGACTTCAACTGTATTTCATATATCCATTTTAAAAAAAAATTAATTTTAAGAATGCTAAGATAGAGTGTCTGTTCTATAAGGAAGTTCCTTAGCTCTACAAGGATTATTTTTTACTATTGTAGGAGCTCAACAGATCAATGTGAGTATTCCAAATTGTGTGTATGTTTATGTGCGTGTCTGAAGATTGTAGATAGCTTTCTAAAAAATGAATATGTTTCCATTTCCTTCATATTTATTTTACCAAAAAAAAAATAATAATTGATTCCATTTCGTTTTTGTTCAACCTTATTGTTTTAATTCAATTCAGCGATTTTTCTGTCTTTTATAAAGAGAATAACTGTACCGATGGCAATCCTTTTATACTTCTATAATTATTTTATTTGTTTTAAACATGAAATAGCCATAACAAGTAACTTTATATATGCTTTGAAATTTTGCGCCCATTACTTATGTATACGAGTATATCTGCTACCGAAAAGTAAAATGTCGCAATTCGGTTTTTATTAAGCGTCATTTATTGTTTATTTAAGCAAAATACTAGACACAAAGTAACGCAACTTAAAACAGTTTAAAATGTTTAGACAGGTGTTTTGTTTCATATAAATTTTAGCGCAACGTATTTGTTTTTTCTATTTTTTTTTTTAAGAAATTACCCATACGCAACGTTTTGCTTTTTTATATCGTATCTACTGTCGCCATTTATTTATCTGTTTTTTTTTTTTTTTTTATTAAAAAAAAGAAATTGTTGACTTTATTTATTTAGCAAAATATTTATCAACCGTTTCGAATTTAATTTTTTTTCTTTATTCAGTTTTTCTTAAATTATTTTAAGCAGCGGCGTTATAAGATGAAGACAACAAGCATAAAAATAAATAGCTAAATATATATTTCAATGTCAATAAGCTATGAAAACGTAGTGGACATCAAAGCCAGTATAATCTAATAGCGACAAATCGCGTATACGCCTCGTAAAAGTTGTACTTTATGCTCTGTGGGCGCCATTTTACTTTTATTTTTTGGTTACAAAATTTCCAACAGCTTTATAACTTTTTCAACTACTGAGTGAAAAGATTTTTTTTATGAATTCAATTTGCAAAAACAAAAAGGATGAAATATGAAATTTGATATCAATTTAAACGAAATATGTGACACGTGCTTTCGACTGACTACTTACATTTCAACTTGAATTATCTAGAACCAACAGTTTATACCATTTGCACTCTTAGATTTGTTTTGAAATTGTTTGCTTACCTGAAAACAAAAAGAAAATGAAAAGACATTTATTAAAATTAAATTTGATACTTTAATTTAATGAAAGTACAGATTAAATAGTAAGCATATAGTCAAACATAGCAAACTGCTTATACCAACCTTTCAGTGCAAACTTGTAATTTGTCAAATACTAAATACTCTACATAGACCAAAAATATCAAGATTTGCTTATAAAAGAATATAATAGATAATCATCGAGTCCTAAATACCTAGTACAACGCAATGATTAATTATATATGTTCGTAATGCTAAATTGACTACAGCAAAGTTCACAGAGTCCTACTCACACACTTTAATCTTCGGAAATGCCAATCATAATCTCTTTACTAAAGAACTTTAGTGAAGTGAAGCTAATAGATTGATTTACTAAACATGCATTAATCAAACAATAGTGTGACAGGTGTTCGGAGTAGAAGGATTTATGCTGAGAAGGGGCCAAACTGTTGACAACAATGGCAACATAACAATCTTTCTGAGTAAGACTTCAGTCACTCTATGTCACGTTGTTAGCGGAACAAAAGGTTTAGAATGCTGCAAACAAAAGTCAGTTCAGTTATTTACTTAGAGACATACACGTGATTGTCCTTTTTTAAGGAATAGCTATGCATTGTTATCCTTTTTAAAGCCTTTAACTTGATATGTCTTGACTTAAAGTCAAAGTTTATCTTAAATATTTTCAAATTATTATTGACTTTAAACAAATATTTCATGGCTTTTGCTGTTTTATAGAAATGCTACAATTTTCACAGCTCGTCTAGACAACTAAGCCTCAAAAAATAACTAAACTAAATTTTGTTTTTATTTATATAAAGGAAAGTGGCAGCAATAGAAATAATAAATATTATTATTTGTTAGCCACAGTTTTGCGCACGATTGCGTTCAAACTGAAGTCTAGTCATTCTTAATGCTTATTATTTATTGGGTTTTGAAGAGCAGCTACTACTCTATTCTCTCTAGCATGAAAAATAAATTGATCGAAAAATTTGCATTGAATTATTTGTTATATATATTTGATGTATATATATATTTGTCGATTTGGCATAGACTTATTTGTAAACAATAATTGCTTAGCAAATTTAAATCAGCCATGTTTGTCTGTTCGTTTGATTATGTGATTTTATGCAAGCTAAGATTAAATAGTATGAAATGCTATTATCAGTATGTCAGTTGGGCTCAGCAAAAGAAATGAAACTGCTAAGTTTTTAAGACATCACCTCCTACAGAAGCTATATATATATATATATTAATGTGCGTAGCTCGTCCCACAAATATCTATTGCCCATTTCGAGGCTTTGCAGGTATTTTTGTTTCCTAAATTGAGCTGCCTACTTAAAAGATGAACTGTAAATCCTTACTTAAATTAACTTAACATAAATTTATTAGTTGTATATGAAGCCTATTTAAGAAAAGTTTTTCGTTCTCTCCTTTTTATCCCGCTTTTGTATTCCTTGTACAATTATATGTGACTAATCGATCTAGACAAGTGCTTCATCACCTTTACTTTAGCTCTAGATACAAATACATTTTGCGCTTTCATAATGCCATAGAAAAGTGCGAGTAATTCATTTATTGTATAACGTGTAAACTTTTTCGATTATAATGTTTAGCGAATGTGTTTAGCAAAGTATATTGGCCGCTGGCAATTGAACTTGACGAGACACGCAGTTGATGAACTTTCAAAGGATGCTATTTGTATAGAAAATAATTAAAAAACAATTTCGCTTGTCTACTATTTGTACTGATAGCTGCGCACTAAACCATTCTTTACAGGTTCTCTGTTTTAGAAAGGATTCTAATTTTGCTGTTTGCATCTGAAAGCATTGAAATCATCATTTAAGATATTTTGTATTATGTAGCGCAATCGAAGGAAGCCTCAAAGAAAAATTGGTTGTATCTTTAAGCTGTTGAATGTGTATGCTGTCGCTTTTCGCACTGACTGTGTCTGAATAATGAACGAGTACTCCGCTGGTATTAAAATGCTCGACATGTGCACGGTTCAGCATTTGGAAGTCTGTTTCAATGCGAGCAGCGGGTGGTCGTCATATTGATTGATGTTTCGTTACATGTAAATGATATTTTCGACAATGTTTAGCTTTGCAGAAGAGTTTGCGGCGAGAACTAAGCACAGCAGGCTTTATAAGTAATATATTCCAATACGAGTATATTTATATGGATACATAAAAGTACATAAATACAAAATGAGAATTCTTAAAGTACATAATTTATTTTCGCTTTAAAACAAAAAGGAAACTTCTTGCTTAAGAATTTAAGTGAAATTCTTAGCTCGAGTGATTTTCTCATTAGAAAGTAATTATGCTGAACAAATATTTATGCAGCAGACAACGATTTTTTTGTCCTTATTTATATTTAAATTAAACACCACAATCGGGCGGTAAGCCATTTTCCGGTAGAATAATTGTGCCACGATTTGCAAAAATTAATTATGTAATTTGCAATTGAATGATGGGTGCATAGAAAACGTTTCTAGGACTGAAACAACTTAAGATTGTAATGAAATATGATAAATAATAGCGTATAAAAAAAAAATAATGTTAACTTCGGTAGAATCGAATCTTTAATATCCTTCACGCGATATTTAATTAAGGTTTTCTGTCTGTATGTCCTTAAGGATAATGTTTTTGACTACATGCCGTTTGGTATAAATGAGCGCTTAATAGTCGTCACAAAGAATTGCTTTTGCTGTACATAAAAATATGCTACTGAATCGACAAGCGATTAGTCGGTCTAAAGCTTAATCACAAAACATTTTTCACAAGGCGAAGTTTGAGGTTTGAAGATTTGAGGCCATTCAACTGTGCATTGTTAAATTCCTGTCATAAGCAAAATAAAAGCAAAAAGCCGTTCTAAAAGAAGAGAAACGGCTAGCAGGATTAGAAATAGTTCCACAATGCACTGATCTAATGCCCTTTCGTTTGAAGTGGACTAGCGACAACATGCAAGATAAGAAGCAGTTCTCCTTAAACAGTCGAGTAAGGAGTATCAAGACTGGAACCTATTCTCCAAAATTGATTTATGATTCGCCACAATATCGAAAAAAAGAGGTACTCGATTTCTCCCATCAGCATAATTAAGATAGGATCATAAGCTTAACATTCGTGTACTCTAGCAGCTGTTTGTCCGAAAAACTGGTTATTGGTGATGAGTAAAATTTGAGCACACAAAAAAAAAACACTTCGGGACAACTATTTTTTAATAAACAAAACGACAAAAGAAATGTTAAATCTAAAATGTGGTCTATAAGTTCTATGGGCTACATCCAATGCTCTCATCGAATTCATTTACAATTTGCAAACTTCGTAACAAAATGAAAATACTTTACAAACTACGTGTGAAGAGTATAAAAGTCATTGAAAATGTTATTCCAACTTATTTTCAGCAGCTGTTAACACAAAAATATAGCAAAACAACAACAAATGAACCCTTTATACAATTTTATCGCCTATATAATCGTATAACAAAGTAAATATTGATTCAGTGTCGTTGATAAACACATTGAAGAAATGGCCGAGTAGCATAAATTTGTCGAAAAATGAGCATTGAAATCAAACGGCCAGTGCGGCGTTTATTTTATAAAATCCTTGGAAAAATGTGCGTTCGAGTGTATTAGATCTTTAATACCCTTTGAAAGAAATTAAAAGCAATAACAAATTGGTATCTTTAAAGTAGGACACGTTGATATGGATGCTTCCTATCTGCTTAAGACAAAACTTAATTCATAATCATCGGTTTAAGTCTTACAAATTCAAAATCTGTAAGAACTTATTTTATAAGTAATTGAAAAATGAAACTGCGCAATCACAACCAGTCAGACGGGAAAGCTGAAAGATACACCTTAATTAAAATGTCTCGTTGAGCTAATTAATTATATGTTCTTTCTTGAATCTTGATTCTTCCTGTATTAAAATCCTTCTGACAAACTTATAATATCCTACATTTGAAGAGTATAAAAAGAGCAATTTTGAAGAAGGAAATGATGTGCCACCGCAGGACAGTCAAGCGCTCACTGTATTTTTAGTTGAGCAAACAAGCGGTCAACGGGTGGGCGTTCAAATGCTGCCTGCAGCTGACACATTTCAAGTGGTATTTACTTAAAGGGACAAGGTTGTGGAAATCGGAATATAAAATAGGTAGGCGTTAAAAATTGTGATATAAAATCAAAATGTAAAAGGAGTTATGCGATTTATTAAAGTAGTTTACAAACGATAATAGTCTTCCAATAGTGTATTATTGGAAAGTAATATATTTTGAATTGCTTGTTATTGAAATATGTGGATCTCAGCATATTATATTAAACTAAAAACAAAACTAAAATATACGCAAGAAAGTACATATTACACATAAATATCTAAGTATACGCATACGAATAGTAAATTATTGCCTACTAATTAAAATGTTATTAGGCTTCTGCGGAATACATATATTCGTAACTGAAACAGCCAATTTAATACATTTCAATTATCAGAGGAGGCGTCACAAATATAGATGTATATTGTACAAATTAATATATCAATACAACACAGACATTCCTTACATCTTGTTTTTATTTTATTAGCTTGATTTCGATTTCAATTTTATTATTGTTTCTCCCTCTTTGCGTGTGAATAACAAAATGCGCCAAACATGCGCAAATAGAATTGAAAAATAAAATCAAACGCACCAACAAATCACTGGCGCATACATATATCTGCATTTGCATATATAAATATACATATATATTGTACGAGTATATGTATGTGTATCAAAGGATCTAAATTGCGTAACGAACACAAGCGGAAATCCTTCTGATATATTTTCCATTCCATTTACGCTTTAGAGCTCCTTCTTAAGCTGTTTAAAGTCGTTCCACAGAGCGTATGAGTGATATTCGTATATTCGTTTTTATTCCATACTCGTACAATTGCTTTGATTAATTTTATATTATATTGTAAGAATTTGTATTTTCTTGTTGTATTTGTTCGCAATGTGGAAAAGTGTTTGATTTGAGTTCTTTCTTTGGTATATAAATATTAATGCTGACACTTCTCGTTGACATCGTCGCACTTTGTCATTGATTCATACGCATAAAACTGCCATACTCAATCACAAATATCGGGCAGAGAGCATATGAAATGAAGAACATATTTTTTTTCTGTAACTGTCATCGTAAAGTCAGTAGCATATATATCAATATGAATTTAAAAGATATTCTTAAATGTTATTAAGGTTATTCACAACCAATCGTCTTAATGTACTACCGTATTATTAAATATAACCAAACGTAGATTTTGAAGGACCTTTGTTGTGTAAGACTCACATTATTTTTAAGCGATCATCGGCTTTATTCATTTTAGTAGAGAAAAGACAGAAAGGATTGGGATCATGCCACACTTCTACTTTTTATATTGATAACTCCAAAAGTTCAATTAAAATAGTTAAATCACACTGCTATCTCACTTTTAATACGTCTTTGGAAATATAACCATAGACTACACCAGAATAACGCTTGAAAATTGTTGAAGTTATTATTAAAATAATGGTTTTCGTGCACTTCGTCCATTTTATGGTAATCATAATCGTTCATCAGAGCGGCTAATTCGATAACCTGTAGATCGTTTACTCTTAATGATAATGTGCATCCCATAAGAACCGTGCTCACCGTACAAGCTGTAGCCACCGTGTTATGGAAGAAGACTCAAATCAATCAATTCGTCTCCGTTCTCAGAAAATGGGGTTGTGCCCATCCACTTTATGAAAGATTTTACGAAAGGAAATTGGCTTAAAAAAGATCCAACTTGTGCAAGAATTAAAGCCAAATGACCATTGATATTGATCTTGATTTTCCAAACAACATTTTGTTCATCGATGAAGGAAAGTTGTCATCTGGAAAACAAGTCTCCGGCAGTCTTGCCATGCACGTAACAACTGTGCATTAACACACTATTGTGGGATGTAAAATATGTTCTACAGGTTGCTCATATTCTGATGTGTTGATGTGCAAAAGAAATCGTTAGGCATCTGGTTAAACCCTTCTAGAGGAGACAATAGATCAAAGGGCAACCTCAAGAACTGATGTAAACTTGCGTGATCCTTTATCTAGGTAAGTATCACAAGCTTGCTTAAAACTGTGTTTTTCCAAATCATCATCAATAGCCAAAATGACAGCCGAGATGAGAGCCAAAGTGTTCATGCGGCAGGATAGCGCCTGACAGTCGTTTGCTCAAGGGGCCATGCGTCGTTTAACTTGGTTATATGCGCTCAGACTAGGAGCATTAGTCAGTATGAATAGGTCATCCAAGTTGTATTTTTTTGAAGTGTTCAATAGCAAAGTTTTTGATTTTCCAATAATGCAAAATTTCTTCCGGCCCACCATCTTAAAAGATGATGATCACTTGCTTGAATTCAGACACTGATAACAATGATTTAAAATCATATGCACGGGTGTTCGCTTTGGAGCATAAGTGCCCACTCATTATGCATTTGTGTGTCCACTCGCTGCACAGCTTCTTCATTCAGAAGTGTTCATTAGTGTTCAAAGCTTTTAAAATCTGTAAAATATACATTTTCCAAGTAATCAAATATTATATACCCTGTTCATATATATTTGTGTGCAGGGCATTAAGATTTTCTTGTTCTCCTATTTTATATCCTGATAGTAAATGAAATACGAGGTCTATTTTTCATGTTTCTAACCAGCAGCACAATTATACATTTTTTTCCCCAAACAAATGTCGCTTAAACAAAGGACACTCGTGCCATTCTCATTGTTTTCGCCACTAAACGAAAAATACGATACCATTAAAAAAGTGTATAATATAAGAGATTCATTGTCCTTAATGTCCTTAGAGGGCGCAACTTAAGCTGCCCCCTAAATGACTGCGCCTTATTTTATACATATTATGTCAATTATGAAAAAAAAAGAATTAAATAAATGAGTACCAAATCAAAAAGCCATATAAAAAGAAAACATGTTTTGATTAGACTAAAAATATTTAGGAAGAGGTGTTTAAATTAAGATAAATATAAAATTTAATAATTACTTTGCAAATAAATGAAATGTGCAAAAATATGCTTTTGAGCAAATAGTAAAATAAGCAAAGAAAATGATTTGAATTTATTTTGTGGACATACTAATATTTATTCAATATGCGCATTCATTGTGCAATGTTCAATAAAGGACAATTTTGTTTTCATAATAAATATTTTTGTTTTCCTACGCATTTTGTATTCATACTCTTGAAATGAAACAACTAGGCTCAATTTATTTTCGTCCTTCTAAACATGAAATAAAAACATTTGTATCTACATATTATTTTGTTCTGCTGCCAGCAGCCATATAAATTTCTCATAAACATCTTTAATACATTTAAAATAAAAAAATATGAAATAATTTGTAAAATAATATATTGGTTAGGTACTCCTATACATAAGTAATATAAAATTAAAAGAAACCCAGCTAATTTTACACACATTAACCATCTGTATACATTGCGTGACACTGTTATAAATTATTAAAAATTGTAAATTATTAAAATTGATGTCACACAAGGTTAATAAATTACATTATTGACTAAAATGTACAATATCAGAAATTGTTGCTACTTTAAATTTTGAGGTAAACACAATTTGACTTTCGATTTTGACTAAGAAGGAAAAATATGCGCAACAGAATATTAAAAGTAGGCATGAATACTTTACACTTGAATTTTATTTAAATATTTTTTTTAAAAAAGACACAGTAAACAATTTGTGTAAAGTTTGTGACTGTAGATATTTTTTTATTAATATTGCAACAACCAAGCATAAGATCTCCAACAAAGCCTTTATTCTTCTATTATATTTCAACCATTAAAACTACTCAACTCAACAAAACAAGCTAAAGGAAATTTAATATAAAACTTCCGCCAATAGTTCAATTGACCTTGCTAACTTATGTTCCACTCAACAGCACAATCAAACGTCCGTAATTCCCAAATGAAGCAGAAAATTATATTTGCTCTACGAAATACTCGAACGATATTCGAAACCAAATATTAATACAATGAAGACCACCTTGCTCACGTTACAAAAGTTTTGCATGCATCAAAAGAATTTGCTGCTAGTAAATTTGTTTTTCCGCAAGGATTTATTAGTCTCTGATAAAGTGGCTCGCCTACTAATGATGTCATTTTGTAGAATGGGGCCGAAGAACATAATTTTTGTTGCCGAAAGGTATTCTCTAAGGTTTGCTTGTGCTTGAGCTTTAAATGTTTGCTTAAACATTTTACTTTATTTATGTCAAATTATTTACATATGTATGTACACACACGCACATATACAATACATATATATAAGCTTACAAATTTTTAAATGTGTTTGAAAGAATATAAATAGCATAAAAATGTCACAAAACAATTATTATTATGCTCCATGGCTTATTAGTGCATAAAAATTTTTCACAATTTACAATTAGTTAGTTCACATCAACTTAAACAGCTCGTTTTTCTGTTATTTGTATAACTTTTTATGAACAATTGCATGAAAAAGATAAGGGGAAACAAAAAGGGGAAGTATTTGTAACTTTTCCATATATTTTGTTTATAAATAAATACCGAAAAAACACATAAACTTGTTTGAATTCGACAGTATTCTTCAAGATTCCTTCAAATTTACATATTTATGTAGCTGCGCTTATTCATTCTCTAGATAACTTGGAATTAATGAACATGCTATCCCGCTTCCCTAAGGGGAGTTGGCACTTACCATGCAAACCTACACCTCATTCTGAGTTTTTGTATGAACGAATTCTATTGATCTTGTAAATTTTGCTAGAAACACCAAGCCTTACGTTAATCCTTATCATATAATTCTATTTAGGTCCAAATCGGACCACTGATAGAGGTAGCTCCCATACAAATCTGTCCAACCTTTGTGAGATTTTGTCTGATAAGTTGTTTATTTGTTTATTGCTTTTGTTTATTTAGCAAACTTCAAATTTTGTGTACATTTCATGATTTCTTAAAAAATATTCCATACAGGCCAATATCGGACCACTATAAGGGGCTACCATTTATACAAATTATTAGAAACAGGGTATCTCGTAGTCGAGCCCAATCGTCTGCTGCGTTCTTTCTTGATAATTTATATCTCCACATTTCTCAAAATTAAATGTTGCAAATACATATATATGTTTCCTATAGAAAGCCAAACCATCCCCACTTTTCAAATGGATCTCACTTCTCCTGATCCCATCAACACGTATACCAAATATCCTCCCCGTACCACACATAGATGCAAAGATATATCGCTTATATGGGGAGTGGGGCACAGCGTCCTCCGATTTAAAAAAAAATTAATGTTACTCCTTATTACATCAGCAATCTGTCAGTGAAAGTCCCGTCAAAATCGGTTTCAGAGATTAGCCGGAACAAACAGACAGACAGAAATTTAAAAATAAAGTATTTAAAGAAAAATTAAAGCTTTATTTCCATTTGGCATTCTACATACAAATAAATGCGAGGATATACTCTAATTAATTCTTATACATTTTTGGATTCAATTACATTCACACCAACTGTTAATAATTTAAAATAGTTATTTAAATAGTTATTCAAAATACGATTCATTTAACTCAATACAATGTTTGGAACACTCAACTAATTTATCCATAGACTTTTTAAACTCTTAACATTTTGGGATGCTCTTTATCAGCTATGATACAGCTGCTCGTATGGCTGGAATATTATTGTAAAAAGCTCATACGACAAAGGGTAGCCGATGAGACAAATCTGTTTTTTCTGATGTTGAACAAAACGTGCACACACATTTCTTTTACCCAAATCTTCAGATAATATTTTGTATATTGTACAGTAAGAAGAATTTAATTCATCTGCCAGCATTCTCTTAGTGAAATTTGCATTGATAGCGATTATTTCAATTACTTTTTATACGAACTTAGTACGATTAGATGCTTCGTGACGTTCAGGTCTTGGATCATCATTAATTCATCATAACCGTTTTTAAATCGTGTAAACTTGAGTATGACAAGTGTAAAGTTGTATTGACTCTTACAATTATCATAATAACTTTTTTTAACCAATTTGCTACCAAGTTTATAAAATTTAATATTTGCTCTTTGTTTCATTATGTTTTTACGACATAGCAACAAAACCTGCTGTTATTAAAAAGTGTGTCATTTTGTAACCTGTCGAACGATTAGCACGATTAGCTGCTTTCGAAAAAAGAAATATGTATCTTTCTAACACTGCCAACATTTAATAGATGGCGCTATGTGCTCTATGATTTAAATAAGAAGTTCGGTTATTTATAGATTATGTATCTATAAATGGTTACGGCATTTGATTCGTCTAAATTGTGAGATGGCTCTAATTTATAATATTAATAAATGGCGTCTGCGAATAAAAAAAAATGTAAAGAAGGGAATTTCACCAATAGATCGTCAAATAGGACTCAATGAAAATATACTATAAAATGTATGTATAACAAAAATAAAATCGTGTCAGCGTATTTCTTCATTTAATTTTTTTTACATAATTTTTATAGTTAGTTAATATTAGTTAAACTTGCTCGACTTGTTTGACGTAATATTATATAGTTTGGTGTCTTTAGCTCTTATAGTTACGAACGGAAGGATGACCACATACAGATATAAATGGCTAGAACGAATAAGCTTTTGATGGTTATCAATTATATATATATACTGTACTAGCTTTGACCCGCGACTTCGTCCGCGGAACTTCCGATAAAAAGTAGCATATCTAATTGCTTTTCTTATTTTGCCTCATTTGTGAAACTATACGGGGGGTGGTCTACCGCCCCTCCGATTTTGTCTAAACTTAATAGGTTGACTTCTCCTCATCCTCTTAAGATATAGATATAGAGTTCTTTTTTTTTTTACAATTTTTACTTAATCAAAATTTTTTTCTCTTATATAGAACTTAAATTAATTGGCATGGCTACCTGCCGTCTGCCCAAGCATAAATTTCCTAACGCATACAATTTAATTCATTAATTTACTAATTTACTAACAATACTTTCTTAGCCCTACCCTCTACTACACCTGCATGTAAATATAGTAAATAGTAAATGAATATAATTCATAATTTTTTCTTTTTTATTTTAGGGATAAGTTAATTCTTAGTTTTAGTATCAAATACACTTTAGGAAAATAGTTAATCCTCATCCTCTTAACATGTATACCAAATTTCATTTCTGTACCTTAAATGGATGCAAAGATATGACAAATTTTGATTATGGCTTATATGGGGGGTGGGGCAACGCCCACTCAGATTTTTTCCAAACTTAGCAGGTTGACTTCTCCTCATCCTCTTAACATGTATAACAAATTTCATTTCTGTACCTTAAATGGATGCTAAGATATGACAAATTTGGATTTTCGCTTATATGGGGGGAGGGGCAACGCCCCCTCCGATTTTGTCAAAACGTAGCCTAAGTTCTTTTTCATCATCCCATCTATCTCTATTCCAAAATTCAGACGAATTGGTTGAGCGGTTTAGCCGTAAGAGAGGAACATCCATACATACATACATACATCCATACATACATCCATACATACATCCATACATACATCCATACATACATCCATACATACATCCATACATACATCCATACATACATCCATACATACATACATACAAACTTCCGCATTTATAATATTAGTAGGATTAACTTTTTCACACCTACTTTTGCGTGCTACATACAGCTTTACTAATTATACTCTTATTCTTTTGAGTATAGGGTATAGAAATATTAATCAGTTTATTCCATTCGTTACAGTAGGGTTTATTCATTTAGCATTATTGGGATTATCGCAGACCTTAATAAGCTTATATGTATGCATATTTTTGATAGGCTCGCCAAGACGAAGCCATTTGTCCCTCTTTCTTATTGTCCATCTGTCTGTCCGTCAAATATATCATCAAATAAATCTCTTCGTTTGAATGTCGATATGGAGAAGTAAAATTAAGCATTCTAAACAAAGTCATAAATAAATTGAGACGCGTAATTTCAATAGCTAAAAATTTAATAACGAATATTTCGTTGCAAGTGAGAATCGCATTTGACTTTTGCTACTACCCAAAGCGAAACATTTTTATTCTATTTTCAATTTTTAATTAAGTAGGTATTTATCTTATTGAGTGGTTTCGGTTTATTTTTGCACAATCAAAATCAATTTCAATTTAAATATTCGAATTCTCAATGGCGTTAAAGTGTCGCTGAGCTTATTAACAGTTAAAACCTTTTCAACAGATTTCAACGATTGGATTACAAAGTGTTTAAAAACGTTTGTAATTTGTGCTATGCACAGAATAATCGAATTCGAGACAGGTTTTTCTAATTTAAATGAATGAAATGAAAAAAATTAATGTTGGTTCCCAGTAAATTTCTTCTCTATTTCGGGTATTTACATTGTACAAACACGAACTTATAATAAAACATTGCTTTTCTTCTTTTTCGTACTGATCTAAATGTATTAATGTTTTATAGCCTAGCAAGTTAATCCGCCTATAATCATTGTATTACCAGAAATCAATACAGCACCATTACAAGCTTAATACAACACTAATTTATGCAAAATGTTCTCAGATTTCTGCTGTCGTCGACCACTAAGTATTCTGCATCAAAAGTAGGCGACACAAGCACAAATTCGCCTTCCTCAATTTGCATTTGTTTACACAATGGGCAAAACCATAGATTTGCTGTCTCATACAGAATATGTGGAGAATTTTGTTCGGGATGTGGATCATTGGAACCTGCAGCAGCACACATAAAACTTGAAAAGGCACTTAGGGCTTTGTGTGACAGCAGCGCGTGTATTTTATTACCAAATATGTAGCTGAGCCAGTCTACAATGAAGCACTAAAGCTATACTAGTCACATTTTAATAAATTTAAATATATCCATGTCATATAATTTTCGCACAAAATGAAGCACATGTCAACTTTTGATTAAGAAAACCGATATTCTCTGACGGCGGTCTTGTGTTAGTTTCTTTCAAATAAATCACAAACACGTGCTTGCTTCTAAGCTTTAATATTAAAGTGTTTTTCTTGTTTAAATATCAGACATTTATAAATTACAAGAAAGAACATTGCAAACAATTGCAACTACCTTGCGCATTTATGGACTCAACATTGTTTCAAGTGCTTACAATTTTAACAATCGCCTTGGGTGACCTGACCGGCTCTGACATACACAGACTTATGCTTTATACTTTATTGGGCTAATAATTTATATAAGCACCGTTCTTAACAAACACATACAACGAACAAAGATGGACGCCACAACACACACATTTTGTCACGAGGAAAATAAGCGTGAAATAATAGCTTGGCATTTTATTGCATCCGAAGTTGCTTAGTTAACTTAGTGTGGAAGCTGCGAAAGAAAAATAACAACAACAATGAATAAGCAGAAAAGTCCTTAAGACGCCCTTAGGCCGTTAATGAGTGTTTAATAAAATATTTATTAGCCTATTTTAAGTGCGCGTTGCTGCGTATTATTTTATGTAGAAAAATATTGCAGACAAGAAGTAAAAAAGAAGAACAACCAATATATAGTAGTTAAATTTATGTATTACCAAGTAGTGTAAAAATATTAAAATATATTACAGAAATAAAAATTGTTGGTAGGTTCAATTTAAAGTATTGGTGTCTACCAATTGGTTGATTATTGATTATTTCAGTATTTGTTTAAAATTAAATCAGTTGCGTATTCATGTGGGAAAACAGTTTGTTTTAAAGTTTTTTTCTCTTTCTCTCTTTTTCTATCTCTTTCTCGCAGTGTAACAGAGTATACCAATATTCTTAATATCATTAATTATTATCATAGATATTGCATTTATTTAACTTCTGTGGGGGACGTCTGCCGCTCATTCCTCTAAGCTCCGAGGGGTCCGTTTATACAATAGTACTTTCTAACCTCTAATTTCAACGATTTTCCTAAATCCAAACAAAAAAAATTCAATCTTCAGTCCATATAATTTTATATCGGAAATTGTAGATTCTACTACATTGTATTATGTTGCCAGTTGTCGAAGTAATTTTCCTCCATTTAATTTGTTTAGAATTTATTTTTTCTGATCAATCATTAAGAATATATGTTTTTCCTTATTTATTGGTAGCATCGTTAATATTTTATAAACCTTACAAAGTTAAAAGACAATTTTTTATTTATCAACATTCCACCTGTGAGCAAATATTGGGAGTATAAAACGGAAGCTACGACGTCCACTCATCTATCTGGCAGTTTGCAGATTCCATCCCAAAAAGAACTTCTCCGGCTTGGCGGCCAAGAACGAATTGAGCCCATTATTTGAAGTGAATCGTATTCCGGTGAGGACATTTTGCATTGATCTGAACAAGCAGTATTCGGAAGGGGCCATGTCTTGGATACAAGGCGGGTGAAGTAGAACTTCCCACCCACTGTTTTCCAAATAGTTTTTAACTGGTCCTGCAACATGTGGCTGAGCATTGTCATAATGGAAAATTATAGCTTCGTGTCTGGTCACATATTCTGGTCGTTTTTCTGCGATGGTTCTCTTCAAACGAATCAGTTGTGCTCGGTACAGGTCCCGTTTGAGCGGCACCCCTTGTAATCCCATCAAATACAGAGCATTGCCTTGGTTTCATTGATATTCTATTATTCATCTTCAAACCTTTTTGGTTGTCCGGGTCGTACTTCGTCTTCTAAGTCAATATTGCCAAACCGTACAAACCACTTCTGGTACGTTCGTTCAGGTAGAGCGTGGTCACTTCCACTTAAATACGATAACATTCACTTTTCTTTCTGTTACAATCATGAAGAAGAACTCTCCGTAAAAAAATTTTATCTTGTACAAATTTCGACATTTTCAAATGAATAGAAAAATTGTTGTTTACGCTTCAACCAAATGACATATACTAAAAAATACCCGCAATGACAGTAGTTTCCAAACGAATATAGTCGCTGATGAACAGGACGCGAAGTAATACTAGTAACGCCCTCTCTTAGGAAACCGCACGAATTAATGCCTGTGTTTTTATATACGATAGAAAGAGAACACATGTCCTTATTTACTCAAATTTGTTGATCAAATATAGAATGGGGAATCCTCGCAATAAAATATCAGACAATAACAATTTAAATTAAATTTAAATGACTAGTTTTTTTTGAGAGTAATAAAAATCGAAGTGTCCTCATTAAGGAATCTATAATAGGAAGCAATAGATTTTCCGGATTTGTGGCAAAGCAGAGCTTCCATTTCCTATTATGTCCATTTTCCCTGCTACGGAACCTTTAAGTCTTATTTATCGACGAACATCCCCCATTTCTCCAATGGACCTTCATTAACGTAAAATATTTGCAGACCTGTGATGATATTGATTTTTTAGTTATACAAGTATGGGTGGCGTTTTTCAAGTTCACATTTTATTGTACAACATAAACGTAGCTTTTGGGTTTGTATTGAGCTACAACATTAAAGCTGATATTGACTTGACTAAAGAGTTTATTGTAACAGAAATACAACAGATGGGGTTAGGTTTGGATGTTTTAGGTATTTAGTACAAAATTCAATACCCAATTCAGAATTCAGCCAAATAACTAAAAAGCAATAAAAAACAAGTAAGAAAATACAGTCAGGCGTAACCGACTGTAAGAGGCCCTGTACCAGTTCAGGTCGCCTAAGAAACACATTAAATGTTTCCCGAGCTTATGACCAAACACATGACCACTTCTCACTGCGCGAATATGAATGAAAAGAAAAGGGGGGTCGTTCAAATTCAATTGCTTATAAAATCGTCATTTATTATCCGATTTTGATGAACTTTTTTGATTTTGGTTTAGAAGGACGTTAACTTTATACTGGTATACTAAATTTTTTTTGTGCCGAAGAAATTTTTACCCTAAGGGGTGATTTAATGGGGAAGGGGGGGAGGGGCAAAATTTTAAAATAAACTTGTGAAATTCCGGAGCAGTCCTAGTCGAATGCAAAAAACACGAAGTCTCTATCTATTACCGTTTCCGAGATCCTTTCGTTCATACAGACGGACGGACGGACAGACGGACGGACGGACAGACGGACAGATGGACATGGCTATATCGACTCCTCTATCACTCCTGACCATAATGGGGGTAACTTTGGGGGGTCTCCGACAATTAGTTCTTCCTGTTACATACATTTGCACAAAACCAATAGGCTCTTGTACCTTCGGTACAGGGCCTAACAATAACACACAGACAAACCGATATGGCTAGAACGATTCATCTCGAGCCTATAACATCTCTTTACAAGCGTAGCAAACTTTTAGACCAACTAGTAGTACTATTTAACAATATTTCGATCTGAGTTTATTTTCGTTTCATATTTTTATGTCAATTTAATAATCGATCAGCTTCCTTTTTTTAGCCGACATGTTTATGAATAACTTTTCATATTTAATGGAAAATGTTTGTTGAACTTTTGCTTCGATAAACCACAACACAACTTTGGGTTCAGTATACCCAGAATCTGCTCTGGTCTACGCTGGGCACAATGACTCGACTCGGTAAATAAGAGTTCAAGGCACCGTGCGGTTTATTTGCATTAATATCAAAACAAAAGTAAATTTAAAATTACAACAATTGTAAATGTATAAATAGGTACATAAATATATTTAGTAAATACGAAAACAATTTGCATAAATGTTCTTCATATTTTACGTGTCCGTGCCGCATGATGAGCATCACGTTTTGAGCTTGTCAACAAAGCGACTTGATGGTGCCAATGCCCGTGGCCCAAACACCTGTGGCCAAATAAAAGTCACACGTACCGTACAAAGGAGACCAATTAAGAATATTGTTATGCAAGTAAATATACTTTCATTGTTTCAAGTGGGATTTCTTTAAATATGTTTCTCTGTTACTGTTGACCTTTTTAAATTATTTACAAAATCACAGAAAAATTAAGGAAAGAAAGCACGACATAAATTGCGTACAGCTGACGAATTACTTTTACTCGTTTAGGTCTCATTATAATCCAGAAAAGTTTCTAAACTAAAAGTTTTCCAGAATCGAGTTGCATCAAGTGGTCAACACCAATAAAAAATTTAAATGGAAAGAAGCAAAATAAAATGACAGCGAAAATGTTGACTGAAAAGGACAAACAGGACAATAACACAAAACAAAAAAATGACCTGAGCCAACAAAGTTAGAAGCGAATGAAAGACTTTAGTTTGAGTTTATTTCTTCTGTATCAACTTAAAGTTTGCTGGTTTTATTTTCACTTTTATCGAGCCTAACTAAAAGAGCAACAGCAGCAGAATCTTAATGCTGTTTGCCTGTCATGGAGATCTTTAAGGTTATACCACAGTTCGTTGCCTTTTAGTTTTTACACTTACAGGGCGCCATTTTTTTCGTGATTTACATTTCAAAGCACACTGGAAACTTACTTATGTCGCCATGATTTGTACATTAAAAACACTTCGCATAAAGTTTGAAGTTTGGAATTTCCAGTAAATATTTAAAATATTTTTACTTTAGGGTATATTAACTTCGGTTATATCGAAAGAAAGATTTGTTTTTTTGTTTATATTGCGGTTTTGTAATAAAATTTTCATTTGCCTACAATAAGTGAATTGATGTGGAAAAGGGTTTTCACATGACAATTCCATTAAAGTTTTTCGTCCATGCGTGGATGCGTGTTGAGGAGCTACATGGACGGACATATATTACCATGTCTGTGCAATCATTATGGGGATTTTATAACTTTGTTATTTTGTTAGCTAACATTGTGGTTGGCTGTCGTAGTTTCTGTAACAATTGTCTCATTTAGCAATAATGGCTGCCACTTAAGTAGTTTGACCTTTAATTCTGATTCTGATTGTTTACCCATTGATTTTCTGTGAGCAAATAAATTTATTTCCTTGCATAAATGTGTAACAAATTGTTTGTGCAATAATTACAGTAAGTATCGAGTTTCTTATGCATGTAAATTGTTGGAATTATAATAAGCTCTCAAGTTAAATTTTTAGGACACGCAAGATATATTGCAGTCGACTGACTATACACCTAAAGTTTTTAGGTTCTTTGCATATAATTTCTATTAAATGTTTGCAAACTTAAATTAATAATAAAAAATATCTTGAAATAATATTGTTTTCATTGTCGCAAGCACAATAATTTGTTTCTAATTCTTTCAACAAATAGTGAAAGATTTTATACCGATTTGCATTTTATTTCCTTAAGGTCCTCTCATCGCACGAATCTATTTCATTTGTTCTCCACGCCATTCTGCATTAATTTTTTAGCGTAGCTGTCTTGGAAAATTCAATTTTTAGGTAAATGTGCCGCAAATCTGTTAATCTACCTCAACGTCAGAATTTCGCTGTTGTCCTTGTTAAGATTTTTTGTCTCTTACTAAAAAAAAAAAATTTTCAAATAATTATATACACACTCGTATATATATATATTTTTTTCACTTTGCCTGAAACAGCAAACTTTTACAATAAGGAATTTCTGTGTTCAGGTCAGGGTGTACCGTACCCGTACATGTTTGTCGCATGCGTATTTTGTTTCTTTTTTTCTCCGAAGTGCGTTAAAACGTTGTGATTGCGTTTTGTATATACATTTTAATGGAAATTATGGTCCTTGTGAAGTGGAATAAATTTCTAAGGTTTTAAATACATTCAGTTTGAAAAGGGAATTATTTGTTTGTTTAAATTTTCATAAAGCAGTTGCAGGAATCGTTAAAGATTTCTTATTTTTGATCAATTTGACGAGTCCGTCTGTTTATTTTTCACCTGCTATGGGACTTCAATTTTTGCGTATTTTTTAATTTGAAGAATTCTCTTGACGTTTTATTTTTATGCACAGTTGGTAAATATTATCAACGATTCCTCCTTTAATGCATTGTGCGAAATTATAAAACTATTCACACTCTGTACAAGGAGTATTTAAAAGCTTTATTGCTCAAAAAGTTTTATAGATGAGTTTTAAGTGATTCTTTAGCTGATTCAAGCTCATTTAAATTGACAAATCTGAAGAATATTGAAGCATTTTACGCCGAATATAATCAACGAATTCTGAGAAAATATCGTTTATATTCGTATTTATTAATTTAAGAAAATAAATTAGATATTAATAAGAAAAATGATATTATCAGCCATGCTCACATTTTCGCAATCACAAACATTTTGCGTTTTAAATTTTAAATCGCAAAAATTGTGCTCCAAAGATCTCAAATCGCAATATTTTTGCGTTTTCATATCGGTTGCAATTAAGCAAGTGGATTGAAAAGTAAATGCAATTTTTCTTTAATTCCGTAAAGCTTTAGGATTTTTTTATGTACTTTTCAATATTTTTGATACTGATTTCAAATACTAAATAATTATTTAATGAGCGTGCCAAAAATTTTCTAAGTGGCAAAAGTAAAGATAACAAAGACAATTTGCGATTGGCTTAGACCGATAACCGATAACATCCAATGTAAAACACATTAGAAATGAAACATTTTGATAGCAATTTTTTGCGTTTTGCTGGAACAAGTTTAAACAAAATCGTACGATTTCACAGAAATCACAAAACGCAAAAGCAAGTGAAAATGGCAGCATGGCTGTATCAAACGACAATAATAGTACAATTGATATTGGGGAAAAAAAAAATATATACAATAATCCAGTTGAAGATAAAAACTTAAACTAAATTGTTAAGACACGATGTCATTATTAATATGAAAAAATGTGGGCAATGGACATCTGTCTTCAAAAATAATAGAGAGTTGTGGAGTATTACCAAAGCAAATTTAAAATCATTTAAAGCAGCTTATTTTGAGCTACATGCAACTTGTCGGAGTGACATTTTGATATGTCAGACCACACAGGAGCACTATAAACAAGTAAGAAAATTACAGTCAGGCATAACCGACTGTAAGAGGTCCTGTACAGTACAGGTCGCCTGACAAACACATTAAATGTTTCCCTAGCTTATGACCAAGCAGTGCACAACAAAAAGGTAGGAAATTAATAAGAAAAATTGGTGCTGATGAAAAGTATTTTGCTCCTCCCACTTCTCAATACGCGAATAAGTGCCTTATAAAACATTTTTTATGTATGAAAAGAAAAGGGAGGACGGAAGTATCATAGGTCGTTAAAATTCAATTGCTATTAAAATCGTCATTTATTATCCTGTTTTGATGAAGTTTTGGGATTTTGGCTTAGAAATTTTTACACTTGATGGGGATTTTATGGGCAATGGGGGAGGTGCAAAATTTGAAAATAAATTCGCCAAATTCCAGCGAAGTCCTAGTTGAATGCAAAAACAACGAACTCTCTATCTATTACCGTTTCCGAGATCCTTTTGTTCATACGGACGGACAGATGGGCATGGCTATATCGATTCCTCTATCATTCCTGACCAAAATGGTGGTAACTTCGGGGGGTTTCCGACCATTATTTCTACCTGTTACATACATTTGCATAAAACAAATAAGCTCTTGTACCTTCGGTACAGGGCCTAAATATAACAACTTGGAGAATCGGTCTTAAGAGATACGTTTTGTTTTTTATATTTAAGCGTGAGTTTCTGTTAATTAACGGATATAAAGTCTTAATTTAAAATTTTTGGGTGATATTCAACAAGCCATAACTCGGAGATAAATGGTCGTACATTTCGTACAATTTCGCGAAAATAAAAAATATTTAATAAATCTCATATAAGAGAAAATATTGATCAATATGGAAAATATATATAATGTATATATATATATAAATATATATATGAGCCAACATTAGATACTATTAATAAATGGATGAAAAGCATGGTAAACAGACAAACAGACACATAGAACTATATATTTATTTATGAACGCCAAAGAAATTTTCACTTAATACTATGGCAACAAAGCTATACCAGCTAAATTCTATCATAATTTGTGATAATATTTTTCTCCAAATAATGGCTAAATCAGAAAAAAAATCAAAGCTGAATACCCTTATTTATAAAAACATTTTTCTGCTTCCACTCAATTAAATAAATTTTTCAGATGGCTTATCTTTTTGAAGAAAAATGAAATAGTTGCAAAACGCTTAAATGCTAGAAAAAAGGAAATTTCAAGCAAGATTTCCTGCTTTTTAAATGAATGGGAGAGTAGCAGCGTGCAGAAGTCAATGAAATAAAGTTAAGAGAGCAGAACGCCGAGCTGATGTCATCTAAAAAAACTTATTTTAATTAAAAATTCAAAGCAGCTAATTTTTTTCTTTTTTTGTGCGTGGCATTATTTTTGTATTTTTTTTCTGTTTTGCCGTGCAAAAAATACCAATTTACAGAATGGAGTAAGTCGCCAATGAGACTGAGTGATGAAAATACAAGAAATGAAAAATACTAAAGTCAAAAAGTGTAAATATGTATATTTCCATGCAAAAACATCTAGATAAGAATTTGGCAAAGGAGCGCAGAACAGACAAAGTGGATGGATATCGGTTCAGATGGTGAAAACTTTGAAAGCGCGAGTGTAAAAATTGTGTTCGATAAGCAGTAAAAATATAGCTAAAAAAGCAAAAATCCATGGGTGGAAAAAAATCTATGAGACACTCAACAGCAGGCAATAGATTTACAGACAGACAGATAGACAGAGACAGTTTGTTTTACAGCCCGTCTAACAGTCAGTCAGTCAGTCAAGTCAGTCGTTTAGTTGTCGCTTGGAGCAGTCATTTAGTCTGCGGAAACAGCCGGCCACTGTTAGCAAGGTCGTTTTGCTTGGAATTTTGCATGAAAACATACAACTAAACTGCACAGCAAGCAACACAGTTCATTGTGCTATTAACAGGACAGCATGAAGGATAACTAGGTGGCGCGCAGCAGTAAGCGGAGCATGCCACAAATGAAAGTGAAAGCTGGCATAGTATTGATATAGTGTTCTCGGTACAAACATAAATACAAACATTTAAACATTCATATACCAGCAAGGCTCTAAGAATGAATGTCCAAAACAGTGATTCAATGAAATGAAATGAGAAAAGAAAAACCTAAACAAGGCGGGCGGACGCGTTCGCATTTTGTACGCTAAAAGGATATTTGGTTGAGAACGTGCAGAAATGTGGAGTATTTTTTATAATTTGTAGAATATTATCTACAATTTTAGATTATTTAATAATTTGTATTTACAACACGACTAAATATGTGCACATATTTTCAGTT
Source organism: Leucophenga maculata (assembly GCA_035044805.1). Classification (NCBI taxonomy): domain Eukaryota; kingdom Metazoa; phylum Arthropoda; class Insecta; order Diptera; family Drosophilidae; genus Leucophenga; species Leucophenga maculata. The sequence continues at coordinate 245,673 of JAWNNP010002849.1, read as the reverse complement.
TAAGAGGAAGTTCTTTGTGTATGGGTGAGTAATATGTAATCGATTTCATAAGATTTCATAAGAAAAAACTGAGAAAATGTTAGTACTTGCACTTGTTTATTAATAGCTACATAATAAAATGTTTTCACAATAAGAATATAATAGAAATTATATTCGAAGTTCAGCCGATTGGCTATAAAAACTGAGTTAAGTGTATTTATACGAAAATCGCAAGGCAGCATTCTAGCACCTAATCTATTCCTTTTATGTAAGTGTAACATACCATAGCTAGGTTCACACTATAACAATGTAATTTTACTATAGGAAGTGTATCGTGATCCTCCCTGATCTTCAGTGTAGCTGTAGTACGATAATGCTCGCAATAACGAAATTTTTAAAGATAAGGCAACGTCTCATATTTTTTTCTATTAAAAAGCTCTTGAAAGCTCTTGAACATTAATGATATGTTTTAATAAAAAATCTGCCCACTCTAGTGCGAAATACCATCCCCAATACCCACCAAGAATTGTCCAGGGAGCATACGGTTAAGAAAATCGAGTTATGAAATTTTTTTTTTTAATAGTTTTTGATAAGCTAATAAAATAGTTTTTGAATAGTGAATCATTTGACAAACAAATTTTGTTGATTCTTAAACAAATTTATGTAAACAAAAAACTAATCAACTTTTGTTTAAAAACTTTCTTTAAAATTTATTAAATTTGACCAGAGAAGCTAAAAATTCAACTGGATACTGTTGCAAGCGGTTTATTACATGAACATTTGGTCGTCAGAAAGGTTTGTTCACGTTGGATACCGCATAATTTGACAGTCGATCGTCTGGGTCTTTCAAGACGATCAAAATCCAACAAAAGTTACTCTCTCGCGCAGCACATCGAAGCAAATGATAATATGAGCTCTCACACTTCGGCCGTAACAAACGAGAAATTTGGACGCCCAAAACATCGAAATGATGGGTCATCCGGCGTACAGCCCTGACTTGGCACCAAATGACTTCTTCTTGTTTCCTCACATCAAAAATAAACTGCGCGGAGAGCGGTTTTCAACTCCTGAAGAAGCTGTTGATGCCTTGAAAACGCATGTTTGGAGGTATCTCTTTTGGAGTGGTTCGAATAAAAAACAATAAAGCGATTTTTTCTCATAAATTACCATTTTTTCATGGTTTCATTCGGCTAGAAATATACGTAGCAACCCTCGTATCTGTAAATATACTGCGAGCTGATTTAAAGCATCGCCAACACAAAATTGTCAAATTTTTCCGTGATTTGAAATGTTGTATATTCCTATTTTTTTTTTAATTAAGTTGCATATTTCTCTTGACCATTTGGAGCAACAGATAAATTTAAGTATTCCATAGACCTAAAAGTTTTTAAAGGTTGTGGTTGGTATACTCTCTTTACTCTTCAAAATGTTCAAATCTTCAAATTATTGCGCTTCTACATTTTAATATTATTGTATCCTTTTGTTTTCGTTCAGCATATAGCTCTAACTACTCATATATCAACTGCGATTGCTGTGAGTTTGACAAATGATAACAAATCATGCCACATAAAATTAACCTATTTAATTAACAGCCCTTTACATGAGCAAGCATCTACACATTTGCATTGGCTAGCCAAATACTTCATAAAAAAGCTTCTCGACAATTAACAAAACTTGTTATATTCACTTTGTGGCGAAAAGTTTATGTTTCACATAGTTGTGATTGATTGAAATATTATACAGACTGTAATTATCCATTTTATACAGTATCTCGGTTATACATTGGAAATAACTTGTTTGTCTACACGAATTATGCTGAGCTCACTTTAATTGCTGCCTTCGACTATCAAGTCTAATACCAAACAACTCTTGAAATTTATTTGAAATGTGAAAATGTAACCAGACCCTTCATGCACACGCAGTTTAAAATTTCCAGCAGATAAAGTTTTTTAATTATAACTGGGCAGCTCAATCAACTACATGCAATGCGTGCTGACTAAAATTTTGCGTATAAATTTTATATGTGATTAGTGAAAATATTTTATGTGTATACCGTTGCTTCATCATCTTCCTCATCTTCATCCTCGTCGCCATTATCTGCCTCTTCATCGCTATCGTGTACAAGTAGCACCGCCTGCGACGCAGCGGCCATATTATCACCGGCAACGCCAGCGGCAAGTTTGACACTGCTGTTGCTGCTCTGACTGCGGCCATTGTCGCCATTATTGCTGCTATCCGTGAGCATAATGAACCGGAAACGGAAACGTGACGAGTTTTTAGCTAAACTGTCTGCTGCCTATTTAACGGTAATTAGAGCACCGAATTTTGTCAACGACGACGAACGAACGTTCGAACGCCAGCACAGCACGCCAAACACTTTTAAAATTTTTTATTTATTTATTTAGACGCATTAAAATTGCGTATGCGACACTTGGCGAAAGCAAATTAAATTTGATCTATTAAAATTTATGTGAGAAACAATCTCATATTGTTTGCATTATTCAAATTGTAAACTTTTGATTACTTTTTTTTCTCTTCTATTCTACGATTTTAATTGACACACTTTTACTTTTACTTCTGTTGCAAAAACTGCTACACGTATTTTATACTTTAGTTAGATATACATACTATATATTTATATATTATATTACTGAGGGAAACCTTTTGCTATAATTAAGTTTTGTTTAAATATTCAGTTTATTGGTCGTAAGTATTTCAGCACGCGATCATCAATGAAAATATTACTCAAAAAATTTCTAACACGCGCACAAAATTGTTCGCGCTTTTTGAACTAAGTTCGAGCAAAAATGTCGCCAAAAAAAAAAACAAATGAAAACGAATCGCGAAATTGTGCCATCGAGTTGAGTGCCTATGCTAAAGGAAACGTTTCTTCAGTTAAAACGCGGCGTTGGTCGTGTATTCGTTGCCTCGGTCAACGAACAACTGATTTTCCACTAAAAGCTTCAGTAACAGCAAACTTCGTTTGTCCTTACATATTAAGCCGAACGCAAAAGCAAAAGCTCTGCTTTTTCTATTAGGCTAAGGCAGCCAAAACTTCCGTCCCGACATCCTTTATCATTCCTATGCTAACTTCATTCACATTTCAGAACTTGACTTTCGAACATGGCACACAGAAAATCTCGTGCGTTGCGTGTGCCATTCGTATGAAAGCGAAAGTTCAAGGCAGTCACGTGCTGTGTTGTGCTGAGCTGTGCTGCATTGTTTTTCATCCATAAAAATCCAGGATAAGTGTCCACAACTCGTCACCTACTCCTTTTGCGGTTACAAGGAGACGAGCAGCAGGACGGCGGCAGCTATGAAAGCTTTTCGGCACCAAACAGCTGACATCAGCTGTTGCGCCACTCTAATGCGCTTCGTAAAATACGAGTAGCACACATATTTATGTCGTCGTCTTGTATATGCATAGCTACGAACCATGATTTCTGTCAGCAATTTTTGCAATAGTTTGGATCGGTTTGTGCTAGGCTAACAGGCTGATACAAATGCCTACTTTTGAAGGTTAGTCTCGTGCGTGTTTGAAATTCTTAACTGGCTGTACTGTGACTGAGATACACAAACCTTTGTACATAAAGCTTTTGAGATATATGTTATTGTTTATTTATACGCACATAAATACAAATGTATTTATTCGTTGTTTACGAAAATATTTTATTGCGGTAGGTTTCATAAACTTTTGTATGTATGTCTAATTATTTTTTTGGTCAATATATTTCAATGTAGTTCTTCGTATGAAACGTTTGTTGTCATCGCTACTTGATATACGATTTAGCAATTTGGTTTTGAAGAAATTTGAATTTAGATGAAGCAAGCCTGCTTAAGGCTGTCATCCCCTGGATTCCATAATAAAATCAAAAGAAAACGGACTTCTTTTACGAAAAAAAGGGCGCTTTTGTATGACAATAGCAAAACTTAATGAATTACACTTCAAATTGATACCATCCGTCGTAATAAACAGATTTGGCTATCTTACTATTGTTATCTATTCTCAGACATGTGCCTCATTGTCAAGAGACTAAAGTAGTTAAATGGGAAACTGACGAATATTTGAAATACAATAATACGTTTTATGTTGGAATTACCCTCGCATTTTCATATCAAAACCGTTCATCAGTAAGAAAAAATCACTAATGAATAATCAATTCTAAAAATAAACAACATAATTGGAATGTTTTATGAAGGATTTGTGCAGTTTCTTTTCATTTCGAAGCTTGAAATCTAACATTGTGTGCAATCAAGCGATAATTGCCTTTATTAGATTTTTTTTCACTGTAAATTAATTGAATGAACGTGCGCCAATTATACAAATAAAAAAATATGACTCCAAATTTATTATATACAACGATTTAGGCAGATAGGAGGCATAATTTGAATAATTTATTGTTCCGATTCGAATGTACCATTTCATAAATCCTTACTACGTATGCAAATTATGTACCATCGATCATTTTATTTGCACAAATCTTTCGCATTTAGTGTAACTTAATTAGGGGCGTACAATCGTTTGGTATAAAAATTGGATTGAACAAAAATAAGTTAAACTCATTACAGTCGCAACTTTTCCTACGCGCTAATAAATTATTTGCTTTTGTTTTCAGCTTTTCTTTTCAATGTCTTAACGTTGCGTATACGTAACGCATGGCAAACGACTGCCTACCTTCGTGAAAATTCATCAGTATGCCAGTAAGGCAGCTTTGGCAAGGAGGCTCTATGGGGACCTATATCTGCACACTTGTATATTTATGTAGTATATATTCATGTATCTCTGCCTGTCTTTGGAACAACAGTTGAAATATACCTGATGAATTGTTGATGTGCACAACGTCAACATGAAAACAAATTAGCAACTATGGAAGTGGATGAACGAGCTGACGTGTAGATAGAATTAGAGTATTAGAATAGAAGCTACTGAAAGCGTGAAATGCTCGTAAAGGGAAGGTGCTGAGAAACTGAGGCATAAACAAATTTAGCAACAATTTTGTTTCTTCTTAATTTGGTTTGGGATTTCTATTTTTCGTTCGTTCAATTCTTTTTCTTTTTTCTTCTACTAATTTTGTTGATTTTATAAGTCTTAGTCCGTCGTGCGCAATATTGTCACGTGCGTCATTATTAACATTTTTATTGCGACAGCATATTCGAATATTGAAATTAGAAGCGATAAATAATTCTTGTAATTAAATGAAAGCATGCCGCCTTTTAGCAAGTTTATTTGTCATTGGTTTTCGAGATTCTATTGATTTGTTATAAAAATTTTATGACTATAAATAGACGTCTATTAAAAATCCAATTGCAGGGTTTCGCGAAATTCCATTTCAGGTTTGTCCGTATTGCAAACTATTGCAACTATTTATATTTAATAATATTATACTACATTGTAGCTTCAATATTTAGAATAGAACTTGAGTTCTGATAAGAGTAACTTCATTACACCCTGTACAAAGTTACTGATTTGAGATTTGATTCAATTAATTACAATTTTTATACCAATGTTTTCAAAAATATTAGGCAAACGTATGATTAGATGAATGGACAAACAAACCTAAAAATTGTATTGTATTTAATTAGATCTCTCCTTCAATTTTGTCATTTCAACAAACACATTATACCTTGCGCATATATTTTTCATGCAGGGTATAAATATTTCGTATTGAGCCTCAATCGTTCAATTCGAATGATTCACTTCACCGTTCGGCATAACATTATCTTATATTGAAACAATATTTTTCTTCTCAACATGTACGAAAATTAGCAATACGAGTAAGCAATCAGTACTGGCAAATGTAAGTATATGAAATATTAATAACACGATTCACCTTCAGCTACTCGTATAATTTCATGCGACTGCAGCGCAACAAAAACTTTGATAATAGTTATTTTCAAATTACTTTCACCTTGAAAACAACGAAGCTAAACACGCGATAACTCGGATTTGTCCTTTGCGTACCAAGTATTCACATTTTCTTTTATTTGCGATATTATCCTTAAGCAAAAGGAAACTTACAAGTATGCATTTATGTTATAGTATGTCTTGTCTCTCAAAATGAATACAGGGTGCACATAATTTTAGCAGGAAGTGAGAAGACAATACCATACCGCTGCAGTTCAAGACAATAGAGCTTCGAAGTACATATAGTCTCAAATTGAACAATTTACCGATGTACAAGTATGTATGCTTTTTTCGTTATCAGAAGCATTTGTGTTGAAGTATTAATTGAAGCAATTAATATATTAAAAATAATAATGGTTTTGAAATTGATCCAATACATAAAATGTTTGACATGATGTTTCATTAATAAAATTTATACTTAATCAACTTTATACATATATAGATAGATAACATTTGAGGTCTTGATAGCTCAACTGTCTATCGTACTTGCTAAGTAGAACTAAACTTGAGTGCTGAAGAGTATTTAAGCTTCGGTTTCTCCCATTTTCATTAATCGAAGGTAAGAAAGATAGTATTTATTTTCTGTAAGTTATCTTAAATTATTAAATAAATAAATTCCATTTCTTATTTTTAGTGAGCAGCTCAGCCCAAAGTCAAAAGTATTTTACACCACTATGGCAAGCATAAAATCCTACAAAGAGTCTACGATGTCATCTAAAGTACCTGATGATAAAAGAAAATTAGACATGGTAGTTGGAAACAGCCTTCCGAAGTAATTAAAAACAACTGATGACGAAGTGAAAATAAGCAAACCCATCATGGCTTTAGAAGTACATGATGACCAGATGGATGTCAATTCACAATGGAGCTGCAGTCAAATAGAAAGACTGTTAGATGGAAGAAGAGCTGATCGTGTAAGGCAATCAATGGGCCTAATCAAAGACAGGAAAAAAAAGGAAACGAAAAGAATGACCTCATAATAAATAAAAACTATTGGTCTTCAGTGGAGGACAGCCTAAGAAAGTTAGAGTTCAAAAAGTTAAAATTTGCATTTGATGAGAAAGATATTCTCAAAGCCAAAGTCGCTGTCCTAGAGATACAAAGAGCAAGAGGGAAAAACTGGCTAAGCTTCGCCAACAGCTCAAGAAAATTCCATTCGCTGAAAATCAGCTCGAGTATCGTCTCAATGGTTTTTGAGATTATCGAAATGCTCTGTTGAAAACGCCACGAGCTGAAGTTGAAGGACTGGGAGTATTTATTCAAAAAAAAAAGTAAGATAGCAAATAAGATGATGGTACTATATTCCCTCGGAAAGTCCTTCTTTTAGAGAATTGAGTAAATCTGAAAATAAATTAATACAAGCCAAATTACATAATGCATCATACCATCATACTAACAAGAGTAAGATGAGATGGCTGAAGTGGTGGAGGCAACGAAGAAGAGTGCTATTTCTGCCAATGATGAAGCTTCTGCTAAAATAAATGAGGTGCCGATGATGAAGCTCCTGCTGAAGTAAAGAAGAGGGTGCCGAAGGTGAAGGTGATTTTGCTGCCGATTCGACCAAAAAAGGTGATGCTGACGCTACTATTGGCAATGAAGAGAGCTTAGATGAAACAACTATAGCATGACATATATACTAGCGATAAGAGCAATCACGCAAACAGAAGACGTCATACTATGCGCATGAGGTAGTTTGTTCTAGGCGTGGGAACAAACACGTGACTTCTGCATCATCTTTATGAGTCTACAAACTAAGAGATAGCATTTAAATAGTTTTAACATAACAGTGTCTAATGTATTATTAAAAATGGAGCAGCTCTCTAGAGCAGACGAGAGATCAAATAAAGATGCGAAGCAGTAAAGACTGTCTTGAGTAGTTCATCGCTAAAATTCCGTGCAGTGAACAGTGAGGTTCGCTTTATACATATTCACTATTGGATGTTCCTGTGCCGGAGAGACGATGCACACGTCGATTCCAAGCAGTTCACAGGAATTGGGAATCTCTATTAACACGTAGTGACCAATTTAAGCATAACGATCTTGTCTTAAATCCTTACGAGATCAAATAACCTCAAGAACTGAAGCTTCTTCATGCTTTGAAGCGCCGAAACTTCGCCGAAAAGAATCTTCGCAAAAAAAAAACTTCAACAAACTCCAGTGCATCTACAAAAAGTGACGTGTGTTTAAGAATTCTTGATGAAAATAAGCACCATATTACGGCCAATGGCTATCATTCCATGAAGTTCTTGTGGGGGTCATACGAACCAGATTAATTTCCAAATTTAAATTCAACAGGTATTCTGTATCTGAAATACTTTTCAGCACAATATCTCAATTACTTAAATACAACATTTGTATGTCCTAATTCAAAAACTTATAATTATGATTTTTCTTTCTACCTTTTATATATCTCTTCCAAAATAATTTACTGAGTAAGAGTAAATTATTTCCGTGTTGCTTAAAAATGTAGCGTCACGTGTGTTATGTCACGTGTTTCGAACTTTTGATTTAATGGGCCAATTTCGATTTGACCGGCAAGTAAACAATCGGTCAATATTCGTTCACAATCTACCGAAAACAACACCGCTGTCTGTGAAAGCAAGAGAGCTTGAGGTTATCAACTCCATACCAATCCCCACATATTGCCTTCACAGTAAACAAAGAGCTCTACTACATTGGCTCCAGTAGGTTGATTTGGTTGTACACGACATGTCAACCGGACCGTTGCCCTCATTCAGCGTAGCCAAGACGGTCATTTAAACGATGTCATATTCCACACATAATGTCATCGATAGGCGTTTCAATTAAAACAAAAACAACTTTTTATGCTCAAACTTAACATCTACCGGAGCTTATTGTCAGAAGATCGTACAGATTGTCAGATAAAATGACATGATGAACTTCTGCCGCTGTGCGCATATATGCTAATAATAGCTGTGTCATCATTTTAAGTGGCTTCTTGTAGCTCGTTAATAACATGAAGATCCGCAATAAAAGAAATGTTCAAAATGATGGCCAAACATATCAGCAAAATTAAATAATAAAATTATAAGAAAAAAAATATAATCAAAATAAACAAAAAACACTCCATGAATGAAAACCAAAATGATTTAAGTCTGTCGCTGTCATAAACTATCGATTTAATACTACCAAACATAAAAACAATTGCTTATTGGCAAACGGCAAATCTAAGCATGAGACAAAGAAGTTATCTTGATAAATTACTACACATTCGTCATTTGATGGAGAAGTTTATTTTGCAAACGACATTCTTTCAGTTGAAGTTATTGTACATTAGCAATATTTATCATTCTTGTTTATCCCAAAAAAAAAAATTTAGCAAATTATATTGAATATTCTGCAATTTTAAAATGTATGTAATGAAGCGAAGGATGCAAAAAAATTGGTATACAATATATATATATTAATGAACAACACGATAAGAAGATGCAAACTAGCCAGTCCATCTATCTGGCTGTAACTTTGTTAGACAGAAAATATTCCTGTCCAGAAAAGATTTGGAAATACAAAACCCAGATTTATAAGAACTTATCTTCAATTTAAAACTCTTTAAAATATTCAGAGTTTAGTCAGTTTAGAATAAACTAAATCTTTCGATTATAAAACTATTGTTATTTTAAAAAAAATATGTTTTGCATGAAAAGATTTGCTCAAAACAAACAAATTAATATGTACTACGTCATTAGATATTAAGAGGTAGAAAGATTTATATCAAGTTTGCGCAATTTTGGGTTAATGTCATATTTGCTAAACTGCTGAAATAATAAAACGAATGTTTAATTGTTAATTATAACACTTTCACGTGATAATTTTGGGGGTTTATTTGCTTAATGGCTGCTGTTGACATATGCTAAGTACTACCGCGGCTCTATTTATTTAATGACGAAACCACAAATGAATGTAAATCACTTTCAACTGGATTCATTAGTTAAATACTATTCATGTCGAAGTATTTATAAATTGTTAAGTTGTCTACAGTTTATTCACCTGCATTTTGACGAGCACAATTTTAATAGACATCGTTTCGGGCCCCTGCCAACTGTCCCCAGTTGTTGCCAATGACGTTGGCTGCTCCCTGTCTACGACGGAAGGCATATCCAAAGCATTTTCGTCGTGTCTGGCAATCTCATCGCTCGGAACAGTCAAGTTCTGCATGCTCGAACTCAAATCGGTGAATGACGTTGAATTCGAGTTTGAACTGGAGATTGCACTCGAAGACGCCTCTATGAGATCGGCGTCTGGATGTATAAAACTCATTTCAATTGATTCTATGTGATCACTTAAACAATTGATAATTTAAATCATTTCACTAAGGCACGAAGTAGTATTTATCTCAGCGCACGATCACGTTCAACTGTTGTGTAACACATCAAACACTTTTTATTCTTATACTTTCTGAGTTCATTAATTTATATAATCGAAACAAACAAATCAGCTGCAATGCATTAATAAACTTGCTGCATATTTTTGCTGTTATGAAATTAATTTAATAGAAATAATCACAACAACCACAATTGGAATATCTTGAATAAAAAAATTAATATGACAATGCCTAGGCACTACGCTAAAGTTTGATACATTCACGGCTCTTCGCAGCCAACGTACTAAAAGTAAGGAAAATTCTTGCCATAGGAAATGATGAGGAAGTATGCTGATGTTTTTCTTTTTTAACAATAGCAACAAGTTTTAGTACATAGTGCTAAATGAAAACCCATTGCAGACAGCGAGATTTGAAGAAAATCAACGTGTATGAATTGAGAATGAGAGAGATCATTTAGATTTCCTATTTGCCTAGCAATCGTCTGCCAACTATTTCGAATACGAATACGAATACAAGTTCAAGTTTAAGTACAACAACAACGGCGATGAATTAATTCAATATGCTCAGTTCACTCACAGCTGAGAGTGCATTCACTTGTGTGGGTTCATTACGCGAAAATTATTGTAGTCGTTGTTGTTATTTTACCATTCATGTAGTAGAAACAAGTTTTCCCATATAAATTTTATGTGGCGTCGTCGTCGTTGTTGTTGTCGTCGTTGTTGTTGTTGTTGATATTTCCTCAAACATTTTTTTGGCAATTGGTTAAGATTTCATTGCCAACTGTTCTCACAGAAAACCGCAAAGTAGCAACAAAAACAGCCAAATGACAAGTAGCAACAAATATCACTCATACGCCGTGTATATCATTTCATGTTTGCCGTGGACATTCTTTACACATTTAGTATTTTCTGATAGCTCATATGTTTCAGGCATTTAACCATTGAGTATGATAGATACGCGCCTTGGGTATAAATTATATTAATTTGAAAATCATTCTTTTTATTTAGTGAACTTCTACCTTTGTACTATTTTGGTCAACGGAGTTGCTGACTGAAAATACTTTACATGATTAATATGGAAGATTATAGTTGGGTGCTATATTTCGTTTAAAGTTTTTCAACTCTGTAAAAAAAATATATGTAAGCAGGATACATATGGGTTTTGCTATAGCAAGTGCGTACATCAAACGCTGAAGCTGCACACTTTTATGCTTCTACGGTGTTTCTTTTTTCAGCGCTGATAAGCTCACCACTTAACCCAGTTTTTAGCTATTATAGAACACTAAATATTGTAGTACAATTTAACAACCCGTTTTATATTGTATTTTTGATTGGCACCTAACGAGCGTTAAGCATTCAAAAAACGTTATTATTTTGCGTACAGCTAGTAAATGACTTGTTTCCTTTTAATTGCAACATAAATCAAACTAATTTAGTAAATATCAGCTCATGTAACCGGCGTTTCTCGAGCTATAAAAAACTATTTTGGCACAGCCCATTTTCTTCAGGTGTTTTTCTATAATATGTGTACGTACGAGGGTGGTTTAGAACTTGACAATGATTAAATTGAATAAGTACCTACAATCCTTTGATATTTTATCAATTTTTTTTTATTTTTGACTACAATACGAAACAAATATTTATCCACAAGTGTGGTACCGCGGCTGCTCGCCATAGCTTATGAAAATGAGACCGAATGATCGAAGCGTTGTTTGGACAAATTTCAGTGCAGTCTTAAGGCATTTCAGAGTGGACTGTTAACTATTGACAAAACATATAAAAGAAACATTCAATACAGTGGTTAGAAACAGGATCAAGGGCTCCAAAGAAGGCAAAGGCAGTAATAGTATTATTTTAAATGCAAACATAGATAAAAGTTGCAAGACTGTCGTGATTTTTCTTTGCTTTTAAGGGATTTCAGATATTAATTTACTAAACATTTGTGATATAAACTACAAGGATTTTGTACACTTTTTTAAATTAAGTCAAATTAATAGAAAATAATAATTTTTTATTTAACATATATTTTGCTTATATATGCATTTGTCAATAATGCGAGAAATTAAGTGTAACAAGGAAATAATTTTAATCGTTATATTTGTGGCAAGGTACCCTGGTATTATTATTTAATAGTTTTAAAGTTCTATTTAGTTATACATTTTTTTAATTTTTTTTAATTCTTATTATTTTACAAAGTTTATACTAATTGATTCAGTTACATATATATTGTAGCACATTTTTATTTAAATGTTTTAAACTAAAAATAGAAACCAATAATAAATAATTTGTTCTAGCTAATATTTTATTCATTGTTTTTCCTATTACATATATCATATTATAATTAGCATTAAATTAAAATAGTAATTGAAAGCAGCGCGAATTTTTTTTAAATTGTTATTTATTTGATTAATTGCAACTACATATAACTAAAACATTTGCTTAAAATATTATTTCCTTACATCTTATCAGTGAAGACTTACGACCACTCAGACCCGCTGGAAGATTTTTTGTTTGTCAGCCAGCTTGACCGAAAAGCTACAAATTATTGTAGATCAGACGTGAAGCTAGCTTGTTTTATATAGTTTACAGAAGTTTCAAAAGAAATTAGATTAGAGAAGTTATTATAATCAAAGGGACCGAAGTGAGTCATGATAGGCTTAATTTGCTGTGCAAGGAGTCAACCATAAAGGCACATAGTTACGCGAGAAATGAGCAGGTGCACTAAGCATTAAAGATTGGAGTAATTAAGGAGAGTTAACTTCTCCAATTAGGATTTTATGAAGGAAAACAATATGGTGGCAACTGTACATCAGAAGCCTAATTTAGGTTTCTGAGTGCAAACAGCAGGGACTTTTTGAAAGGACTCGATACGATTTTGGTGGGTTACATTTTGTAGGTTCCACACACAAGATGCAAATTTCACTTTCGGACGAACCAGTGAAGTTTATAGAAGTTTAGTAATATAAAGATCATAAAAATCTTTGGGCCAACGCTTTATAAGGCCAAGAACACATCGTCTTTAAATAAAAATATAATCTGTATGATCAGAATTTATATTGGACTCTTGGTTCAAAATAGACAAATATACAAATTCCAAAGGCTAATCATAATCCTTCCTTTAAAATTGTGGAGCTCCTTGAGCGTAGCTCTTAATTTTTTCTTGGCTCATTATTTTTCTAACAATTCTTTTAAAAATATCATTCAAATGTTTCATAAATTTAAGAAAGTATAATGAATCTAGTGAGATAGCTCATTTTTTTCCAAATTATAAATAGCCCATGTTACTCGCGGATTGTATTACATATTATTAATTAAAAAATATATCAACAAACACACAATCACACGTATACATTAGTATGTAGTATGTTTGAAAGTGTCCTACTTGACTTTTCAGATAGTTTGCAAAATATCAAAGACTTTGAAGAGCTAAAAAATTTAAGTGTATTGACTAAATTAAATAAAAAAAATTGAAAAAATTCAAAATCTGTTGCACGGTTAAAAAGTAAATGAACAAATGTAGCGTATTATAGAGTCAAACAAATATTGTAGCATTTTTACTGATTTTCAAATTGTTTTCGCATTTCTTTTTTTTTTTACCAAAATATAAAATTTAACAAATATTTGTCTTTTATATGTTAATTTATTCAAGTGTTTCGTTAGTTTATTTGGACAACTTTTTATTTTAACAATTATTATAACCTTCCCATACAGTGTGACTAGTATATATTTTGTCAAAAAAAAAAGTTCAAGACTTTATAAAGTATTTATATTCTAAATCAGTCTAACGAAGCGAGTTAAACTGAGTATATCTGATGTCCGTCCGTGACTACTTAGTCGTAACGGTCTTAAAGGTTTGAGTTGGCCAATCCCTTCATTATATGTTTTAATCGAAAGCCCATCTTTTTTACTACAAAAACGTATAAGGACAAAATGGAGAAAATAATACTTACCGAGATACAACAGTTAAATGAGCGCAAGGAGCTCGCGTGGTCGCGTTTTTTTCAAATTTCGACGTGACCTTGCGCTCATTTAACTTAAGGGCATTAAATTATCTTTCAGAATCCATTTTAGAAGTTTAAATTGCTTTAATAGAAAAAAAGTTATGAGCTTTTGAATTTATCGATGTAGCCACCACTAAAAAATAGTTGGGGCAGTTCAGGAATAATGCCCCATATATATTTGTATATTTTTTTAACGATAACATTAATTACTTATGAACGTTTTCATGACTTAATAATATATTGTCAAATGTATATTGCTTATTTATTTATTATTTTTTTTCGGCAAATAAATGTTTTTTCCTCATCATAGTCTTCTTTGAGCTCGATACATTAACTTCACCAAGGCCCTTAGGCGTTTGTTTCATTCAAACTAAATCTTTAACCGCTCGAAATGGCTGGGCGGTAGGTAATTTGGGTAAAATAATTCATCATCATAAACAGGAATAAGCCACAGCAGGCTAAATCGAGAGAATATGCTGGGGGGGAATTACAGTTCGTAGCCTAATGTATGAATTTTTGGCATGGTGTGTATGGTTGTTTGAATTTTTTCTACTTTAAATTAATCCCGATTCTGTCCAAAAACTCTGTATAATATTTGACGGTGATTTCGCATATGGTCGGGTGTATGCAAACGCAGCATACATCGCGCGAATAGCTTCTTCCATGTCCAAACTCGTGCAAAATGCGATGTACCCGGTTAGTTGAGATGCCTATAGCCTCAGTCACCTCAAGCACTTTCATTTTTCGATCTCCAATATCATTTCATAAATTTTATCGATGATTTTTGGTTACGACATCTTTTGGGCGAACGTTGTGTTGGTACGACCTCAACGGTACTCAGTAAACCACTTTTTAACCATTGAAATTGATGGTGCCCTATAATGTTTCATTCCTTGGTTTCGGTGATGTTTTTTTTCACATAAAAATTAATACCTAATCAGACCACGAAATTAACTTTTTCTATTTCCATTATAAATCGTGAGGTTGTTTTATTTCAATGGCTGTCGAACAAATTAAATGGCTCTGCTTGGTCAAAATTTTACAGTAATGTATTCATTAATAGTAATTGATAGGAGCAGTGTTGCACATACTACATTTATTTCCATAACACTAACTGTTGCATTACCTTGTATCTAAAATGATTATATCCATAATTAGAAATCTTCATTTAGCGGTTTGCATTTAATTTTCAGCTTGGAAGAAATATTTCCCCTTTTATAATTCATTCAAAGTTTTGAATTGCGCAATATTATTAAATATGCATTCTGTGGTCATCTAATTAAAAAATAATATTAAAGTGACATTATATTCCTGTCTTAAAAGTGGAAGGAAGGAAGTTTTTCATCTGTGCTTGAAGTATTTATTCGTCTGATTTTCTTAGAACTAATTCTACTGTGTCAAATTAGCCTCAAATTAACTGCCTATAATGTTAAACTTGAACTTATTATCATTTTCTAAATTTAAAGTAAGAACAATAAATAGAAAATACTGTAAATAAGAAACTTGTTCTAAAATCGGAATTATTTGCATTTATTATTTGATGTGAGCACAGCAAATAACACTAAGCCACTGTTCACATAAAATGTGATTAAACAGTTTTCATAATATTTTATGTTCTGAACTTGTATGAATTTTTACTATACAACTATATATAATTGCAGTATCTGTAATATATCAACAAATACAGAATACATGAATTCCCTTTGATACTCGCATGCATTGCCAATTCAAATGAGCCATAAGACTAATTAACATTGAATGCCAGCACATGCAAAGAATATATAAAAACAAACCATTCATAATGCTAATTCGTGTCATTTAAATAATTCTAATATGCAAATCGCTACTAGCATTCACGCTTCCCAAAATTAAAACTAACACTTGACGATCAAAAGATTCTTGGAAATTACCTATAATCTACGTACGTATATGTACATATATCTATTTCTACTCTATGCAAACCAGACAAGATGTCATATTTTATGCATGCATTAATATGCGCATAGAAAAAAGTTCGACAGAAAGGGAAAGACATAAACAAGATCTCTCAGAATTTCCACCAGCCAGTGTCTAGATCCAATTGTGAATACGAGGTATAATTGGTTTATAATTAAATCCGACCGCAAAAACTTGTTGGCGTTCTGACGTAGAATCGCTGGGCCAAGTTAGGTCGACTTGAATTGCAGCGAGTTGCTTTAGCTTGTTGTGAGTCAACAGTCACAACTAATGGAAAAACGTGACGTTAAAATATAAGACAGCACAATGACTTCTGTTGATTTCATTAATGCTTGCTGTATGTTTCTTAGTTTGTTTTTAAAATTTAAATAAATGTTTCTTTTTCGAGAATAGCTACACGTGTAGTCAAAGTAAATATGTAAATATTATGTATAGATATATATATATACAATAAATATGTATATACGAGTACATATATACATTGTACATATAATTTAATCAATACTAACTTTGTAGCACGTGCCAAAAAACTACTGTTCGGATTTGTTATACACTTCATTCATACAGTGTATGGTAAGTTAACTTTGACACTTAGTTTGTAACAAACAGATTGAGGTGCCAGAGACTGCATAAAGTACATATTTTCTTGTTGAGCTCCGTTCATCTTGTCTATCAGTTTTCATTGAATCATTGCAAAAAAAAAGAATGGCGTTGGATGAATATTAGCTTAATATATACTTGAAGAAGTGCATGGTGGAGACTTATATAATAGCGTAGAACGCACACTGTACTGCGGCTCTTTTATAATTTAATAAAAAATTTTAGCAATTTAACATATATTATAGATAGTTTGTATATGTATGGTTGCACTAAACAGAGGAAAAAACAATTATTAAATAAATTTTCAACTCAAAGCCAATTTTTAGCTCGCAACTCATACCACCCAAAACACCAGCTTTACGACAAGTAAACTCTGATTAGCTTCTGATCATTCGATAAACCAGACAACAACTTGATTTCCAATTATTGTCTCAAAAATAAACTGCAGTTGACATATTATTACTAATAATATTGAACCCTAACTCTCGACAAGCATCTTGTGCTGTTGCTAATAATCTGATCTCATGTTAAACAATTATTACAGAAAACCAATGCCAATTGTGTGAAGCGTATTAACGCTTCGTTTCTAAAGTCTTATTTCTCTCCTTTTCATTACATATTACAATGTAGGTATCAACATCTATTTATAAGTTATTTTACTTTTTGCTGTCTAAATATTTAAATACTTATTATTTATGGTTTCGCGCAATTATATAGTTATAATGTACACTTTTTTGTCTAAAATTTTATTACGTCCAACTACTGCAGCTAGAACCCTTTAGACACAAACTAAACTAATACTGTAATATACTAACCCACGTAGTCATTGCTTCATGCATATTTATGATCTAACTCAGTTGTGAAAATCGTGTGTCACCTGCTGTCTCTCGAACCGATTTGTAAGAAAATTGTATTTCCCATTCATTGAGCATTCCGAAACTTTTTTGCCGACGCTCGCGACAGGCGTTAAATATATCATTTTCATTTACGCAGTTCGAGCAGAAGAAAAAATATTGTAAAATTATTAACAAGTTATTGTGTAATAGCATTTGTTATTGGCGTTAGCTAGGAGTATGGAAAATATTGTTACTCACTCTCTTCTCGGAAATCAACAGATCTTTGGTAACTTTGAGTATTTAGTTAGTATAAGTATTAGAAATACTTACTACCCCCCATCGTGATATCTTAAATCATTAAATTGCAAGTTAAGCGATTGCTTAAATCCATTTAATTATTGGCACGTTCTGTTGGATTATTTCTAGAAAATTATCGAACTGTGAATAATGATTATCATAATTCGCAGAAAAACTAAATTTAAAGCTTATTTTTTTTTATAAATGGAGATTTGCGGTTCATATTATATAACTTGATATCAAGAAGAATTATAAAGAAATACATTTTTTACGGCTGAGCGATTTTAAAAAGTTCACATATTTAGGAAAATCATATAGGGTGAGGCACCTACAAGGTTTCATGAACATCATATGTGCGTGTGAATACTTCCTAATAGATGGACGTGACCATATCGGCTCAGTTTTCGAAGCTGATCAAGAATATATATATATGGAATTTGCTAAACCTTCTTCTGATTTTTATATACAAACTTATTACACCTTTGTCCCTTTGAGTAGAGTATAACATTACGAAATTATTTGCCATTCTCATGAAGCAGCTCGTATATAATTTTATACTTTTTATCGATAGATCGAATTAGGCCAAAGGCTATCGCTACTGTATTTGCGAATTTACGTAGTACTTTATATATGATTTCGAAATTACCTACTATTAGATTTTATTGTATAATTATAGAACTGCATGATTTCTTAATTAAATATCGTAGTATTGATAAAACCGATTTCATTCCAAAACTTTTAAAAGTTTAAGCTGTCATGAAAGTGCGTTCTTAGGACTGTTTCATTACTTTTGAAATTCGTATCTTTGATCGATTATGTGTTAATACCTTATAAATATATTCTTTTTAAATTAAAATATTTTTTAGAATCATAATTATAATTCTTTTTTAATATTTTAATAAGAACATTAAAAAAATCGAAGAAGGACTATGCATCCATCGACCTGTGTATGAGTTGGCAAGGTTGTGAGCCACTCGTTTAAAACTATTTCAAAGATGTTATTTACATTAAAAATTAGTATTCATATAACTCACCTATGCCACACCGCTTTAAACGTCACAAATGTATTGATATTCTGGGTATCATACTGAAATTGCTATAAAATAATTTCTTTGATATTTTATATTTTTATTTTATTTTTTTTTTCCTTGCAAAATTATTTAATGCAAAAGGATCACACAACACTTTTTAATGCGCAAAAAATGAACAGAAATTCTTATTGGCATATACTTTTTTAAACTTCTTCTTCATTAATAAATCATAAAGCATTCACAAAACAATTTAATCCTCGCGTGACAAACTCGACGATCTTCAAACGGATACTGAATTTACGAAGCGAAATTTGTTTTCTTAACACTTCCGAAACGAACCGAAATTGCGACGGAGTTGCTTCAATTGCGAAAAAACAACAAAAAAATAATAATAATCCAGTACACAAAACATATTTTGTTATTATAGTTTTCTTTTCAATTTATATACCCGTAGGTACTCGTAGTATATAAACACATACTACCACAAAAGTTATCCGAAAAAAAGTAAATTAAATAAAATGGCATACACAAAATAATAAAGATAAATACAAATAAATTAGCAAAAAGAACCGCGAATGTCGCGATTATTTGCACAAAGAATTAAAAGCTTGTTGCGAAATGGAAACTGCTATTAAAACTGAATCTCGTTCGCTAGTAAAGCGCGTCTCTAACCGAAAGCGAGCAAAACCGAACAGCAGCGCAGCAAAATGTTGCCGCAGTCGATGCTGCCGATGACGGTGTCGCTGCCTGTGCGAGCAGCATCGACGGCATTCGAAATTGGAAATTTCTCACAACAAATCGCGTGCGCAAGCGCTGTGAATTTATGTTGTTTAGTATTGGGAAAACTCTTATTGAACTCATCCGCGTTGCAAATTTGCGAATATATTTTGGCATGTTTGGCGCAGTATTAAATAGTTGATTACACGTTCAATTAAACTAAACCGTATTAATCTGTAGTCACACGAAACATTCATCCATCATATGATAGATAATTATCACAATGTGTAAATTCACAAAACCAGATTACAGACATTTAGAAATGAATAATTTGGTATACTCGACAAACATTTGGTTGTGACTAATAAAACAATTTTGTGACGTGTCTCTTTCAGACTGGCAACAGTATTTAATTTTGTACTAGGTCTGATAGCACTTTTGAATTAGCCAATACAACAGCTAAATCGGCTTCACATTCACCTTTATACCCTCTATTGACACACCCGGCCACAAAAAGTGACTATTTTACTCCAAGTTTAATTAACAGAATTCATATCAATTCCACACCATCCATGGGATAGACACCTCGGTGCGATTTTTTTTTTATGTGGTATCTCCAATACACCTAATCCACTAATAAACAAGGAAAAAGTTGCATCATCGATAATGTTTATCTTGAATCTGTCCCAAAATTTAAGAAATTCTCTATGAATAGATTTGCCAGCTTGTTCGGACCATAACCCCAAACCATCATAATCAAATGTATAAGACCCTACTCTAAATGATCAAGAATTACATGAATTTGAAGAGTTTGGGAAACATTCGTACATTGAAAAGATCTACGGAGTTCAGTCAAGTGCTTTTTTATGTTAGAAATATTGACTATGTTCGTTGTGAAGTTATTGTCAAGAATAATATTCATAGCATTAAATGATGCAATGAAAGGCTGCATTTTAAATAAGTCAACTTCACCAAGATTTCTGGATCCTCCAATTTATCCGCTTCTCTTAGAAGTTTTCTTCAAGCGTTTCCATAAAAAACATCGCCGTGATAGTTTTTCGGACTTGCTTCAACTTCGTTGGCCATAATATAGCATTTTTCCGTCCTACAAGGGGAACTATGCCATTCTAAAAGAGATGATTGACAAATCTTTGTAAAAGATGGAGTTCAGGTAAAATACATTTCTCAATTACATGGATGTTATCATCTTTCGTAGTCATCTTCTTTCACAAAAAGGAGGTGTTAACTATACTATGGCATTGTGGAGCATTGTTTATATCCTTACCAGAAAATTTAAATTTTGTATAGTCCTGTTTCAAGTGTTTAAAGGTCTTTAGCTCTATACTTTGGACATCATGGTTCTGTAATTCATTTAACTTTACAAATCAATAAGGACATTGGAATGTTGCAGTCTGTTGGCCAATAGTATTTAATAAAAGTAAATAGTATTAATTTATAAAGACTATTCAATTTCCTGTTTTTTACAAAACTTCCTCCGTCTAAACTGCTCTCTTTGTAAATATGTCTCATTTTGTTCGATCGATTTACTGGTACTGATTGCCTTCCTGTAGAAGTACGAATAAAATTTGTTATTTTTCTCATATAGGTATTTGAAGCGCCAGTAGTAGTGTGAAAACTGTCTAAAATATCAGCTGTTAAATTTATCTTTTTTTCAAATTTTCTTATTTAATGATAGCTTTCGGACCCAATGTATATAAAATATTTTTAGTTTTCTTGTCACTCTCTTCAATTTTTGTTTTAGTTGAGAATAGATTAGTTGATGTTTCTGTTTTTAGGTAATTTTTGTACAATATTCAAAATATTTTCCTGGGTTTGTATGTTGAATACCCTTACCTAAAAACCCAAGGATGGTGTGGAAATGATATCAACTCTGATAACACTATGTTGGTGTAAAATATATTTTCACTTTGAACAAAAATTATGAATTTTTTCGGGAAGAAAGCTTGAATAATTTTCTATCAATGGAATTTAACAGAATCAAATTATTTGCAGAAAGGCGCGCCAGCTTCTATAATCTGACGGTCAGTGACGATGGAGAATATCAACTTCAATGTTGTAGAAAGCTTCATCTATCTTGGATTCGAAATAACCAGCAACAACAACGTCAGTCTGGAGATCAGGCAAAGAATCACGCTTGCAAATAGATGATATTTTGGGCTGAGCAATGGAATTTAACAGAATTAAATTATTTTAAGCCGTTTAAAAGATATGAACTTTTTAGTAAGACTCAAATTTAAAAAATGGAAGATTCTGAATCTTGAAATTGAAATGTTGATATTTCTGGAACAGGATCAGCTAGGATTTCATTGGAAATGGTTTCTGGAAGGGCAGATCGCCCACAAAAAGATGGCATAGTCACTTTTTTCGTCATTTTTTTCAAACTAAACTTTGCTTCTGGCCGGGTGTGTTGAGAAGGACACAGTAAAAGAAAGTAGATACTTAAGTTATCGCGACGATTGGTCAACATTCGAACACAGATGCAAGAAATTTAATCTGAAACTGGAGCGACCGGACAAAACGTCGCCTCTTCGACCGCCTCCGAATTGGACACAGGAGCGTCACCCACTCTCATATTCTCACCAGAGTCTATAAGCTTCTTTCCCATCTATGTGAACAAGACATTTCATCCAATATTTTCCACTGCTCTGGAGAGTATCAGGAAAGACAATTTTCCAATCTAATTACTTAGAGTCTATAATTTCTAAAAACAACAAACTCAATTTACTTGTATATTTTTTGAATGTATAGCATTGTATGTATAAATTTTATATATAATAAACATATACTGCATTAATCGTAGAGCTGAAGGCCCCGACATATTGAAGAGTTTTCCACTTTGGGAAACCCTGTGACCCTTTTAAATCAATTTTTTACGGAGGTTACCGGTTTTAGTGGGCCGATCTAAACCCGTGTAATATATTTTATTATTATTGAAAAAAAACAAGAAACAAGTAAGGAAATTTCAGTCGGGCGAAACCGACTGTAAGAGGCCCTGTACCAGTTCAGTTCGCCTAACAAACACATTAAATGTTTCCCGAGCTTATGACCAAACACATGACCACTTCTCACTGCGCGAATATGAATGAAAAAAAAGGGGGGTCGTTCAAATTCAATTGCTTATAAAATCGTCATTTATTATCCGATTTTGATGAACTTTTCGGATTTTGGCTAAGAAGGACGATATCTCTATACTGGCCGAAGAAATTTTTACCCTTGGGGGTGATTTTATGGGGAAGGGGGGAGGGGCAAGTTTTTAAAATAAACTTGTGAAATTCCGGAGCAGTCCTAGTCGAATGCAAAAAACACGAAGTCTCTATCTATTACCGTTTCCGAGATCCTTTCGTTCATACGGACGGACGGACGGACAGACGGACAGACGGACATGTCCATATCGACTCCTCTATCACTCCTGACCATAATGGGGGTAACTTTGGGGGTCTCCGACCATTATTTCTACCTGTTACATACATTTGCACAAACCCAATAGGCTCTTGTACCTTCGGTACAGGGCCTAAAAACACTGCAGTCAAGTGGTAGATACCCTGTTTCTAGCTACTACATTTTAAATCATAGTTTCAAAAAACTGTTCTTACCAAAATTCATTAAAGTTGGACAGATTTATATAGGGGCGATAGCTTTTAGAGGTCCGATATGAACCCCAAATTTGGTGTTTCTAGTTAAATTAAAAATATGAATTAAATTTTTTGCATACAAAAACTCAGAATTTGGAGTATGTTCGCAAAGTCCCAACTCCCTTTTAGAGAGGCGTTGGTTACGCATATTCAATGAATACAAGTTATCTGAAAAATAAATCGGAGAATCCAAATATCGTATCTATTACAATATCCAAAATCTCGATTTTCATACGGACAGCCAGACAGATTGACATGTCTATACTCATCTTTTGATGTTGAACCAGAATATATGTACTTTGCCACGCATCCATTAAACTGTTACATACATTTGGACAAACTTAGTATACCCTTTTCCTTATGGCAAGAGGGTATAATAAAAAAATCAGTTATTCAAAAACAGGGAACGAGTACCACATTATTGTAATTAGTACAAATTAGAAATTGCTCGCGAAACAAAAAACTTGATTTCAGGCGTCCCGATGACCTTTTCTTAGTCTCGATCACGATTTCGATTTTTAATTTTATTTTATCTCTTAAAACTGTTAACAGCACATTCCTGGCATAACATATTTTAAACGTACCAGGTGTTTATTTTAAATCATATAGTGACATAATTTCTCAAACACTTTTTGACGCAGATGGATAAGCTGTGCTACATGTGGAGTACAAGGAAATATAAATTGCACTAGAAAAATGGCCACTGGCAATATTCAATTTGTGAGAAAAAGAAAACGAGCCATTGCAACGGACGCCGAGAACACTAGTAGAAATACATATATCAGTACTTATTAATTTTTTAAAAATTTTTTGTATTGAACATTATTGCATTAAAGTATGCAGCCTGCATAGGGTTATATATTATATACGAAAAGTAGTAGGGAGTTTCGAAAATTTTGTCACAAAGTTTGAAGACTACATAGTATAACAGTTTAGCAAAGGGCTTATATTAAAGAATTTACTTAAATGACCTTCAACCTTCCTTTGGTCATGGCTGCATACAGGAAGGCGCGCCAGCTTCTATAATCTGACGGTCAGTGACAATGGAGAATTTCAACTTCAATGTTGTAGAATGCTTCGTCTATCTTGGATTCGAAATAACCAGCACCAACAACGTCAGCCTGGAGATCAGGCGAAGAATCACGCTTGCAAATAGATGATATTTTGGGCTGAGCAAGCATGGACCGTGATTGATTAAGATGAAACGGAGTGCTCCAGAGAAAGAATCTCTGCAGCCTTTTTGGTTCTATTAGATTCGGCGACGAGTTTAGGTCGCATATGAAACCGTGAGCTGTATGAGCTATTTGATGAGGTTGACATAGTCCAGCGCATAAAACTCCAGCGGCTGCACTGGGCTGGTCACTTCATTCGAATGGATGAAACAGCAGGCATGGTTTACATAGGGCCCCAAATTTTAGTGGACGACGTAATTTAGAACGACCGGGCATGCGTTGGAATGACCAGGTATGGAGCGAGCTATGCCTTATGAGCACTGTCGCCAGTTACTTTGAAGCACATTCAAAGTAACTGGCGACAGTGCTCACAAGACCACATCAGCTGGTGCGCCTTTCTAAATGCGAACTTGAACGAACGACGGTTGAAGGCCATCTAAGTAAGAAGGCCTCAGTTTCCATGTTACCCACTTGTTAGCTTTAAGTTATTGTAACTTAAATTTGAACAGTAAATAAATAAATAACATCAACCCCATTAGACTGAAAATAACTCTTTATTTTACGTGATATTAGCTTAAATTTTGTATTAAGACTTCTTTTACCATCCCACACAAAAAAATGGTTACAATTTTTTTCCAATAGTAAATTTATATTTGTTATTCCATATTTATTATAAAATTTATTTTTACTTTTTCCAGATCGTTGGTTGAAAGTTAGTATGATCGAGGAAAAGTTGATTTGAAACACACCATCGTTCCTCATATTTTGATCAATAATTGATTCTGAGTTGATTATCTGCTAAAAAGGAAAACAATATTAAATAATCACAAAAATATTTAATTTTCACACTTTAAAAAAAAAATAAATGTGCAAAGAACATAACAAATAAACAAACTACAAAAAACCCGGAAAAATATTTATTTACTCGTTGTTAAAGTACGAAAACGTATGTACTTAGGCCTTAGAATCACTAATTTGTATTGACTTGTTTCATAATTCCAATAATGTAGACTAGGGAAGTGTGTCTGTATTATTTGATTTCTTTTGTTCATAGTCGCCACTAGTTGTCAATATTAAATTTTAAATGTTTATGAGAAAAAATGTTATATTAATCAATATCAACTTTAAATTTCATATGGTACATTTTAATTAACGGACTGTTAATTGGCTACTTAAAAAAAATTAAATTAAATATTTAGGATCTTTGGTTAACAATTTATCTTGGGAGTGCGGTAGCGCGGCAGTTGCTCCTTTTTTACTAGTTGTATGGAAAAATTTGTTTGCTTGTTATTAATTTTCCTAATCGTTATAAAAAATTACGTATTGGTAAATTTAAATCACTAGAAGGGACAGCCCCCATACAAATCTGTCTTAACGTTTTTGATTTTTGTATGAAAGAATTTTGTTGTTGTTAATTCAACTAGATATGTTGATATTGGTTTATTTTAAGTCAATCCCAATAAAATAATCCATAAACGTCTTAATCAGTTCACTAAAAGATGAAAAATATCTTCTAAAATTTGGGTCTCTCCAACAAAAAGATTAAATCTGCCTCTCCAAACCAATTTTGATCTATAACTTACCAAGTAGAGACATTACTACAATAAAACTGCGAGTTCTTTTAAAAGGTATGTAGACAAATAAGTTCGAAGCCGCAATACCCTTTAATTTTCAACCTCTTAAATTTTACTGTGCAACTCCGCTGAAGTAGGCGTAAAACGGCTATCCACTGTGATAAATTTCAATTACACTTAGAGGCATGTGCCAAGTCACTAATTGTAAGAACATTTGTTTACAACTTATTATTTGATAAACAAACATTAATTACTTATGAGGATAATTATGAAAGCAATCTAATACATAAAATTCGATTATATTATAATTCATATCTGATGCGATCTTTCGATATGATGACCATTTGCAAACTTTCAACCTTGTTATTGAACTCTCGAGCAAAACATTTTATTAACACATCTCGATGATGATGCTGTTGATGCTGGCAACATTAGTCGAGTTTCATGGAATTATACACAACAGCAACAATGACAGGTGTTAAATATTGAATTTCTATCTGTCCCAATGATAATTCAATTAAATGTTGTTATTATTTACGCAAAGAATTTGCAATGTTTGATTATAGTATTTGCAAATAATTATGTCAAATCTTTCAATAAATTGTTCAATTCGTTTAAAAAGCAGTTAATATGATATCACTAAAAATTCAAATAAAATCTTTATACATAAGAATGCTTAAGCTGATTGATTCATTGAATTATTCATTCCTTCAAACATTCATCGACCGCTACCCCAACCGCTAATGTTAGAGAGCAGATTGTTAGTATATTGTCCTTATATATTCCCCGACTCTCCTAAGGCAAATAGGATTAAAAGTTGTATATCGCAATTTATTGTTTCGTCCGATAGTCTTCAAGTTCGGTTTGTATACTTTACATAGAACATAATTGTTGCTTTCTCTTATTTGACCAAGACTTTTTAGGGTTGGGTAGAATTATCTTTGACATTTTTCCTCTCGTTAGAATGTCTTCATTTCGTTTTCGATTTGTATAAATTCTACCCCGGGCAGCACCGGTATTAACTGCCAAAATACGGCGATGACGTTTACCTAATTTTCTTTTCTAAGTCGGTAGCTATGCAAAGTATTTATTAGCAACATTCATAATAATTGATAAATAACAAATATTATTCTGTAGTAAATTCAAATAAGATCAATGCACGTTCTCAAAAACGTTTGATAAATACTTTGAATTAGCTAACTTTCCATTGATTTGAATGCCAAATGCTAGAAATGAAAACAAATAAAAAATAACTCCCGTGACTTCATCCGTACCATGCTCAAATTTTTTTTTGTTTTTATTAAGCAAATTGCGAATCGTTTGATCGTCCTTGGATAGCATTTAAACCAAATTTAAAGTTGTTATTTGGAGTTGTTATATAATTCACATACTGAATTACAAACGGCATATACAATTTTTGGAATAAAATGAAAACCACAACAGATACTTGAGTACACTTATTA
This sequence comes from Leucophenga maculata, assembly GCA_035044805.1. Taxonomy (NCBI): domain Eukaryota; kingdom Metazoa; phylum Arthropoda; class Insecta; order Diptera; family Drosophilidae; genus Leucophenga; species Leucophenga maculata. The sequence goes on along the minus strand of JAWNNP010002849.1, from coordinate 218,148 downwards.
GCTCGATCCAATAACATTTCAAATGTGTTTTAGCTCGTTAGCCGGAATGACCTTTTCGACGTCGGTACACGCCTTTTGGACCACCACCAGCATAGCGCCGTCCTTTCATGGATAATTTCAGCTGGCCGAACAGAAAAAAGTCACATGGTGCCAAATCAGGCGAATACGGCGAGTGGTTCATTGTCAAAATACGATTTTCCGTAAAAAAAATCAGTCACAAGTGTCGATCGATGAGTTGGTGCATTATCGTGCAACAAACGCCAACTTCCTTCTTCGCGATATTCTGGCCGAATACGACGGAGCAAAAGCCTCATAATGCCAAGATAAAATGACCCATTAATTGTTTGGCCCAATTGAACGTACTCTTGGTGAATCGAATCGTACAAGGTGTGTCTCAAAATTTCCCGAACTTTTTCCAGGGCATTTCCTCATTTTTGAACCGATGACAAAAAAATTCTGTCACATTAGACGCTATAGCTCCACTTCAACTTTTTCAAACTTCAGGAAATTTTGTAGGGAATGTCAATGAAAGACGTCCCAGGTCCTCACCAAGAGGTGGCGCCACCAGAAAAAAAGTTCGTAAAATTTTGATACACACGTTATAGATTCTTTGAAACAGTTAAGTCGATATAGAAATATCCGTCTGTTTATTTGTCCTTATGTGAATCGAGAATTTGGAGACAATAAGAGGTAAAGCCTTCATATTTGGATATTTAGATTTCTTCTTCACATCAGTTATCAGTCCCATACATATATGTGTCTCTTTGTTTTTTTTTTTTTTTTTTGTGGAATTTTTGAAAAAAATTCTTTTGTAAAATGCATATTTATTTAGCCACTAAAATTTTCTACATAGATTCAGATATGAATATATCAATGGGAGAACATTCGTCATCGATAATGCTTTGTTGGGGACCCTATGCTACACTCACCAAAAAAATGGGCAAGATACAAATAGTATATGGAGTTTGAGTTATTAGACAATATGAAATTTATGTAACTAAAAATGATAAATTGTAAGTAAACGATTTATCTTGAAGGTAAAGCTATCAAGCATTGGAACCCTAAGATAAAATTTGTAGTCGGAATCTGATGTGGCCAATAGAAGGCAAGGCTCCCATAAAAAACCCTTTATATTTATTTTAGTGTACTGTTCCTCTAATAAACAACCTTATGAAGTGTCCCACCAATCTTTCATACCATTAGTTCAAAAAATCTAAGTGGAAAATGGATATTAAAAAACTTAAGTGTTTTTACGCGTGATTGTCAGATATATATGATAGTCTGAAAATATATATATGATCGTTTGAATTTACAATTCCAACCAAGGCCATTTTTATTGGTATTTGTTAATGCTTATCAAAATAAGTATTAAATTACAATATAAGTGAATATATCACAAACAATACCTTGTCACATATTCAAAACATCTGGCATCCAACCAGAGTTAATAATTTGCTTAAAATATGGACAAGTAATCATACCAACTTATCGAAAACGTCTGGTCAAAAAAAGCTATATTTCAACTTAAACGAAAAACGAATAGCTTCTTCATTTATCTTTGGATTTTCGGGTTATTCTCTTCTGAAAGCAGATACAAGTAAAAATTTCAAACGGACTGAACTTGGCAAATTCTTTCTTAGATCGATTTATGAATTTAAGCCTCAGATTTTTCAAAAAGTCCCAAAACTATTTATTTCGTGATAATTTAGATCAAAATTACCCGAAAATCTTATTGAGCAGAAAATTGTTTGGGAGCTATCGCAACAAGTCGGGAAATAAGTCCTTTTTTTAATATTCGTAAAGCTATTATTAAAATTATGGAAACATATCGAGTTTAAAGCTGCTATTGACTTATATAAAGAAGTTTTTAATACAAAATGCTTAAGTGAGCGATGAAAGGGCTACCAAAATAAATACAAAACGTCGCAGCGTATCAATATGGACACTTTAAGCCCTTAGCACGAGAAATGTACGCTTCTTTAGCGGACTTAAGCTATGAAAAGTGAGAAACGGAACTTTAGAAAATTTGTAGAAAAAATAATGCTGGACCTGACTGACTCACTCAGTCATTAGAAACGCACAGTTTTTCTATATACAACAAATTATAAGGGTTCCATATAAATGGGAAAGAAAAGTGAAAGATTATTAATGAGATTGAAAGAGAAGAGCGAGATCGTTTTTTAACTTAGAGATGATTCATATATAAATTGCATCGTTACAAATAAGAACCACTGGAAAATAAAATTAATAAAAAAAAAAAACAACGAAATAAATAAAAAAAAATCCATGAAGACTTATAACTGGGACTTAATTCCAAGAACTAAAGTAATTTTATATATTAGGTTGGAACAAAAAGTCGTTCGTAATTTCGCCTTTATTTCAAATCATTATAAAATTACGTACAATCATCGGATTTAGTTTAAATAAGCGCCGTTTTGATTAATAACTTGTTGCCAACGAGATTTCAAGATTTCGCAAACCTTTTGAGGCCAATTTCTTGCCAGCTAAATCGTTCGACATTGACATGAAGGGATGGTAATCCGATGGTGCCAGGTCCGGACTATAAGGTGGATGCATAGGGACCTCCCATCCGATCTCCCGGAGCTTTACAATCGAAGTGTGTGGTCTGGCGTTGTCCTGATTGAAGAAAATTCCTCTTCTATTGGCCAAACATGGCCGCTTCTGGCGATTGCTGCCTTCAAGCAGTCCAATTGTTCACAGTAGAAGACTTAATTGACCGTTTGGCCATAGGGAAGCAGCTCATAGTAGATGATTCTCTGCCAATCCCACCTAACATACAGCAGAACCTTCTTGACCGTCAATCCGGGCTTGACAACCATTTGAGCCGCTTCGCCACCCATCACCCACGACCGTTTGCGCTTCACGTTATGACCCACTTTTTATCGCAAGTCACCATTCAACTCAGAAACGGGTCGATTTTCTTGCGATTTAGCAGCGATTAGCAGGTGGAAATTCGGTCGATGAGGTTTTTTGGTGTCGATTTGTGTGGCACTCAAACATCGTGTTTTTTTGTGTAGCCAAGCTTCTTCAAATGCCTTTGAACGGTCATATGACTGATATTCAGCTCTCGGGTGATGGTATGGATACTATGGCGGTCTACCTCGATCACTTTCTTGATTATGTCGACTTCTTCGACGACAGGTCTTCCGAAGCGTGGTACATCTTCCACTTCCTCCACACCAGAACGGAATCGAGTGAATATTTTTTTGTTTCTGACCAAGGCGTGCAGTAGGCTACTTCTTATTATTGAGCTCTTTAATTTCTGAAAAACTTATAGAGTATGATTCTTTCGGACTGAGAGGTAATGAGTCTAGTGAATCTACGGAGATTGACACTTCAGCGGTTGTAATAGGATCAATATGATAGTTTAAAAATGAGTGGTTTAGACTATGCATGTGAGCTAGTCTAGTGTTGTCCCCTATAGCCCGTATGTTGACCTGTTTCTTCTTTACAAATTCTATTAGTGTCCAATAGGGTACATCACCTGTGTCTAGATTCATGATTCATTTCGCATTCAAAGTCACTTTATCAATGTCATCTAAATAAAATATTCCTTCTTTCCCAGTCATGTTGTTTCCTACTTACCACGAAACCGCACCCGAATTCGAGCTTAATCATGGCAGCTTAGATGTTACAGGTTGCTTTTTTTGAGCGGGTCCGACCTAACCATCGAATCTCCTGGATTTCATATTAAGGACGCGGATATTCCAGGTGCATTTCAATTTGTTACTATTCTTATATCGTTTGCCTGAGTCGTCTTCATAGATATTTCTTATCATTATTATTTGAATTAAATATTTTTCGGTGGCGCAGCAACCTCTTATGAAGGGGACCGTCTACTCACAATTTACTCATAATGGAACGGCTTGGCAGACGTTACCCAAGGGATTTATGAGCTGCTTAGCCAACCACAAGTGAATGGCAGTCAATAATGTTTCTAACTCATGTGAATTCCTGCAAACGACCCTAGTGAGAGACTAACAAGCAAATAAATGTTGATCACATTTTCCACCATAAACCTTTAAGTCGTTCAACTTTCAAAATTGACGATTTTAATTAAAAACACGAATAAGCATATTAGTCAAGAATGTCTATTGGCTCAAAAGTTATACGAAACGATTCTGAGCAAATGTGCGACATATGCTCCAAAAATAATAATATTATAACATTTTCTTTAATAATCATTTCCATACTCAGTTCCATAATTTCCTGGCATTGTATCTTCTGGTACTTCTTTTATACCTCCTATTTCTTCTACATCATTTCCTATTTCTTCTGTCTCTTGTGAAGACTCGCCTCCGTCCCCTTTCATATCTTTATGTTTCTTAGAAGCCGCTGAAGAATGTAAATGGTAACTTTTTCTTTAAATACAAATTAACTTTAACGTTTCTGTGAAGGTAAACACTTACAAATATAATTTGGATTACGGGAAAAAGTATGATATTTCTCTGGAATCTCATCTACAGAAGAAGGTATACCAAATTTCTTGATACGTTACTTTGTTTATTTTTTCTTATGAGCTAACTTACTACCATTACCGCCATCACCGCCATCAATATTTCCTTCTCCGCCCATTTTTGGATCTATTAAATATAACAAGTTATCATTAGTAAGTTGTTATAAAAATACCCACTCGTACTGAGTTGTTCAGTTACATTCATTACCTATTTCGATAACTGCAAATAAAAATGTATTCGAATAAGTACAATAATTCTTTCAGTGAAACGATTTTTACAAACCAATATCGAGATCTTTATGCCCAAAGTCTTCAGCACCTAAATAACAAATTTACTGAATTAATTGGAAAATTGTTTAAAAAAGAGTTTTACAAACTTTCGATTGATTCAAGTGATCCTTTGCGGTTAAGTCCATCAAGTTCTAAATATCATACAATTTTAAAATGGAAATTATAATTATCGTTTGCATCTTATTATAAATAATTTAAAAAGAACAAGAAAGAACGCTATAGTCGAGTGCCCTTCGAGATACTCTGTACCCCCTATTGAACCTAAAATTGGTATGGGAGATATTTTCCCGTCTAGAACCGTAAGCTACATCAAATTTGTCGTTTGAAGATAAACTAAACAATAACAGAAAGTTTTCCATATAAAACCCATCAAAGGGGACAGATGTAAATAGGGCTACCCATTTTATTGATCCGATATGGATCCACATGCAATAATTTTTTGGAACTGTAATAATTTGAACCAAATTTGGCAAAGGATTATAAGTAATAGCCTCCTCCATTTAAATTGTATTAAAATGATGTGTCACCAACAACTTTTAACTCTTTCCCCTCCCCTCACCCCTTAAAAGCAATATAGTTATTTTATGTTGAAAGTGCTCACTAAGGACGTGCTTTGGGAAATTCACTCGCTAAGTGGTCAGCATTGGTGATTAAAGGATATAAGTATACGAGAAAATTTAGTTTTCATCCGATCACTTTTAAACTCGATTTTTATATACTGCAAAACAAATAATTACACGTATTTTACAGTATTAGAAAAATTCCAATGGTGTTCCTTATTTTCTGGCTAAACTTCATGGCATGTGGTCAATTGGAAACCTGTGTTTGTTGAATACTTCGAAAAATGAATGAACCAAATTTGTTTGTAAAACTTTGCCAAAATTTTGAATTTGATGAATGAAATAAGTTTATGATAATTGTTTATCTCGTTTTATAATATATGAATGGTGGTTCAAGTAATCTCGAGAGGACTTCAATTAATATGTACTGATAATATGATCCATACAAATTGATAGATAACGAAAATCGCTTCGGACTCAACATTAGAATGGCTTGATTAATGAGTAAAAGAAAAAACTTCAAATATTCCACCGTGACTGGTGACGAGATTGAGTGTTTTAAATAAGATAGTGGAATCAAGTTTTACCGATTAAAATACACTTAATTTTTTTTTTGTTCATTTTTCTACCATTGTCACAAACATATTACCAGTGAACAAATCAGCTTAAAAGTAAGGAAACTTTAACGTAAGAGATCATATACTTCTGGATTAATGTTTTTTAAAATGTTCCGTTTTCAAACGTTTATCTGCAAAAGAAAGGAAAAAAAATTTATTCAATTTTGAAGACGATTAAATTTAAAAAACTGATGGTCCACAAAGTTTATATGAGAGAGATATTTTTAATTTACAACTTACTTTTTTAAAAATACATCCCTATAATGTGTTTATTGGAAATTAATACACTCACAAAATATATATATAATTATACTTAATTTTTTTAAGTTTCCCAAAAAGCTTTATTACTGTATACCCGCGAGTTTTAAAAAATTCAAGAGTTGAAAAATAGAATTCTATTTTTCCTATTATGTAGCCCTACATTTTTTTTAAACTTCCTCAATCAACAGCTATTTCGATGTGAGGGCACTATCCAAACACATTGTATAACAGTTGTTCCATAAATTTCAGAAATTCAAACTAAAACAAGTAAGAAAATACAGTCAGGCGTAACCGACTGTAAGAGGCCCTGTACCAGTTCAGGTCGCCTAACAAACACATTAAATGTTTCCCGAGCTTATGATCAAACACATGACCACTTCTCACTGCGCGAATATGAATGAAAAGAAAAGGGGGGTCGTTCAAATTCAATTGCTTATAAAATCGTCATTTATTATCCGATTTTGATGAACTTTTTTGATTTTGGTTTAGAAGGACGTTAACTTTATACTGGTATACTACTACTGCCGAAGAAATTTTTACCCTAAGGGGTGATTTTATGGGGAAAGGGGGGAGGGGCAAATTTTTAAAATAAACTTGTGAAATTCCGGAGCAGTCCTAGTCGAATGCAAAAAACACGAAGTCTCTATCTATTACCGTTTCCGAGATCCTTTCGTTCATACGGACGGACGGACGGACACACGGACATGTCTATATCGACTCCTCTATCACTCCTGACCATAATGGGGGTAACTTTGGGGGGTCTCCGACAATTAGTTCTTCCTGTTACATACATTTGCACAAAACCAATAGGCTCTTGTACCTTCGGTACAGGGCCTAAAAAAACATAAAACTTCGGCTATAACTAGTTGTATGACCTAATCATGGATGGTGGTTTTACATGGGGACTGCCACAAAAACGTGGTCCAATCTTGGTCGATATAAATGTTTGTGAAGCGGCCTTTTGTAAAACAAGCCCCTTATTTACGTATTGGGATTACTCTAAATATGGTCATGGCTTATCTATTTCAATATTTAAAAAACTCTTGATATACTCGTAAATTTAGCGAATTCAGACGGTTAGAGAGATTTGTATTGAGCATATATTCATATCTTGTCAAGCCACAAAAATATGTTTATCTTACAAAACCCCTTGAAGGGGGAGGAATTTGTATGGAGTCTAATCCTGCCAGCTTAAGCCCTTCAGGCCAATAAGCCTTACCTCATTCATGTTAAAAACTTTAGAGAAAATGGCGGACAACCATATCAGCAACGAGTACTTGATGAAGGAACCACTTCACAGGAATCAACATGCGTATATATCAGGCAGATCCACTGACACTGCCCTATACCAACTAAACATCTCAATTCAGAACGCCATAAAAGCCATTTGTGATTTTTTTTATATAGAAGTTGCCTTTGGCACTTCACAAGAGAAATACAAATCATTCTCTTACCAGATGGCTAGATTAACTGCTAGACTTAAGAACGGCAGTAACTAACCTTCTTGATAGAAGCTTCATGGTAAAAACTAATAAAAGATGTGCACAGGCGGCGTACCTCTCCTGTGGAGTTTTGTAGTGGATAAATTATTAGACTCCGTTACAGAAAATGCAATCGAATGCCAAGGCTATGCTTACGACACAGATAATAAAGCTACTATGGCAATGATGACACGAGTCATTGCTGGAAAAAATTACATTGATTATGAAATGGAAGTTTTTCATGATCAGACTTATAATAAGCGGATAGGGCTAAATTACCATTAGCCAGCAAACAACTGAATAGAATTCAGAAGTTAGCTGGTAAAACTTTAACCTGCTGATTCAGTCTAGAAGATGTCGAAACTTCGAAGCATGACCCTAACCAGGCACAAATATCATAGCAATAAGTCACAGGAAGGGCGGTGCATGCACTTAGTCCTAAAATCCTAGTAGACTTTTTCAGGGCAGCTGGTCTGGATAAAGTGTTGTAGGTAAGCAACGGTCAGGACACAATAGAACTGCAAATGGGGCAGTGCCTACTACATAATAATAATAATAAAACCCTTCCAGTAGGTCGATATGGACCTGTATGGAATACTTAATTAGAATTTAAGTAAAGTACATAAAATTTGACAATTCTAGAATTCAAAAACTCTGTGGAAGGAATAAGAAACTATATATATCCAAACATAAAAGCTCTATCTATATAGCATCAAATACGGACATGTCTGTATTGACTTTACTTGACCTGTTGTAGTGATCCGATTTCGATCATATTTGTATAAGGGCTACCACTTTTACTGGTTCGATCTGGGCTAAAATGAAATATTTTAACAAATGAAATAATACAATGATTAACGTAAGTTTTGTGTTTCTAGCAAAGTGAACAACATCAATAAAATTTTTTCATAAAACAACTCAAAATGTAGACCTGCATGGTAAGTACTCTATTTATTATAGTCTCAACATGCTGATGCTCATGCTGATTAAGAAAATATATACTTTAATCTCTTGAAAAAACTTGTAACAATATACAGTTGAAATTATTTTTTATAAAGAATCAAAAACTTACTTTTTTTATGATGATTTCAACAAATCTATCAAGAAACAAAGAAAGAAAAAAAAGATAAAATAATAAAATTGAGAACCATATTTTTCAATTGTCGAAAAATCATAAGTGCCAACTCACCAAAAGCGAGTCTTGATATTCTTATATCTCGTAGCCCTTCTCAATATATACAAATAGAAAAGAAACAGTCACAGTTTTTGAAAAAACTTATAGTCGTGCTCGCATTTTCAATTGCTTTTGCGATTTGCAATATCAGTAAGAGCCTAATCAGAGTTTTAATTTGATCAATCTAAAACTTATATAGATTCAAAGATAGCGTGAGCAATTGGTACAATAAATCGCAATTCGCTGAATTAAATGAAGATAGGAGCACGGCTCAAAAACATTCAATAAATTTACCAGTGGATTGAACACTTCTGAATTTCTTGCTTGGTGATCTTGCATCAGTACTTAAGCACGAAGCTATAATAAGTATTATTAAGATATATATTCGCATTTTAAACTATTTTCACAATGCACTCATAAACAACTACTAAAATCTTACAATCAGCTTCGTTTGAAAGATTTTTGTATTCGGAACAAATGCGATTAAAATTTTTTAGTAGTTCAGTTGTGAACGTAACTAATTAATCTAAGTATTCCGCCAAAATCGTTAAAAATGTGAACGAATTAATTAACTCCATACAGTAAAAGTTTTATAAGTTGGACCTGTTTAGTGACGCCGATAAATTTATTGGTCAACGTTCAAACAAAGATAGGAGATAGCTTTTATGAACTATGTTCCATATGTTTCTTGCCTTGTAAATAGTATTAGATATTTTTCCGTCAGCCCGTCGGCTAAGATTGAAAATTTTGAATTTCACTTCTTTCTATATGTATTGTATATTCATATAAACTCAAAACAGGACTACGTTGTAATATTGTTTGTAAAGAACCAAATTTGGAAACAAAATCAAGTATCCTTTGAAAATATATGGTGTGTACAGTGTATAATGTTTTTGAATTAGGGAGCCAAAATTAAGATTTTGTAAAGAAAAAATTTTGAAAATAATTTATAATTCTGTCATATAATACAGAGTGATTGAAAAGTCTAATTCAGTTAAATTTTTTTTGTGACGACGAAAGAAATACATGAAAAAGAAAAATATTGATGAAATGGTTTCATGATGATCAGCTTTTCATGAAAAAGCTTTTTTAAGCCCAACTTTTTGACATTTCATTAAATGTCTTCAGCGCCATCGTAATAATGTACCAATAATTAATTAAATTTATAAAATAAAAAAATAATTTCTTTACGATTCGATACCCAGTAAAGTACTTAAATACTCGCCAAACATCAACAAGTAACGACTACTTACTCGTATCTATTACCTAAGCATAACAGCAGAACACTTGAAATAATTTGCAATCGTTTCTCGCAATAATTTCATAGTCGCTCAAAATTTCTTTAAGAAGCTTCGTTAACTAATTTAATTAAATGCCGCCTACAATAAATAGTGTTGTTGCGTCAGCTGAGAAAAGACCTCAGCGCCAGACAGAGCGAAAGTGAGTATAAAAAAGAGCGCAACATTTTTGTGGATTTATTTGTGCATTTCACCGCCAATGCGTGGCTTCGTTTGTTTACTATTATTTTCAGATCTGAATTGATTTGTCGCGTCAAATACGGCAACAGCTTGCCGGATATACCGTTCGACCTTAAATTTCTGCAATATCCGTTCGATAGCCATCGCTTTGTGCAGTACAATCCGACATCGTTGGAGCGCAATTACAAATATGAAGTATTGACGGAACACGATTTAGGAGTTACCATCGATTTGATCAATCGCGATTTATACCAAGCAGATCCGTATGCACAACTTGATCCCGCAGATGAAAAACTGCTCGAGGAAGATTCGCACACACCACATGATTCGATACGCTCACGCCAGCATTCCCGTAGTGTATCATGGTTGCGTAAGTCTGAATATATTTCCACCGAACAGACACGTTTCCAGCCGCAGAATCTCGAACAAATCGAGGCGAAGGTCGGCTACAATGTAAAGAAGTCGTTGCGCGAGGAAACGCTCTATTTGGACCGCGATGCTCAAATCAAGGCAATCGAAAAGACCTTCTGCGATACGAAAATCGATATTACCAAGCACTACTCCAAGCCAAACGTTGTGCCAGTCGAGGTGCTGCCCATTTTCCCAGATTTTACCAATTGGAAATATCCTTGCGCACAGGTTATATTTGACAGCGATCCGGCACCATTGGGCAAAAATGTTCCTGCGCAAATGGAGGAAATGTCGCAGGCAATGATTCGTGGTGTGATGGACGAAAGTGGCGAACAGTTTGTTGCATACTTCCTACCTACTGAGGATACGCTTGATAAACGACGTGCCGACTTTGTGGATGGCGTTTCATATAAGGATGAGGAAGAATACGAATATAAAATTGCGCGTGAATATAATTGGAACGTCAAGACGAAGGCATCTAAAGGATACGAAGAAAATTATTTCTTTGTTATACGCCCGGATGGTGTGTATTATAATGAACTAGAGACGCGTGTGCGTTTGAACAAACGTCGTGTAAAAGCGGGACAACAGCCAAACAACACTAAATTGGTAAGCGACAAATTCTTAATTTATTTTCTTTGGCAATTATTTTAACCTCTCGTAAAACACAAACAGGTGGTCAAACATCGTCCATTGGATGCAGGAGAACATCGGGTGCAGCGCTATCGTGAGCGTCAATTGGAAGCACCAGGTGACGATGAAGAAGAGGAGGAAGAGATGGAAGTTGACGATGATAGGGAAGATGAGACTGAAGTGCCAAGTAGTGAAGCTCAAAATAAGAGCGGAAATGACGATGACAAAGAAAACTCTGACGATAAAGCCGACGAAGAGGAATCTGATGCAGCTGTCGATCGAGATGCAGCCCAAGCAGCCAAAGATCGACAATCGCGTTCACGTACACGCTCTGGCTCGCGTAGTTCCCGCGGTAGTAGCCGCAGCGGCAGTGGTAGTAAATCACCATCTCGCAGCCGCAGCCGTAGTCGCTCACGATCTGCATCGCATAGTTCTCGCGGTAGTAGTCGGTCAAAATCTGCATCACGGTCTCGATCACCCAGTGGCTCTCGTTCAGGGTCTAATAGTCCCGCAGGCTCCAAGAAATCTGGTTCTGCTTCGCGTTCGCCTAGTCGATCACGAAGTGGTTCACCAAGTAGTTCTGGTAGTGGTTCAGGCTCAGGAAGTGACTCCGAGTAACACCACAAGAAAACCGCATTCGTTCATCGATTTTCAATGACTTTTGTATTTTTTACAACATATAACATAAAGGAACTCAATAAAATATAAACAAGAACTACTATAACAATTTACCAGTATCATTTGCACAACTACCGCTATCCAATAGAAAATTATCAAACATTGCGCTCGCTTCGGAACGTGCTGTGGCATTATCCAGCGGCACCAACTGCGGCGAGTAAAGCCTTAGATTTTGCATTTTCTGCAATGGTGAAGTGCATCCGTCATGGAAACCTGGTGACGTAGTTGCTTGAGTGATTGCTGGTGGCAGTGGTGACGAACCAATTTCGTTATCGTAACCAATACCCAGTCTCTGACAAGATTCTGTGACAATATCATCGATCGTTTTTGTCAGAAGCGCTTGATTTAATACTTCTCGAGTATCTATTAAACTACACTTGCTGTCTGACTCCACCATCTCAGTGATGGCTGAAATCTCAGCACTGGCTGGTGAATGCTGCGCATCAGCCAATGGCGACAAGCTGCCTTGGTTATTTGCAGCATTACTTTCCAAAAATGCTTTAATAAAACTCTCCGAAAGCTGTTCAATACTGGCATCTTGTGCAGCCGCAGAAGTAGTGGCTGCTTCAGTGCTAATCGCGCTGCTATTCGTTTCCACTGCTGTCGCTGTTTGAATGCATTTGTGTGTGCGTTGTGAAACCTTGTAACGGAAACTTTTCTCACAGACATTACATTTATAGGGCATAACTCCAGTGTGTATGCGAGTGTGAACCAAGAATGAAACACGTTGCCGAAAACATTTACCTATGCATGCAAAATTAAATGGAAAACGTGGATTTAAGTAAAGCTGTGACCATTTGTGCAAACAGTAGTTCAACTTACCACATACTTCACATTTAAATGGCTTTTCACCGCTGTGAATACGTTCATGATTGTGCAACGTGGACAATTCTTTAAATGCACGGCCGCATATTGCACAGACGTGTGGCTTCACTTCGCTGTGATACAACAAATGCTTGTGATAGGACTGCTGAAAAGTGAAAGTCCGCGCACAGATCTCACAAGTGTATGGCATTTCTCCTGAAAGAGAAAAACATTGGCTTTTTTATTGAGGATCTCCAGACATGGTTAATGAAGTATTTGCCTGTATTGTCATGTTCAATGTTCATGTAAGTCTTATTAAATCTAATTATATTTATCTATTATCTGAACATTATTAACATGAACAACATACAAATTAGTGGCATAGATAGTGGAAGGGATCAAGGCGTCTAAACTATACCATCCTAAGTTTCCACCATTGCTGCCATATGACAATTGCTTATGGTTATCCATTCCAACTTTCAAACAAATATTTCAGACTTAAATATTCAGACGAACATGGCTGGAACGACTCCACCTATTGAGCTAATCTGGAGTATTTATGGTACAAAACAACAAATCAAATTAGGAGTTGATATTGATTATCAATAAGTTTGTATAAGGGCTACGCGTAGGAGTGTCCATGGTCTACCGATGAACAAAGGCCACCGACACTGCAAGTGGGTATAGGGATCTTTTGAAAATATAAGTTAAAATGTTAAAAGAGTTTATTGTTTGTGTGGGTGCAGTTTATTTCTTGTAATTTTTGTACCATTAAAAAAAAAAAGAAATCTTTGTAAAATTATTGCTTTTAGATATAAAAAACATCCATACCAACTTTTTAACTAAGAGTTAGTACTTTATGTTTAGTGTATTAAAGCTTCTGTTCCAACTCACCAGTATGTAGCCGCTTATGCTTCTTCAGAAAGTATTTCGTTGTAAAAGACTTTGCGCAAACATCGCACTCCCAAATCTTTGGGTTTGCATCAATAGCAGAAGTGGTGGCAGTACTACCATTAGCAGCAGATAAATTTGTATCCTTGTTCTGCAAATCCGTTTCCTGAGTAGATGTGGTTGCCGTCACAGCAGCTGTGTTAAACAGCAGCAACACATTTGAATTCAGAGCATTTCCACCATTGGTCTGCACTAGTTCCCCGTTTGCATTTATTAATACTGGACCCGGAGTAGCGCCGAGCAAAGTTAATGTGCCGCCTATCGCATATGCATCGTTGGTATTCAATTGCTGAGGCGATTGCTGTTGGACTGTCTGTATTCCATTCTGGGCTGTTGTAGTGCGTGCCTCCTTGTGCCGTATGCGATCACAGATGCTTAACTTTGGTGTATTATTCACATAGGACAAACCCACTAAATGCACAACCTTCAAGTGCACTCGCAGTGAACCCTTCATTTTAAATGTTTTTGCACAAAGATGACATTTAAATGGTTCATTTTTTGTGGAGCTGTGGCATGTACTAGATGCTTCATCGTTGACACAAGTGCCACCGCCATTGCAAGTATCTATCACGTTTTGGTGCACCAACCGAAAATGCATATCACGCAACTCGACATTTCGAAAGGTAAATTCACAAATATCACAGCTGACTATAGCCGTTGATGGAGATGGAGGGGTGGATGGTGACGCATTTGGAATCGGTGATAGCTCCAGTGGTGACGCCGTCCTCGTCGTAGCCGATTTTATTTCGTTTTTTGTTTGTTTAACTTTTTTTGCTTTTCTTTTCGACGTCGATGGCGGCGGCGGTGTTGTGGTTATTGTCTGTGCCAATTGTGGTTGTTGCTGTTGTATTTTCGGCTCTTGATATATGCTAGAAGCAGCTGCCCCAGTTGGCGTTGTAGATTTTCCACATGACGTCATCAGGCTCGTATGCGTAAACAAGTGTATAGTTAGTTTGTCCAATCCTAAGAACTGTTCTCGACACTCGGCAAAAGGACATGCCAAAGGTCCATTAGCTGCCTTGATCAGACACTGCTGCAGTTGCTCCAAACTGCCAAAGCTAGGCACGGCACAAAGAGGACAGATCACTGACATTGAACACATTGACGGGTTTCACACAATTAAACGAAAAGGAATTTTCAAAAATATTTTTGAGTTGATTTGGTCTTCTTTTACTTTAAATTTGTGCACTTATTAAAGAAATACTAAACATACTCTTTTGTGTTGAAATTTTCTCTATAAATTAAAAATTTCCTTCACTTTTCACGTTCACAAAAAAATTTTCTTCTTTTTATAAAAATGCGCAACGCACATCGAGAAGACCAGAGTCTAAAGAGAAGACCAGAAAAATGATTCTAAAAATAATTGTAGAAAATATTCAAAAATGTTTAAAGCAGAAAAGCGCCGAAAAATCACAGAACGAAAAAGAAAAATTAATTTCTCCGATTCTTATTTTGTTCGTTGCTCGGCCACAAGCACATTGGGGGCTTCGGATCACCGATCGATGCTCGGACATTTTCAAAACAAATAATTGTAGCCACTTTCTACACCGAAACTGTTTTTGTTTCTATTTTTCAACATTTTCAGCTTTTTTGCATTTTTATCGAAATCTGTATTTGTTATCTCATTTGTAAACATTTCTTTAAGCACAAAATACATAGCTAAATGATGCGCAGTTTACACTGCAAAATCTCTTTCGAAAGATTAAGAATTTTGATCAGATGCAAAAATATAATCATTCATAAAAACCCAAAAAAAATGGCTATTCTGATCTGATGACAGCCGGTACGCGTAGAGAAACTACATACATGCGACCGTATGGATCTACATTAATTAATTAATAAGAATTTTGACCTCCTTAGCTCATATCAAATTCCATAGAACGTTATTCATTCTAAATTTAATTTAAGACTGGTTTCTCGGGTGAATTATTATCGTTACTATTTCTAATTATTTCATTCCTAACAAAAATCTATCTAACTATTCGCCCCACGCCGAACTATAGGTTAATGAATAGAAAACTTCATCTTTCTCTTATGAACACATTTATTATTCATTTAAAAATTTCAATTTAGTCAACTTATCATTTAAAACTTGGAAAATCCAGCG
Organism: Leucophenga maculata; assembly: GCA_035044805.1. NCBI lineage: Eukaryota > Metazoa > Arthropoda > Insecta > Diptera > Drosophilidae > Leucophenga > Leucophenga maculata. The sequence continues at coordinate 202,225 of JAWNNP010002849.1, read as the reverse complement.
AAACAATGCTTACGCGACTCGATGGGGTTTCGCCAGCGACCGAGTTCGTTCCAGTAGCGCTAGTCCCAGAGCAAATACTATCACGCTTATCTAACAAAAAAAAGAGAAGAAGAAAAACAGTAAAAAGATCCTTTTTAGGCACTGATTCACTCAATCATTAGACTTACGCTTGGAAGTCGCAGTGGAAGTGCTTCCCAATGAAGATTCACTCTTCCAAGATATAAAACTGCGCGTCTTCTTCAAATGCTGAGGCATACGTAGTCCCTTGTTGATCATAAGATCTATGATTTCGGGTCCATCTGCATCACTTAGTGCCATGTCGGACAATTGATTTAATGCGCGAATATTGCACTGTTCCAACTCTTGTAGGTCAAGATCTAGGTCGAATGTCTTTAGGAACTCACTGCCGACTGGGCGTTCCTTTATCTGCTTGAGTGCCACTTTGATTTCACGCTGCGCACGTTGTATCTTTGAGTTTTGTTTGTCTAACTCTTTTTGCAGCTTTTCGTAGATTTCACAATTCTCCTCGTACTTTGCACGTGCCAATTGTAAATTCTTCTCAAGATCTTCCTGTCGCTGGCGCTGCTGCTTCAGCTGGTAATCGTAGCGCTGAGCCTTGTATCGCAGTGTCTTCAGCTGATTCAAATCCTTGCAGTACTCCATCTGAAGCTGCTTGAGCTCTTCAGCGGCCTTATCGGGAACTGTAAAGTTGGATATAAAGCAATTGAAAGTCATTTTAAAATTAAGTGAACAATTTTTAAATTAATTAGCAAACCTCACCATTACTTTCGTCCTTTCGGAAACTTTTACGATACTTCTCATTCGATTTGTCGAACTGCCGAAGTGTGTTCTCAAGCGCGACAACCTCCTGCTCGGCTTTTAATACCTTTTTGTTTAATTCGTCGCCTTGGTCGGCCAAAAGTTGTTTTTCTTGTGCACTTTCCACCTTCAATTGAGTCGTGGTCACTAGCGTTCCATCGTCGTTTGTACCCAGCAGCTTCGAGGAAAGCTCAAAGCGTGCTCGCATTGCATCAATACATCTTTTGCGTTCGCCCAAATCGGCGCGCAGCGTGCTCAGCTCTTCGTTCAGATGTTTACGTTTCAGTGTTAAAATCTCTTCTTGGCTCTTCAGCTCAATCATACGATTCTTGACGGCATGTTTTATCCGTAGACGATGCTGCTCTATATCAAGCGTGCCTTTTTCTGCTTTGCTTATCTCTATTTCCAGGTCGTTGCAGCGCATCTTCATCATACTTAGCTCAACGATAAGTTCCTGGTTATTGCTCTGATTATCCTTAAACCGCTTGATAGTACCCTCGCAGTACACTTGCGCCTCCTTGATCTTAAATTTGACCACTTCGAGGTCCTTATTGTCATTGTTGTACGCGTTCACCATTGTATTTATGTTGTAGTTTAGCTTCTTATTCTGCGCCTCTGCATGCTGAAATGTAAACGCATTTAATTTGTCTGGGAACAATCCAAGGACTTCAAACTGAAATATTACCTGCATGCGCCGCTGAATTTTCACACAGTACTGCTCCAATTCGGCCAAATTTTGTACATTTTGCGCCTCGACGTCTGGGTCGACAACGTTGCCTTTTAAAATATTTAAACGACGCTCGGCCTCAAGATACTTGAACGCCATATTGTAATGAATTTCCGTCTGTCGTTGCAGCTCCTTCTCCGTATCTCTCTGACTTCGCTTCACAGCATTCAGCGTCGATGAGATTGCATTATTGTTCACCTAATAAATAATAAATATGAATATCAGATTATTGAAGCTATTCGATTTTTCAATGCAACGCACATTTAGTCTCTTTTCCTCGTCTTTAAAATGCACAATCTTCTCCAGTGTGCGAAAGAGCAGCTCGTTCACGCGCTCCGACTCCTTAGCCAAATCATTTGAAGACTTCTGTTCGGATTCGTTCATATCTTCGAGAATTTGTAAGCGTTGACTGGCATTCATGTTCTTATTTTCCATTGCCGTCAAACGTTCTTGAATCTTTCGTAGTACCTCATCAAATGTGTCAATCTCATGAATTTTATTCAATTTCTCCTTTTGATGTAAGCGATTTTCCGTGCGCTGTAGCTGAACGCGACTCGCTAAGTTTGCCAGTTCCTTTTGCATCGTTTCCGCCTGTCAACAAAGGAATATATATTAGGAAAAAGTTCCTTTTTCATTACCTTAAAAGACTTACTTCTCGCTGCTTGAGATAGCACTGCTCAGACAGGTGTTGAATTTGCTCCTTAATGTCCGATGTCTCGTTGTTCAGCTGCTGGATGGAGCACTCTACCAGATGATTATTCTCGATTATCTCGTTGAGGCGCTTATCATGCTGCTTATATTCGGCGATCTTAGTTTTGGCAGTCTCTTTTAAACTAAACAACAGATCTTCACCTCCTTGAATGTCACTTTCCCGCTGCGTCATCTGACTGACCGCATTTTTCCAAGTCTCGACCATCTGTCGACGTTCAACGTGTGCTACGCGATACAGTGACGCGGAGCGCTCTAGATTCTTTTCAAGTGTATTTTGTGCGTCATATATCTGTACCAGAATGCGCCGTCGCCGGTCAATTTCAGTCTGCAGATTCTGACGTCGTTGGTTAAGTTCTCGCGCACGTTGTTGATCGTCCTTGTAATACTTTTCAATCAGCTGATAACCCTTATTTGAGTCCTCCATTGCCTCGTTCCACTCGAATAATGTTGTCTTCGCCGATTTGATGCGTTTGGTTAGATTGTCGATTTCACATTTAGTACTGTGCAGCTTACCTAAATAAAGTGAATTCTTTGTATATGCATCTCATAGTGCTCCGAAAGTACTTACGCTCAACACGCTCATTGCGCTCAGAAAACTCATCATATTCTTTTTGATTCTTACGCAGATCTTCATTGAGTTTGCTTCGTTCCAAGTGCGCCAGTTTGTAAATGTGTTCCTCTTTAAGCAGATCATTACGCATTGTACTATACAACGCCTGTAACAAAGCATTCGCGCAGCATTAAGATTTCATTCTTTCCTTCTATTTTTCTGGCGAATACTTTACCATGTTCTGGTTAACAGCCGTCTCAATGTTCTTCTTGTGACTTTGTATGGTTTTGTCGCGCTCATCGTAAGACTTGACACGCTCTTTCAACTGGAACTTCAGCTGTATCATCTCTTCTAATTCTTCGAGTAATTTCAGATTCTCCGCGTTAGCCATTGGAATATCTGCGTCTAAGTTCCAGCCCATGGCACGCATTGCATCGACTCGCAAGTCTTCCTTGTATACCTTTGTTACATCCTCTGAGATATTCATTTTTCACTTTTTTGTTCAACTATTTTCGCACATTAAAAACATTTAAAAGGAATTCAATATATTCGCAAACTATGAAGTAGTTTCGAAGCAAAAATATCGACGTAAATATTCAAAAAGTCCTTTTTTCGGTCGTTCAATAAACATATAAACAAACTTGAATTGAAATTGTTTCAATGGCAACTTGCGTTTGAACTTGTTACGGGTTTGTGTATAACTACAATATATAAAAGTCTGCTAATAGATTGCGACTGGTGATTAAGCATAGCAACGATTTTGTTTATTTCAATGATTTGTTAAATTGGTCTTCAAAAATATTTGTGCGGCGAACTGTTGCAATCCATGTGTGGCATGCGATCGTGTATAAAAATCCTTTGTCATTGCAATACTAACATAGTGCTTCAGAGATTTTATGCCTTCAAGCTGAGTTAAAGCAGATTGAATACCTACTCGAGAAAATCCATTCTGCAAATTTTAAATATTTTTAATATATTTGATGAAATCTATTTTTGGAGTTACTCAAACCAGTGAGCACCACATACCGAACCGTGTGGCTCCAGGACGAGTACTATATTTGGCACGAAATAAAAAGTCTTGAAACATACATTTAGTAAATGTTAAAATTGATAAAATCGGGTAATCTTTATGCTTTATTCTAATATATACTTTATTGAAAACATCTTTGGGAATATGCAACAGTATAATAAATGCAAAAAAAAAAAAAAAATACATATCTATCGTGAAAATAATAGTCCTCAGAAATAATATACTTATGCCAGTGCTTATTTCTATCCTCAAAGCTCTTCTAATATGCTCCTTTTGGTTTGGTCTTGACCTCTTCCAGCGAAGCATTTTTTATCTCCGCTTTCATATGTTAGTTTTGGAAACAGTTAAAACTCGTTCCTTCGTATAGCTACACATAAACGCAGCATAACTTCAAGGTAATATCCTTTACCTTTTTCTCACCAAAAGATCGTACGTTCAAACATTTGGTGAGAACTCACGATGTACCACGCCATTTTAATTGAACGATAAACTTGGATTTTTTTTCGGTCGTTGCTCTTCTGACTAATTCTATTGGGATGATTGGGCTTTGGTTTCGACGTCATAACCATATACCCATGTTTCATATCCTCACTACCTCAGTGGTAGTGAGGATATGAGGTATTTATATTATATACTACTTAAATGTAAATCCTTTGTAGGTGTGTCTTCATTTTAACTCCTGCCGTTCATCTGCGATCTTTCTATATAGTCTGCGGTCTGCATTCCCGATTTAAGGATTTTTAGGTCCTTTTCTATATTTGCTGTGCGCATATACGATGTTCCTATTAGAGTCGGCGACGAGTTTAGGTCCCGTATGAACCGCGAGCTGTACGATCTATTCGATGAGGTTGACATAGTCCAGCGCATAAGATTCCAGCGGCTGCACTGGGCTGGGCACCTCACCTGGGAATGACCAGGTATGGAGAGATCTCTCCGTACTTGGCATTCAGAACGACTGGCGCCAGCGCGCACAGGATTATGGAGGCTGGCGCGCTTTCCTGGACGCGGCCATGACCGGCAGACGGCCATTTAAGTAAGTAAGTACATACGATGGCGCGCCTGTTAATCTGCGGAGGATCTTCGCCAACAGCTTTGCAATAGACGACAGAAGACAGATGGGTCGGTATGACTCAACATCTGACGGTCTCTTCCCGGACTTGTGAAACAAAGATTTGGGCACAACGTTTTGGGAAGTGCCCAAGTCTCAATGCATCGTTAAAAAGAAGTACCAAAAAGAGTACCCGTTGACTGGTACCACTCTCAGAGTCCGGTTGTCGCGACCATCTTCACGTGGGGCCTTCTATTTTTTAACACTTTGATGTTGGAGTGGGCTGTCCAGTACCTAGTAAATCGGAGAAGATGAATCTTGTTCTCTTCACAAAAAGAAAGATGCTTCAATGGTCTCCACCCAATGTGAACTGAAGTCCACTCATGCATCAGCTCCGATGGCAGTGATTTCAGCAGTAGACCAGAAGAGTGGCGCAAAGTTCTATACCATTCACAGACGGATCTTCAGGACGGATCTTTAATTCAGGTGTCGGAGCAGTGGTATTCTACGCAGAGCTAGATTTCAAGCTCTTGTATTAACTACCCGAATACTGAGCATATTCAAAGCGGATGTATGCACAATACGAAAAGACTTAGAGAAATATCGTAGCGAGTAGAGCAGCAGTTGGTGCTCTTAGCACCTCAAATATAGTGAACATCTTCTGGATTGCCAGCCACCGAGGCATCGACGATAATGTAATGGCGCATGGTATATCAAAAGACGTTGATCCTGAAGAGGAAAGATGTATCAATCTTCCTACAGACGCTAAAAAATCGAGTAACAAACTATCCCAATACCTGCTGCAGCTCTAAAAGAGACTCAGACTGTTAAGAGGTTTGTTAACAGGTCAAGGCAAGGAACCGGGAGTCAACGAAACTCTGCAACAGCACCATTTATAAGATAACGCGGTAAAAAAAGAAAAGACAAATATTTTTAATTTCAATATTTTATTAATTTGTTGCTTCTGTTTCATTTATATTCTTCTTGTGATACTTCCTCACTTTGAATTTACTTTAAACTAAAATATTTACCATCAGTTTATAATGCTATTTTAATTATTATAATTATTACTTTTAATGCTTTATTTTATGTTTATTTTCATCTATATATTATATAAGTATTAATTTTGTTTTTTTTTTATATATATATTTAATGCATATTTATAAATTATCATATGATATATTTACTATATACTAAAAATATATTATATGTATTACATTATATACCACACATCAGTACTGCAAATTGTTAAGTTTATAAAAATTAGACAACAAAAAATTAAATTGCATTATTACAAAAGAAAAAAAACTAGATTTTTTTTCTCATGTTGTGATTCACATATATTTCACTTTAGAGTTGCCATATATTTCTTCCTTTATTTTTTCTTTTTTGGGTTTATGGCATTTGCTTACAGAAACAAAAAGTTAAACACGGCTTTCTATTCATTAATTAGAGGGGTGGGGCCAGCGACTGTATGTATCATCAGTTTCTATGTTCCCATTTTTTCTTAAAACTTTTTGTTTTAACAGGGACAACTTCGATACATAAACAAATGGATTTCATATTAATTTATACGTTAATAAATGGGGGCCTTGAAATTAAAGATACATGATTTTTTTACATGTGTTGACAATAAAAAAGCGTCAATTTATTCGGATCGAATTAGATCACGATTTGAATGGATTTCTTAAAACAAAAATGAACAAGAACCTCCCGAAGCATTGATATATTCTTTCAATATGCATTAAATATGTATTCTTTTGTGTATTAATTTAGCGGCATTACTTTTTTTTTTTTTTTTAATTTCCTCCTCCATTTTATCCAATATTTGAATTCACATTTTAAAGCATAAATATACCAAAATCAAATATAACAAAAAGAAAACTTAATCGTGTAACAGTGAGCGCAAAAATATAAATAAAAAAACACATTTTTTACCTAATTAGTAATTTGTTTAAGAAATTAATTTGACTAATTATATATTTTTTATGTTATTGCATTAAAGAAAACCTAAGATCTAAAAAAAATTTCGCGACACTTTTATATGAACAAAAAATGTGGAAAACGTATTTTTTAATTTAAATTAGAATTTTATTAACATTGAAATAATTTTTTATTAATCAAAAAAACTGTGCTTTAGTATTTCAGTGAGGCTTTTGTGGTATGCTTTGTTTTCATATATAACCGAATTCATTCATAGAAAATTGTAACTAAAATTTTGTTAAACCTGATAGGAAGATTTTTTTTCAGTTACCGGATAAAGTGCGTCCGTATGTGTATACGGCGCATTTTTATACGTACGCGCATTTGTGTGTGTTTGATGATTTGAGACAAGGAGAGAGGATAGTTGTGTAAAATTTAAAACGAAACAATATATAAATTCAATAAAATAAGAATGAAAACTTAATTTGATAATACCAACGAGGATATCTCGTGGCTGTTTAGTTACTTATGATCCTTCGTTTTTTTTTTTCTTCCTTTTTTTAAATTACCACCTGAACGCGTTGAAGAAGAACGTAGTACTACATATGTATTTTGTTCTGTTTTCTCTTCTTGTTCAATGTGATACGATTGATTTTCTATCTCTCTGTCTTACAAACTTGGGTGGTGTTTTTATGTGTTTTACTTATTTAGCGATTTAGGACAAATGGAAAGACATGCTTCCCTCGTTTGCGGCCACTTTTAGTTTCTGCCGCATCACATCACGGCTAGAATATTCGGGCAACTTTAAATAGTTGACACACGTCATCACAGATGGTAGGTAATCATTGGGATTCTGATTAACATCGAGCGTTTTGCGCACAATCGTCAAAGGTGGCGTCAGTGATTTGAAGCCACCTGTCGGCAGTCGCGGTGAACCGGTCACAAATTGTAGGAACGCTCGCTGCTCGTCGCGATTGTACGAAGCGAGTATCTCATAGAGGTACTGTATGGCTTGAGAGTCTTGAGTGAAACCGTGATCGGTGCGGCAACTATCCTGCAACATTTTGGCATCCCAGCGTTGGTACGTTTGACTGCCAGAGCCACAGAACACGTATTCCAATTCTTCTGGGTAGAACATGCGCAGACGTTGAATTGGAAACACCGAATCGAAACCTGTGCAGACGAATGGATAAACATTTGTTTAGTTAAATAAATGATTTATGGATTTTATTATTATGCGTAAATTACCTTCACGTAGAGCTTCAAATTGTTTCTGCACTCCTTCAAAGAGGAACCAATATGTCACTAATGAGATATATTGATGCAGATTATGTACAGTGACAGGCGTATCACGACCACTACGGCATAGCTCAATATTGGCATGTCCCGGCAGAATAAAGTCCAAGCCTAAATCAGCGATTGGACAACCATCTAGATCAAGAGCTTCGATCTAATCAAATAAAAATTTATATTTTTATATATGTACAAAGCAAATTAAAAAGAGTAGTTACCTTTTCAGTCTTCTCCATTGCATCAATATTGGGGTCTGCTAAGACATATTCACGTTGACGCACCAAGTCTTGCAATCGCACCAATGTACTTTGCACCTCAGGGGCAACACGAGCTAAATCGGCTAGACCTACCGAGTGCTCTTCGTTGACCAACCAACGATAGAATGGTACCGAAAACGGTAAATCCAACTGTAAAACACAAAATAATAATAAAAAAAAGCTTCAAAAACATAATAATTGGCAATCGCTTAATACGCACCATGCGACTATCCATCACAGCTTTGGCCATAAATTTACCCAGGAATTTGAATTTCGATTTGGCCTTAGACACTTGCGGTAACTTTGAAGATTTACCCAACGGCAGTGGGAACAAGCCATGCATAGTGTTTATGTAACTTATTGGTATATCAATGCCAGCTAGTTGATTTTCGGATGGCGTAGCTCCGTTATCGACTGGCTCTGAAGCATTTTGTTGAGGAGTAGAGTTGTTATAAGCCATTATCATATTTATTAGAGGTGAGGCGACACTAAGCGATTCAGCTTCGACAGCAGCCGCTAAGCTATTGTGTTGATTGTTTATAGAGTTGTTGGTGGCAACAAGATTGCTACCGCGCAGTGCTGTATGGGCACCATGCCGACTGCTCGAGCGTGTCATGTGCGTAGTTTGTAACGTTGTTGTATTTGTTGTGACAGCACTGCTGCCGTTATTTATAGTTGTCATAGTGGTGGTGGTTGTTTCCACATCATGTTGTAGTGGCGAATTTGTATCGACTTGATCATCGATTTGTACAATTGCACCTGAAGATTTAACCACATCGACAATTGTGGATGAATTTTGCTTATAGCTATCACTACCGTTCCATAAACCTAAGTCAGTACGTTGTAGTTCAGCCGAGACAAGCGCATAGAATTCGAGTGTGGGACCCAATCCAGTTCCAACCTGATGGAAAAATAAACCATAATAAATATATTGAATTATATTACAGGTTAATTGCCTTAAACTTACCTCATTTTCATATTGTATTTCAAGCAATGCTTTCGAGTGTCCGAAATCTTGAAGTATGTGCTCGGCTTGTTTTAGAATTTCATTGCGCGAAATAGCACGTTTACGGCGATCGAGGCGTGGTGCGACACGCTCAGATGACTCAGATGAATTTAAATCTGGCGTCGTATCCAGAAGGCGTTGCAGCGCGCGGTCACGATCAAAGCTTGTTGCATAGAATAACAGATGACGTGTTTCGAATGGGAAGAGGAATGGACATGCCATACCAATCTGAGGCAACCATTGTGGAAGATTACCCGTCATAATGACCAGCGGATCCTGCAGCTGGCGATTGGCTTTGGCGGTGATCTTTGGATGTACAAATTCTGATGATGCTATTATATTTTGCCGCACTACGCAGCCATAAAGATGTTCCCAATAGCGATTTAAAGCGTAAATAACGCGTAGCATACAAAGTGCGTCCAGCGATGCATCTTGCACGCTGACCACATCGGTGGGCAGAGTTGAGCTAAGGAATGGCTTGAGTGCGGAAACAATACTTGGCGCTATGCCCTCATGCCAAAGTTCGGTCTTCTTGCGCAACATTTTTGTGGATGATTTGTTACTCTTCTTAGACGATGAAGACGAGCTCGATGAAAGAGTGGCTGTCGAGCCTGACGCAATGCCCGATGTCGACGATGTTGAAGCACTGTTTGCCTGTTTATTTGTACTGCTCGCACCAGCGTTGTTTGGAGCTGCTTCCTCTTCAACGGGACGATAATATATTGTATGTTGCTGTACCCAAATGCTAGCGTTGCCTGGATTAAGAAAAATAATACAGAATTAGTTGAATAGTTCATCAGTCCATCACCATAATCACATCATACCCAAAAGTGTCTCTGACTCAGTCTCTGCTTCCAATTGATCGTTTACTAATGGAGAATATTGTTTTACAGCTTGATAAACAGTCATACTGTAGGGAAGAACATGTTCGCCTATTGTAAACTGTAATTTGTGCTTGAAAGTACTTTGTGACATGACAACAGCGGCCACATTGTCATCCATGTCCTCCTCAGAATCATCGTCAGAGTCAGCACGTATGCCACCATAGCCGCGCACAACCAAATATCGTTCAATCGCCTGCACCATGGCAAGTGGATCGATTTTCACGGTACCGCCCTTCCATTGGCGTAAGTTGTTACAATCGGGATGACGTTGTAAATTACACTGAAATTATTTAAGTAAAAATTAGTATACAATTTTGATTGGTCCTGTTACTATTGATGATCACTACTTACTTTCAGTTGATGTGTATTGAAAAATCTGAGAGCACTCTGATTTGAACGACCACCGGGTCCGGTTGGAAAGTCGTGTACTTTAACCGGGAATTGTTCAAGTTGCGTCACACAACCGTTAAGCTTGGCAACAAATGCATTAAAAGCAACCGGTTCTATATTTGGCAATTGGCCTACATTCATAACGGGCTCAAGCGGTAGGCCCGCAAATACATGCATAAATGTACGGAGACGAGCATCGCGTTCGACAAGACCCTCCTCACAAGTCATGTAGTTGAGCATGGCCTTGATCAGACCAGAATGATTTACTTCGAATGGTGAAATATCACTCTCCAACAAAATAGTCTTTAGCTCCAACAAAGCTTCAAGGCAGTCATGGTAGCTGCCATTTAACTTGAAGAGAATCGTTGAGAGACGTTGCAATACAGTGGTACCACCGGCTGCAATCGATGTTGTCGACCCCGAGGCCGAATTGGTAGCACTCGATGTCGTTTTCGCTTCCACTTTCGCTTCTTGCTCAGTGTAGCGTTTCACAAAATCAATGGCCTGTTCGCGCACCCATTGACGCGCACGTTCACGGTTCGCTGCTGCAATAAGATTGGCACTCGATATACTTTTGCTGAGACTTGCTGCTGCTGCTGCACTCGCACTGTGATGTCCGCCAAATGCTGCACTACTGGTGGAAGCACCACTGCTGCTACCTCCACTACTGGAATTTGTACTGTGATTGGCATCTTTGGTCAACGAACTATGATGATGAGATCCTTGGCGACCCCAGCGCGCTGGATTAAGCGACGCCAGGAATGAGGATTTGGACGAGGTGCTTCCACTTGAAGTGCCCCCAGCAGTAGTATTGCCAGCGCTAAAGCGTGACTTGCCACTTGAGGAACTGCCGGGAGTATTCCGTCCGGTGCTGCTTCCAAGACCTAAAAAAAAAAATGTTTAATATTCAAATCTTTTACTAACGCGTAGTTTTCACTTACTAGTAGCGCGACTCAGCAAATCATGCATTGTCGATGTGGCGGTCGAACCGCCAGCGTCATCTTGACGCACCTTCGAGCGGCCACTACACTGCGATTTACGCTTCGGTGGGACTTTGCGTTTCAGCATGTCCGTCATCTTATACTGCAATGCTGAAGCTGTAGTAGCTGCAGTGGAACTAGACGTCGAAGACGAAGGTAAGTTGTTGGCTGCTGCCGCGGCAGCAGCTTGAGAGGAGCTTGCCTGATACATATCAACGGCGGCAACTGTTGTCGTTGTATTAGCACTTGGCGTATATATCACTTTGGAGGGCACAAGTTCAACCTGCAATCTCTGCTGCTGAGGCTGGAAATGTGGTGGTGGCGGTGGTGGTGGCTGATGGAAGTTAACAAATTGTCTTGAATCGCCAGGTGGAAGTGGCGGTGGTTGGACGCTACTCGATGTATATGCGAAATAGTTTGCTTGTTGTGAAGTCGTTGCTGTAGGCGGCGGTGGAGGAGCTAGATGTGACGGAGCAGAGCTACTATAGTTATAGCCTCCACTTGCGACAGTGCCGTCAACTAGACCTGTTGATGTGGGATTTATGCCGATAGCAATTGAGCTACTTGTAGGCATACCTGCCGACTGTGCAGCGGCAGCAGCGGCTGCATTAGCATTAGCGGTTAACGCACTCATTGCATGTGAAAAACTCTTAACAGTGTATGACTGGTGCTTTGAGGAGTTGGGAGTTGTTGTGGCGCTGTTTGATCCTCCGGTAGTGTTGTCCATAAAGAAGGGATTCACTTGAAGACTCGAAGCCGAAGCTGGTGCACTTTGCGAGCCACTGCCAGTTCCAGCACCCGTTGTGCTCAACGGCTTGGGCGATGGATTGGCACAAATAGGATTGTTTGGGTCGGTCAGTTGTGTAAACTGATAGATGACACCCTCTCGACGGAAATGTGTTCCAAAAATTTCTGGCAATTGTTGCATTAATATCTCAGCCATTTGCAGTGCACCAACAACAATACGCAAATCGTTGCTGCCTAACATACCAGCAATGTGACTGGAAACAAGTTGATACTTAAGCACAGACCTAAGCAACTCGGGCGTGGCATAGTAAACCATACGCAGCAAAGCACGCAGGCACTTGTAACGCACATTTGGCCCGGCGGATGAACTATACACCTCGTATAACACATTGAAGATGTGCTTAATGAAATCGGCAGCCAAACCACGTTCCTCTTTCAGAGCTGCAATACGCGCATCGACCGATGGACGACGCTTTTGAGCGCTATTCGTGTTGTTATTTGCAGTCGCTAAAGTAGAATTTAATGCATCAGATGTTGTTGAATTGACATTTGCACTGGTCGTCGATAGATCTTGCCCTGTGCTATTATTTGTCGATTGTGTCGTAGATGGGACATAGTTCGGATTAATCTTACGCTGCACTGGACGTGTGGTGCCAGTATCCTCGTTGATCTGTTGCATGGCATGAAAATCGATGGTGTACGTGCGACCAAGTGTGCTTAAACTCACTTCGTCTTCCGAGTTTTGATGTCCGGCCTCAATCATACGTGAATCAATCATTGAGTAGTTATGCCAGGCACCACGATCGTCGCGCCATTGCCATTGTACCTGATCTTGAGTATTCAGGGATGGTCTGTCCAGCAATGCATCAACAGTGAAAATTCCATCAGTCGGAAGACGTGGCATTAATTCACCTATCAAACATGTCAGTTCATATAGTTCTGAAGGCGATCGCGGTATAAGTTCGACATGTGTGGCGGCAGCTGTGGCATTCGTCTGTGGATCTGCATTGCCGGTGAGTAAATACAAAAGCGTAGCAGCGATATCATTGCGCAGTAATGAAATTGCCAGATCGGGGCAATTGCCACACATCAGACTCAGCATCCGCACTACCGCTGTGAATGTGCCAGTGTTCAATATGGCCGGAGTTACAACCAACAACTGTTGACAGTTTTTAAGTAAATCCATGCTGGCAATCTCTTTCAGTCGTTTTGAGTCATGTTGGAAGCTCTCGACGAGACGACAGAAAGCCGAACAAACGCTTTCCACGCTCTTCTTATCCTGTTGTGAAAGCAGGCGTGCTAAAAGTGGCAAACTTTCTCCAACGAAATGAAATTCCTCCGGATGCATGTTTAGACAACAGTTAGCTGTGATGGCAAGTGCTGCTCGTTGTGCCACAATTGAGAAGAAATCCAGGTAAGTGAGACACGCAGTGATGCCATTAGCTTGCAGTATAGCCTTGTTATGGCGACGCGACAGGATTTCTAAAGCAGTCAAACTCTGTTCAGCTACATCCATACACTGTATAACTTGAAGTTTTTCCAAGAAAACTGGCACCGCCTCGACAACAGTGCCTGAGGAGCGTGGCAATGCCTCCAGCATGTAAGCTAACGCACGACAGGCGTTATTCATAATGTCGAAGTTATGTTCCATGCGAAGCAACGTAATAAGCGCTGGCACCACCTGTTTTATAGGGAACCCAGCCAGTGTATCCTCATTTCCCATAACGAGCATTTGACACATCTCAATAGCAGCTTGCAATTGTTGTGACTCATCGTGCGACTGTAAGCCCTGAAGCAGCTGCTGCGCCTTGGACGAACTGCTGTTGCCAATGGTGCGATGCAGAATGTGTGTCATGCGTGGACCTAGTGCACCAAATAGATGCGGTGGTAGACCACGTGCTTCCAAAAGCGCCTGCAGGCGCCCAACCTCACTATCATCGCTCTCCGAATCACCATGTTGTTGCTGTTGATTGGCTCCGCCGCTATTGCCACCGGCTGCAGATGTGCCTCCGGTAACATTCGCGCCAGCTGCACCGGTGGAACTACTGCCACCGGCACCCTGCGACGCAGCGGCGGTTGCCGATGTGTTAGCGCCCAAAGCGGCAGCTACTGTGAGATTGTTTGAATTTGCTAAATAAAAAAATAAAAAAAAAAAATGTGTAAGTTATGGCTGGTTTACGATCGTACAGAAAGAAGAGAAACAAAATTTATAAATAAAATAAAAAAAACCAAATTAAATAAAAAAAAAAAAAAAATTAAATAAAAAAAAAAAACAAAATCAAATAAAAAATAAACAAAATTAAATAAAAAAAACAAAATTACATAAAAAAAAACAAAATTAAATAAAAAAAACCAAAAGAATATCAGTGCTGTCACCTTTGGTGGAATGCATGTTTTTGTTGTTGGTAATGGAACGTGCGAAAAAGATTTCAAAAAATAAAACTTGTTAATAAAAACTCATTGCAGGTCGCAAGTTGTGGTGGGGAGTTTGTGTTATGTGTAAAGATAAAATAAATAAAATCGAAACGTGAAAGTAGTTAATAGTTCGTGTTGTGATAGTGATTACTGTGTGTCTGTTGTGTTATGTGGGTGAAATATAACGTTACTAAATATGAACGGTTAGGGTTAGGCGCGCTCTTGCTTGTGTTGAATGTTGGAGTAGAATGGGGACAAGACAAAAAATAGTCTTTTTACCTGTTGTCACCTGCTGTCCACCCGTATGCGACGGCGGTCCACTTGACGGCGGTTGCTGTGCCATTAAACTAAAGCTTAATGCATCCGAAGCTGCTGAATAAAATTTTTTGTTTTGTGATTTTAATACAAGAACGACAAAATCAAATCATGAAGAGTATAAGAGTTGGACACGCACGCACGCGGCGATATAAAAAAAAAATAAAATTAAAATATAATATACACCCATGATAAAAAATATACTATTTGGAACGACACTATCATACAATATTACAAGTAATGAAAAATAAAATGTTGTAAACAGAAATTACTTCATTGATCAATTCTGTAGAAATAAGTTTTTTTTAATGTTATTGATCTTTCTACAGGTTTGATCAGTCTAGCAATAGGATTATTATTATATTATGCAACCAATTGCGTATAATATTTGTCTCTAAGTTAATTTACACATGAATTCAATATTTTCCGATTCGATTTGTATTCATTTTTGACTATGAGTGTATATCATATTATGGAACTACAAAAGCGAACGCGGTTTTAAATTAAATTGGCTTTTGTACCTGAGCGCGAACATAATAATCTTAATATGTATGCAATAGGTATACAACAACCCTTTAGTATGTAACTTAATGACAAATACCGGCAGCGCTTATCTTTATAATAACCAGCACCAAGTGGACGACCTAACCTAAAAGTAAGCTAAAATAATAAGGGATATATGTATGCAGATATATATGTATAAAGAAACCAAGTCCAAATTAACCATGATAGAGTAATAAGATGTACAACAACCGCAGGTTCAGAACGAATCAAACAACAGACCAACAGCAAAGACAGCTATGACACTGACGTACACTGACGTCATCATAGTGGCCCAGGAAACTATCACTAACAAAAGCGCAAGTTAACTTAAAACGGGTATAGAACCTGCAGTTAAATATTATAGTACTCTCGTATAGTCTAGCTTTCGCTGCTGTTTCACCAATTACTAAAAATGTCCATTCCACTACATCCCACAAACAAAACATGCAAGCCAAGAACAAAGAAACAGTCCCACACTATTGTTGCCCATGTCGCTTGTGTAAAAAAATATATATAAATTGTGTATTTTTTTTTTTTGATTGGTTGGTTTAAAGCTTCTGCAGCTACTTGTTCTTTTTGCTGTCGCAAACTTACCACTTGCTTTGCTTTGGCTTAGATGCGAATTTGTATGCGTCGCAGCAGCAGCTGCTGCTAACGACGAGGTGGAGGCGGCAGCAACGGCAGCACTGGACGACGTACCAGTAACAATTGTGTGACCGCCAACAGCAGACGACGATGTCGAAGAGTTCGTCGGGTTTGTGCGATAGCTGAAAAGGAAACCCGGTTGGACTATTGTGGCACGTTGTTGATGCTGATGCGCAGCCACTTGTTGGTGCAACTGTTGTTGGTGGTGATGTGGATGCGGCGGTGGTGGATGTGCGAGGGGATGTGGATGTTGATGCTGTTGATGTTGCAGCGATGCCGGTTGCTGACGTACGTGTACAACAACAGCGTTACTAGCCGTTATTTGTTGATACTGATAACCGGGTGGCAAGGGCAGTTGTTGCAATGATGCTGCGGCGACTATAGCCGATGATGATGTTCCACCAACACCACCTCCAGTTGCGTTGTGCTGTTGCGGCGGCGGCTGTTGCTGCTGATGGTGGTGGTGATGATGTTGTTGTTGTTGCTGCTGCTGCTGTTGGTGTTGCTGCTGCTGCGCCGCTGCTGAGCTTACACAAGAACCCGTCTTGCCACGTGAACTTCGTCTTAGAGTCGATGAATGATGTTGTTGTTGTTGCTGCTGATGTTGATGCTGTGCACTAACACTTGACGAAACTACTCCTGTCGTCGAAGAACTATTAACTAAAGGCGGCGCGTGTGTGCTGCTCGAATACTGCTGACTGCCGTGTTGCTGTGGCACAAACGTTGTCGTCGGATAACGAGCGATTTGCTGTGGTGGCGGATAAAGTAGCGGCCCACCAATAGCAACTGATGCGGTGGCTGCGTTAACGTTATTTACACCACTGGCGACACGAGCGCCCGGTGCTGCTACCTGCTGTTGTGCTGCAATCGGCGGTGCGTGTGTCGGCGGTATGCCGCCGCCTGTTGATTGATAGTGATTAAGATTTAAAATAGGTGTTACGGCTATTGGGGCTGCTTGGTAATAATGCACTTGCTGTTGTGGCGCATTATGCGCCTGATGTGATGGCGGCACCGATTGCTGTTGCGGATGATGTGAATGATGATGCTGTTGTTGTTGCGGCTGTTGCTGAAAATGTAAATAGTGCGGCGGCGGTGCAGCTCCATATGCTGCAGCCGCCGTTGAATTCGGCAGCAAATGTGCCGCGAATTGTGTTTGTGTTGGCGCTGATTGTGGTGTCAAAGACGGATGTGCTGCTTGGTGCGCAGCTGTGTAATGCGTTAAGTAAGGCGTAGTGTGTGTGCTTCCTGATGGCGGCGCTGGTGGCAAATGTAGCGACGACAGCTGCTGTGACGGTGGAGCTCCCACACCGCCCACTATTGTCGTCGCAGTGGGCAAGTAATTTATGCCTGTCCCGCCGCTGCTGGCATATTCATTAGCGCCTCCAGTGTTGCGCGTTTGACGTGCCCCCAGATTTGGGGCGCGTTGATAACCCGACGTCGTAGTTGTTGTTATCGACGTCGGCGGAGAATTTAGTGTATTCCGTATGTCCACTTTGGTGGACGACGGCTTCGTCGCTTGCGTTGATGTAGTCGTTTTCGACGTTGTTGTCGTCGATCCGGATGTTGTAGTTGTTAATAGTTTCTGTTTCGTTTGGCTGTTGTTGTTGTTGGTAGTTGCGTTTGTGACTGGGGCTACGGATGCGACGGCAACAGATATTTCTGTGTCTTGCTCTTGTTTCTGTTGGCGATTGCAGCGTCTATGCCTATAAGTTCCTGCCGATGTACCTGGCGGTCCGTGACCTTTAATTGTGGAGTAGGGAGGAGTGGGAAGGACTATTAAACACCGTAATGTTTTGCGTTTGTTGTTTTGTTGTTGTGATTTTTCGGTAGATAATTATTTTTATTTTTAATTGATTCAATAATTTTATTTCATATCATCGATGATGAAGGAAGAAGAGTATATTAGCTACGCTACTTTCTATATTTGTTTTTGTTAATACTTGTGTTGTTGCTACTGTTGTTGTTGTTGCAGAAGTCTTATAAATGTAGTTTAATTGATGTGTTTGGGAAATATATCGAAATAACAAATGAACAAATGTGTGAAAAAGTCAGATCGTTCAGATCAAAAAATTGTTATCGACATTAAATTTTTTTGTCCTCTTCTTGGTTAGATGGATTTATTTTATTATTATTATTATTTTTTTTTACGTTGTCGTTGTTGTCGCTGACAATGATGATGTTGCTGTTGCTATCTTCAGGTAGCTTCTTGCAACTGTCGCGACGCGAAGACTACAACTACAACTTAACTTTTTTGATTGCACGGCCGACGTCCCGGCGAATGTCCTTGTAGATATATTTTACTTATTTAAATTGTTATGATTGCCATATAAGCGTAGATGCTGATTTTTTTTAATTTCTTTTATGTATCTCTGGTCTACATTTTCAACTCTTCATCACGTATATTTATTATTGAAATAGCTGATCATATTTTTCCATTCTTTCTGCTGTCGTATCCAGCCAACCAACGCCTCTCGATTTGAAGTTGTCTTTTCTGATTTTTGTTGGCGTGGGTAGTTTTTGTTGTTGTTTTATATTATCAACACATATTGCAATGTAACAACAACATCATCATCATCATCAACAGCAAGCATGATTTCGTTTAATGATACAAAAAAATTTACATTTCAAATAAAAATAAAAAAGTTTGCAAGGAAAACGAACTGCTTTAGCTTAGAATTATCATATGCTTACTTTTATAATTTATTGAAACATTCATTTTTTTTTTTTTCAATAAAACATCTACATTGGCAACAGCAACAACAACAACGTGCAAATCAAATAAGTAATTTCCGAATAAAATAAAATTTACAATTTTAAAAAAAATTGAAAAAAAAAAGAATCAAACCTAAAAATTTGTAAAACAAAAATTGTAGAGAATAAAAAATAATTCATTTGTTGTTGGAACGTCGTCGTTGTCGTCTCGCACTGCCAGAGCTGCCACCTCCATTTATTACTTTCTCTTAACAAATACGAACTTTTTGTCGTACGCAAACTTAGCTAAACCTTTACATTAAGACCTTATAAAACCTTAATTTATGAAAAAGAAACACTATGTGCATCATAAAATTAAAGGAAAAAGTATAGCAACACAAATCAAAGAAGATACTACAATAAATATAAAATGAGATTTAGTTAATATTAGTGCTTGGAATTTTAGTGTTCTTTATTTTCTCAGGAGTAAAATTAGATTTGGTGGAAAAAGCCTTTGTTTGAAACGATTCGATGTGGATTAGTATATAAGAAATTGTTAAGTTAATTCAGGCATGCATGTCCTACATATTGATAATGAGCTAAACCTTATTCTGTTTCTCGCCGTGTATATATAAAAATAAATCTCTAAAGGTGACAGCACTGAGAAATTCGTTTTGACTTATTACTATAAATAACTTAAATATTCAATATATAATACGTATATAGGTTGGGGGTTATGTAGAAATTTATTTACAATAAAAGAAGTAGACAGATGTTTATGCGGATGCAAATGATCAAGTGTTATCTTCTATCATTTATGCGTACAATGAGATGTTCAGTCAAAATTTAAAATACCATACGAAACACTCAAAGAAACTAGAAAATCTTTGCATACATATGAACACCAACATCTATAATTGATAGACTAATATAAGCTCTTCCTCTATAATATATAATCGATGGTGATACGTAGATAATTTTTCTTATTTCTATTTTCGACGAACAAATTTAAAAATTCGTTTACAGCTCAATTTATTACTAAATCTGAAATATTTAAATTTTCTGTCCGCCAAATTTAAGAATCTATATGAAAAACAAATTCGCTTTTTATTCTTTGGAAATATTATATTCGATATACACATTGATATGCGATACCCTTGGTATTTTGGTTGACAGCTATTTTCGAATAGTCTACGATTAATACATAAGTTTGTGTTTAAGGATTTTGATACTTTTATTTTGTTTTTTTATTGTTAGTGATTCGACAACTCATGACAAACTAGAGATGGTGTAACTTTAAGTTTTGATGAAAAGTTATCCTCTCATTTGTAGTGTGATTTTGAGAAGGACCGCAATTTTCAAAAATTTCTATGACATGACTTGTTCAGTCTACAATTGCTGTAGTTTTAACGAACCAATTGGGATTGACTCAAAATAGTTGTCCCGAAAAATTTTTTTACTCTTTATAAGGACATCTTTATACATTTTTAAAATGATTAAAGACAAGAAAGCCCGCTGTAGTCGAGAGTGAAAAAGATTTTTGCATTTCTGGAATGTATATTTAACTGATAATATTCCTTGAAAATTTTCAATCGATCAGATAAGTATTTTCCAAAGTATACGCAAATTTATAAAAACATCTCGGACCATTAGAAAGTTAAACTGCTCAACAGATCAGTTTGAAATTGTAACACAACCTTCTCAGATAAATTCTTCGGTTATTAAGCGAAGGAATAATATTTCGGATAATTATTTATATTTTTTATTTCAATTTTTCGTTGTAATTTTGGACGAAAATTCGATTCGATATATCAACACTTTTGGTTTTTGTAAAATAAAATTCCTTTTAACCAACAAAAAATATAAAAAAAAAAAACTTTTTTTGGCCTTTCAACTGCGTATAGTATAACCCTTTAATAAACCCCAATCTTTGTTTAACAAAAAGTTACTTCATTTTTTTTTAATTATAAAGTTACCAAATATAAAGTCGGCTGTGCGGTCAACTAACGTATGATGGGTGTTATTGACGTGGCCCCTACAAAATTTTATTTATGTTGATTGCATACAAAGGATAGTCAAAACTTTCAAAATATAGTTTCTAGTTACAAACTGATTATAAAAATAATGCCAATATCGTGAGTTCTCAACTTCAAAATACACAGTAAACCTTGATGTAGACTTTCTAATATTAGATTTTAATTTAGAAAATAACAAATTATTAAAAAAAAATTAATAAAAAATAACAAAAAAAAAAAAATTATTTACTTATATTGGGCATGGTTGACATTGTGGGTGAGGCACTAATATGGCTTAGAAAAATAATTTAATGTCGAAGGACGATACAGTTTTTGTAAATAAATGCAAATTGGTCCAAATGCATGTGATTAGTTTTAAAATTTATTTTATTGATTACTTTGAATTTTAACTCAAGCAACAACAACAACACAGTTTAAACCAGAAGCTACATATGAAAACAATCCTTATTTATCAATACGTTTATATAGGCCAGACAAAACACTGTTCGTTTATAAATGTGATTTGACCGGCAACTAGATACTATTTAAATTTTAGACAATTGTATCGGATTTAACTACGAGCCGCTCAAGAAAAGGAACTTTTGTATCGTAAGTTGTTACTTCTGAATATATTTTCTTATAAACCACTCTACTGGCTAGTATAAATGCTGATAATGCACTTGCCCACCTATTTTTGGAAATTTCTATCAGTAAAGTATTTTTGTTTCTAAATTAAAACAAATATAGTCGATACATCACTTTTAAACTATACTAGAACTATCCTCAACAGTCTCTCTTTTTTGTGGATTTTTATATTAAAATTTTAACTTACTTTTGTAACTTTTTTCATCATCATTCTTTGATTTAGTCTTTTTTCAAATTAACAAATATTTTTGTATATTTTTAAAATAAATACGCAACTTGTTTTATCACGAATAAAGCACGTCAACAATTTGATTTCAGTGCACACGAAATGACTGAGTAGCTTGTTGACTAAAACTGAAGCTCATTGACCACAAAAACGAGTCAGAAATTGAACGAATACTTGAAGACATGCGCAATAATTCGCAAATTAATACAAAAAAATTATTATCAATAAAAGAAAAAAAAATAAAATTGGAAAATGATAAAGTGATATAAGTAAAGTCAATGGGTTTTAAACATTAACAAAAAAATGCAGAATATTGTGGACTGCTTTTTAAAAAAATGTATATCAGCCGTTCTCCCATTTCCACTTTTGCATTATGCCATTGAAATAAATGACAAATTATATTTTTCAATTTCAAATTTGATTAATTTTTTCTGTAAGATTCAGAAGTAATATAATATATAATCAATTCACGCGAGAAATCTCAAATTGCAAAAGTGAAAATGTGAGCACTGCTGTATATGTATATTTAATTAAAAAACAAATTATTTTGTAATAAAAAAGTGAAGCAAAGCTCATTTTAAAATGCATGGAAACGAAATAAATTTAAGAGTGGGTGTAAATGAATATAAGAGAAAGTGTTATCCATTATTACTAATTAAAATAATAGAATGCAAAAATGTTTTATATAATTGACATATTTATATATATATGTATGTATATACATTCACACCGCATATATTTACATATATACAGATGCACTCAGGCATACGTACATTAAAAAATAATCCCTAGAGAACTTGATATGTATGTAAATTTATATAGACATAGGTAAAATATAAAAATTATTGTAGCATGGAACGAACGTTGAACATCATCACACACATACGTAGAAGTACATATTTAACAAAAAATAACTCTTGTAGCTTCGACTTACCACTTAATTCGCCTATTAGTACCTCCTCTAGATCTTCGTCTAAGTCCTCGTCGTCGAGATCTTCGTCGTCGTCGTCGAGATCGTCTTCGTCACTGATCTCGTCTTCTTCGGCAACGATTTGTGCGTTTTCTTCGTAGTCTTCACCCGAATCGTTGTTTCCAACAAATCCAATGAATCCCGACTCTTCGAGTTCGGACTCCTCTTCAGCGTCTTCCTCTTCGTCGTCGATGGCCTCGTTGTCACCGTCTTCCTCAATTTCGTCCTCGTCGCTTGCTTCGACTTGTGGCGCAACGACGGCAATCTTTTCTGTGGCTGCTGTATTGGTGTCGGAGGGATCGACTGCCTCCGGCGTTTCGGGCAGTGTGTTATCCAGTTGTGCCAACAATTGTTGATAATTGCGTAAACTTTTGCGGTATTTTGTATATTTGTCCGAACGCCTTAAAATTACACCAGTTGACGAGGAAACAGCACCGTCTACGCTGACGGTGGATGACTGTACAGGTATAGAAGAGCTTGTAGCTGCTGGTGTAGCCGTTTGATCGTCTGCTGGTTTCGCGTCAGATGCAACGGAGTCTGATAAATTTGATGAGTTCGTTTCGTTGTTACTCTCTTTTTTATGCAAAAGCGATTTGCTTGCTAAATTACTGTGATGATGCTGGTTCGGTTTTTGGGCTGCTGCTGTTCCGGTTCCTGTTTCTATGTCAGTAACACTATTCAGTGCACCAGTTTCAACGATCGATGTAGCAACTGTGTCGTTACTGCAGGCAGCGACAGCGGTTGACAATTTTGTACTAAATTGTAACTTTGTGCCAACAACTGATAAAGACTTTGCTGGCGGTTTCTTATCAATAACTGTTGGTGTAGCTGTCGTCGCAGTAGTAGCAGTCGAAAACGATGTAGCGTCAACAGCTGAGCTCAAATTTGAAATGCCGCCGACTTTACGATTAAGCTTATTACTAGCCGATAACGACGACGATTTGGACGATAGTTGAACGCTGGTATTGTGGTTAGTTGTGGCAGCTGACCCAACAACTTTGCGAGTGGTGTTGTAGTTTTTCGGTGACGACTGTGACGAGGTACTAGTCGAATCGCTCTCGTCCAAGGCAGCCTTTGATCGGCTGTGGCTTACCTTACGCGTTTTACGATAGTAGTTTAATAAATTACTCTTATTCCGTGCACCGCCGCCTCTAAGTGGTGTGGTTGTCGCTGACGCTGTTGATACTGTCGGTGATGATGCTCCGCGTGCTGCAACTTCTACTGTAGTGCTCGCCTTTCGCTTTTTGCTTTTACTTTCCTTCAGGAAAGCTTGCTGCTGTTGCTGGGACTCACGCCGACTGCCTGCTTGTAGACTATGTCTGCCGCTAACGTTGGGGCCTTCCGGTGAAACTGTCTTCGAACGTGTACGCTGTGCCACACAATCACCACTGCGTTGATCGACAACTCCGCTTGCACCACAAACTCGTGTTGCTGCAACTACGCTACCGGTTGAAAATATCGCTGTTGGTGTGATATCTTCGCTTGTGGCTGTCGGTTTGGGCGTAACCGTTGAACAGTTTTCTTGGGGATAGTGGCGTCGCTTTTTAAGCGGTGAACTCAAATCAGTTGGTTGATCACCACCAGAAGCGGCTGCAAGTGACATGAAGAGTTGTTTTATTAGCTTTGGCACGTATTTTATATGTATAGATGTATCTTAATCTGGTTGCATGTAACAAATAATGTGAATTTTGAATTTCAAAACTGAAGTAAATTTCTTGACTTAAATACACGGGAATTTGTATACACAGCTTGCTAGCTACTTTAGAATCGAAAAGAGAAAACTTTTAATTCTATAATATAAATATTAATCGCATACTCAAGAACATAAATTCTCTTCGCTTAGCTCGGCAATGCTGGAATTCATTTGTTTTTAAATTTTGCAAAAATTGTTTAAATGCTCTATTAATTTTCAATATAATAAAATATTCATATACGTATTTGGCAGGAGTGGAGCCTTTTGTGTAGTAGAATGGAGCATTGTAGTGTGTGAAACAGATTATTGGGGAGAATTTTGTTAAGTATGAGAGCTACCTAAATATAAATTGTAAATTATTAAACAATATTACAATTGAAAACGGATTAAGTTGTTGGCACCCATCCAAGACAGAAAAACTAATTAATGTTTTATTAACAAAAATTTCAAGTTTTGAATGAAACTATACAATAAAAGCAGCTTCCAGAAAAACAAACAGGGTTGTTTTGGCAAGTTTTGACGATTCATGCATTTTTAGTCACAATGTTTGCAACACCTTAAAGCACGCATCAATCGCTCAAACCATCTCTTTCTGCTTGTCTCTATGTAAGTAAGTGCGTTATTTCTACTATCTTTGAGATTTGGGTTTGAAAGTTTGTATGTAGACGTTGTACAACCAGTAAGAAATACTCCACAGAGTACCGCTTCCATACAAAAACAGTTTCAATTAAATAATTTTATAAAATATAATCGCTTTAAAATGAGCCAACTGCATGCATATTTCAATCATATTAGGTTTCACTAATAAAAGTTGATATTGAATACATTGCATCATATGCATCATATTCAATATATGACAAAAAAAATTTCATGTTCTGGGTTTCAACACACATTTTCGCACGGATTGATTAGTAAATCAAGTGAAAAACCTTCATTTAGAACTCGATTACAACATAATCTATACATATAATAAAATCGTAGCCAAATTTCTGTTTAGCTAAACTAATTTATATGAATTTTGGTATAGAAATAGATGTGACATTGGTAAAGAACGTAGGCTACTTTTTTTCAAAATCGGAGAGCGCTATGCCCCATCCAACATGTGAGTGGGTAAACAAAATTTGTCATATCTTTGCATCCACTTGAGCTACGAGGATGAAATATATACATGTTAATCGGATCGGCAGAAATAACCGTACAATTTTTAGGGAAAGGTTACTCTGGGTAGAGTGGTCCAAAATCTATCTTATATAAATATCACTTTTATTTATATAAAATTACTTCACCCGTCACTTGCTTATCACTTTAAATTTAAAATTTAAAGACACAAGCATTAATTAGAATATACTAATTTTTGTTTTTATTGAGTTTTGTATGGACAGATTGTCATGCTTACTCATCAATGTGTAAATCTTTCGATTTAATGCTACTACCGTGCTCCCATTTTCGCAATCGCTAAAATTTTGCGTTTTTTAAATCATTAAAATCGTGCTCCGAAAATCGTAAAAATGTTGCATTTTCAAATCGGTAGCAGTTAGGCAAGGCATTTCACACAAATAACCACTTACTTGCATTTGGAAGTATTTTTGGTTTATTCCGTAATGTGTTAATATTATTTTGATATACTCTTCAAATTTTAAATATATTTCATATATTTAATGTGAGTGCCTCAAGTTTGCCAAATTGCAAAATCAATTATAACAAAAACAATTTACGATTTGCTTAGGCCGATGATGAACGATAATATCCAATGTAAACCACAAAAGAAATGAAACATATCGATAACAACTTTTTGCGTTTTGCGAGAGGACGTTTAAACAAAGTCGTATAATTTCATTGAAATCGGAAAAGTTAGTTAAAGTGGTAGCATGACTGTGTATTCAAAACAAATTTAATGAAGAAAACGTTATACGAGAGTATAAAATAGTACACGAAAGTTCGAAAATCTAGTTTTTTTCACTTTGCAAGCATTTTCCTATACTTTATATACACAAATAAGAAATTTTTGGTATGCAGACCACTTATTTTATATGTTTTCTATTGTTACAATAAAAATATAGCTACATATAAATTTAATGTTTCTATACAAAAATAAAATTTTAATCCATATATACTATCCAATATTTTGCACCTTTTTTTTGATTTGTGCTATATTACAGCATACATATGTAAGAGCAGTGCGTTTATATGTGCGTCTCTGACGCAGCTACTATATCCTTTTTTACTTTGGTCTTAACATTCATGTACTTATAAGTACTTTGTACTTATAAGTACTTTGATTAGTAAATGCGAATGTTATACTACATTAAAAAGGGTGAAACAATTTTGTAAGCGTTTTGCTTAGCTTTTAATATATATTTTAATATTTTCAAGTCGGTGCAACGATTACATCTATATTTGGTCTCGTACAAAACAAAATCCCATACACTTAGATTTTTGTTAAAAAAATGTTTTTTTTCACTATTAAATAGAAGATTACGATGTCTTTTGTTTATATAAGCTGGCCTGAAGGGTGTTTTTGTTCACAATACGGAAACTGGAATACTGGAATACTTATACAGGAGACAGTTTTCTTACAATCAAAATCAGTTTGAGATTCGATATGAAGGATTTATGCATTGTAATGAGTGTGTTCTGTTTTTTAAGGGATAGTCATTATACAAAAAAATCTTTGAAAGTAACAATAACTTCTACTGAAAGTCAATGAAAAATTATTATTTGAACAACTAATTAGCGAAACTGGTATTTGTTGAGCTAACCATATAAAATAGGGATCTAAACAATATGGAGCGTTTGGTTTGACCGCAATTAAATGCCAGATAGAAAACTTTCAGAGACTGGAAATAATATGCTGTACAACGGTCTTATATACGCACACATTAAATTGATTGGTCATTAGACCTAACCTCAAAAAATGGAACGTATGAAAAATTAAGATTTTCGTCCAGAACACCTTATATTTTTACGACCGAATTGCAATCTAATTAAAATAGGAATCATTATCATGCCGTAATTGAAATTAAAAACTATATAAAAATCGATTTCTTTATCTACTATTTATATATACAGAAGAGTCTTTGAGCTCATACATTCAATGGACAGCAGAAACAAATAATGCTTAAAACAGCTGGCGTATAAAAAATTCAAATTGAATCGTCATCAAATTAGGTTTAAAAAAGTACTCTGTACAGCAAATAATTTAACTCCGGGAAAAACTGTTTGTACTAAAAATAAAGGAAACCTGTAAAAACCTTAAAGTAGGCGAAACCAATTCGAAGGGGTGCTATATTCTGGGCTGTACCTATGTGATATTTTTTTTT
Organism: Leucophenga maculata; assembly: GCA_035044805.1. Lineage (NCBI taxonomy): Eukaryota > Metazoa > Arthropoda > Insecta > Diptera > Drosophilidae > Leucophenga > Leucophenga maculata. The sequence goes on along the minus strand of JAWNNP010002849.1, from coordinate 174,382 downwards.
TTTTTTTAGTAGTACTAAGGAAATATACAATGTACAATTATACCATAGTCTGTGAACGTTGCTACCAATCTCTAACATATAAAGTTTTACTACCAAGTGTTTTAAGGGTAAGGGAACCAAATCCATACCAAATGCACCATTTTTTACAATTGTCAACTCCCTACCAAGCCACCAACATCCTTAGTATATGCCAATACCACACTGTGATCATTCATGGTATTTTAAAGACAAATCCCCCTTCCCCCTTAATGAGTCACATAGCTTGGGAATATGACCCGCATAGAGTTCGATAGATGCTCTTTCACATGGTGAGAACCAGAAAATCCTAATTTGTAGAAAAATCTGCAAACGTGTTGTTTAGCTATTTTCTCAAAAACTTATTTTCGCACATACCCATTTTTTGCAAAGACCAGGTCAAATGTACCTAAAAATCCATAAAAAACGATCAGTTATATGGAGTTTCAAGCAATTCCAACAGCCTGCTAAAATTCATATTCAAGAGATGTTTAAGATTTATTCAATCTTCTTATGAAATACATATTACGCCAATGCCCGTACATACAGAATATGTCGTGCTCGATGAAGCAGCTCGCGTACGCGAAGGATATTGATATCATTGGTACGCAAGAACGGCAAGTCAGCAAGGCGTTCTCAGAAATTGAAAAACAGTGTCGGGTAATGGTTCTAGCAGTGAATAAGGACAAGACAAAGAACTTGGAGGACCGACAGTGACGATGGAGAATTTCAGCTTCAGTGTTGTAGAAAACTACGTCTATCTTGGATCCGAGATAACCAACAACAACAACGTCAGCCTGGAGATCAGGCGAAGAATCACGTTTGCAAACATGGGCTGAGCAAGCAAATTACAAGTAAAGCATTCTCTCGGAACACGAAAATCAATTCTTATCTCATTCGAATGGATGAAAAAGCTCCAGGGCGGCAGGTTTGCATGGGGGCCCGAACTTGGTTGGGGAACGAGGAAATAGAGGACGACCGAGCGTTGGAATGACCAGTTATGGAACGATCTCAGTAATTTGCAATCAAAACAACTGGCGCCAGCGCGCGCTAGACTAAATGTCGGCTACCTAAGCAAGTAATAAATTTAAAATTGAGGTATTATATATGGCAGGGTTGGCAACCGGTCGATCGCGACTATTAGTCCAGTCGATCGAGATAAGGAAACAAATATAACTACTACCCAACGTAAACATCATCGCGATCGACCGGTTGATCACCCCTGATATATGGAGACAGCTCTTTGAAATGATTCAGTTTATATAAGAATGAATTTTGTTTGTCCATGTGCACGTGTGAGCTGGTACATATGCAAATAAGTCATTAAAATGTAATGTTGGATCATTACATTCTTGGTTACATAGATTTTGTCAATTTCAAATAATAATTTCATACGTTTTACATATCTCAGACTAGAGATGCATGCAAAAAGAGCATCACTTAAATTTCCTACTAATACATTTAAAATCGATTCTTAGAAACAGGTGTTTAAACTTTTTTTTTTTGTAGATTAATCATATATATTCAATAAAAACAAATTTAGATTATACTTACAATAGTTCTTGTCCTGTTGTTGTTGTGTTTGATGTCCAAATGTCGTCGACGGTTCTGTACCTTGACTGTGCTGGTAATGACGCTTACGGTCGATGCGTGTGGAATTCGATTCTGTATTATTGAACGGAGCAACCGACGGCGACGACGATAATGAAACTGGCGAGGAACTAGGAACACGACGCGTTGTTGTACGTGTTACAACGTTCTTTGAAAGCGCAGCGATTCCAGTTGCAGTGACGTTTGTGTTCGGGTTATTGGCGCCTCGATTGTGGTTGCGTCCTTTGCTGCGCGACCGACGTGTACTAGACGGGTTTGTTGTTTTTGAATCGCTGGTGCAATTACTAAGATTTACTTGATGTAGCGATGGCTGTTGTTGATGCTGTATGATATAGTTGCTACTGGTATCACTACTTGTTGTTGTATTAGTACAATTCTGTTTATGTTGCCGTCCGCGACGTGTTTTGTTAGTTGTGTTGTTGGTTATTTTATTATGTTTACTTGTGGTGGTTGTAGTTGGTGTTGTTGTTGTAGTACTACCGTCGTGCCCCTCCGTCAATGCAGAGAGCGATTGACTTTTAACGGATTCGGCCATAGACGACACTTAACCGCACTTACTTCGATCACACTGAACATGCCCTCAAAGTGCGTATGATGTACTTGTTTTGCCGAAGAAACTCGTATTGATATTATTTCTGTTATATATATATAATGTTTGTATTGTGTGAATTTTTTTTTTGTTTTTTTAATATAAAACAAGCGTATTATTTACAGTTGTTTGTTAAGATATATCACAAAACAATGTTTATTTGTTTCTATTTCGTTATAAACTTTCAAATTTTCACTGCACAATGACAACACCAGTCTTCTTCTTCAATTAAACTTTTTATTAATTTTCTCTGCTTTTCTTCTTTATGAATTTGAGTGGTTAATTTTCACTTAGGAGCTCATTGGTTTTTACATAAATATCTGCAAGTAAAATTAAAAAGAAAACAAAAATTAGTTACCTATTACAAACATTTTACATTTAAAATAGATTAATACTATATTAATTAAAATACATTTCTTGCTTTTCCGGCAAATTTCACACTGCGCTCGTCGTCTGACGCAGCACTTTGACTGTGCTGCTGCCTCTTACTTTCAATAAATAGAAAAAAATTTTGTCATTCACAATAGAATTTTTTTTTAGACTGTTACTAGTGTTGCCAAGCAAGACCAACGAAGCTGAATTTATATGAAACAGCTGTTAGTCAATATATTTCTTATTAAAATTAATTTCTTTTCGTCTATAGTAGAAGTGAAACTATATAATTATGCATAACAACAAACAAAAGCCAGCTACCCAGATAGAAATGAGGAACGAACATTGAAATACGCCGTTGTTGTCAGTCACGTTTTGTCAACGTATATGTACGAGCATATACATATGTACATCCATGTATTTTGTATGCATATACCCGTATACATGTGCCATGCAGAGAGAATGCAACAAATCAAATACAACTTTTATCGAAATTAGCACGTAATTTCGTTTTTCTTCGCATTTAGCAAAGAAATGATGCATATAAATATTTTAACATATACATATATTAACTAGAAACGTGGCGCATAGAATATCAGGTAGCGCAAAACATGCTTAGAAAAGATTTATCCATTCGATAAATCACATTTTATACAATAATTTACTAAAAATAATTCGCAAACTATGATATTGCTTGGTAAAATAACTATTTGGCATTGGTACATAAAAGTATGAATGAAAATGGTCACAAAGTCAACGTGATAACAAAAGAAGGGAGAGTTCAAGACAAAGAAAAAAGTAGACAGTGAATAACATAAGCAGCGATGCAGGTTAGCTACCAGAAATCCCTACAAAGAGGATACAGTGCAAAGTCAGCAGGCAAAAGGATGCAGTACGGAAAAATAAGAAAGCAACCACCAAAGTGTACAAAAAATTCTTGATATATGTATGAGTAAATATTAAATGGAATAATGCGACAAACGTTACGAGTCAAAATTACTCTGAGTTTAAATTCAGCTGTGATTAAGAAGAAAAAATTTATATTTTACTCAAAGTGATGAGCGAAAAGCATTTAAATAAAGATAACAGCTGTTTAATAAACAGTCGAAGAAAAAAAACCAACAATAAATAAATACTACCACGTGCGTGTGCAAGAGACCGCGAGCGAGGTCAACATGTGAGCTAGAGAGAGCGCGAAAAAGAGAGAGAGCAAAACACATTGAGTGGAACTCAAATAAAACACAGATGTAAACTGCGCAGTCCGCATAAAACTTGTTACAGTTACAAATGAGTGTACACAAATAAAATCAAAGAGCAGACGATTCACAAAGCAAAATAGAGAGAGAGAGCGAGAGAAGAGAGTGCGATTAATATGACAGCGCGTGCAAACAGAAACATATAATCAGCTGTTTGGGCCGTTTGTTTATATTTTGTTTTTCACATTCCGTTTTGTTTATCACTTTCGTTGTCGTCATCGTCTTCGTCGCTGCTGTAATCAAGCATGTGCGAAAGAGACAGCACAAACAAGTTGGCAAGTCGCGCGTGCATATGGGTGTGTATGCGAGTGTGTGTAATGCTTTGAGAACTTTTAAACAATATGAATCGTCATCTACAAGTCCAAATGAAATCGAAGAGATATGAAAACAAAGATCATTCAAAATAAAATATACACAAACACGACACACTTATATACTTTTTTGCACTTGCCCCCTCCCAACCATAAGCTGTTTCAGAGATACATACATAATTTTTTTTCTTGATTTCGATTCGTATGCTTGATCTTTCCCTTGTTATCGTTACTTAGAGCGAGGAACGACGACAGACGCAGAGAATACAGCCAATATATTTTTTTTTTTGTGTATTTTTGACCATCCATCTTCGTCTGTCTCTATGTTTAAAAGGTAACTGACTTTTTTCGGCCAAGTCTGGAACGAGTCGAAAAAGAAAATAAACAAATAGAACAAGTGAGTAAAAACTTGTTCTCCAGCGGTAATGACGAAGTCGCACATAAAGGCATTGAACAAATCTATATATAGAATGAGAATTGAAAAATTGTATCTCCAAGTCAACATATGAACTGGATTCATTGAACAAACAAAAAAAAAAATGCGAAAAAAATCGTGTAATCACAAAATACATCGAGTTAAACAAAAGAACCATTTTCATTTAGCGTATTTCTCGCCCTCGAAAACCATTTAGTCTTCTAAAATTACGAGCCGCGTAAAATGGGTAAAATATATTTGTGAGCCAGTTTACACGGCAAATGTGACGCGGGTAAAGCTTCGTGAATTTACACTCAGTGTTATATTTGAGAAAGAAAAAATATATATACAAAATGATCCGCCAATATTTACTCTGTACCAGAATCGGGCAACGCTTATACTATTACATATTGCATTTTTGTGTAAAGCAGTAGAAAACGAAGTTCAACTTGACTTTCACTTGAATGACTTTGCCGGAGCTTTGCTTCGAAATGTAAACGTAATAGGCTTATATTGTACCTATACGTGTCAAAGTAGCGCAAGTAACATTTTTATTTACATTACGAGAGTTGGGAAAATTTCATTTTCATCCAAGAAAAAGAAATAATGTATTATTATAACACGTATATGAAAAATTTATGTTTTCAAGAAATAATAAGCGAAAAAGGTAATACTAAGTGTAGTGACGGTAGGTAACACTGATCGAAAATTGAAAATGGGCAACACTTTTTCAAAATCCCAAACTACACCCTTTTAAAAAAGATTTCACAACGTCCAGCAAACTGTGTCGAAAAAATTCGATTTGTACATATTTATAAAATATTTAAATATCCTGGAAAAATTCTTTGCAAACCAAATCAAATACATATGTTCATTTAAGGAATTCTTTCCCAAAATCTTCATAGAGCCGAACGATGACCGATCTTTTAGCAATCGTTGACTCTCGCTCTTACAACGCCATATGAATGACAAGTGTTGCCAACTGTCACCAGATACTTGAGTAATATTTTTACACAATTTAACCATATTTATTGTTGTTGCCACCACTTATGACATGCAAGTGTCTATTTATGTATGTATATGTATGTGTGACTGTCTGTCAAACTGAAACACGCAACAAAATGAAATAACAACAACAAACTAAACGTAGATAAACATATAGAGACAAACTGAGAGCTGAACAAACATGGCAACACACAAAACAACGAATGCACGAGAGGATGACAATGTTGTTTAAAGCAAGCACCAACAGCGACAAGCAGTGTTGCCAACTACATATATTTATTCATCAAAGTCGTTAATGGTCGTCACAAGTGGGGCGGGCAGGCAGCAAACAAAATGAGTTCAAGGCCGTTTAAATGGAACGCGTTGGCAGGTAACAGCAGCAGCAGCACTACACAAATTGAAGCTTATTACTTTTTTTTGCTGTATTTTATTTCCGCAGTGTGTGAGTTTTAGTTCTATTTCTACTTATTCGCAACCGCATTCGTCAGCCATGATAGATGATTTTTATTGCTATTGTTTCTCGTTCTCAACATTCTTGCCATTCACTGCAAAACATCTGGTTTATACAAATGCATCCCGTAGTTTTATTTTAGGTATTTACAAAAAAAAAAAAGTATCGGAGGGACTAAGGAGCCCGCATATATTTAAAATACTTCCGTTATATTGCACATTGTATCCGTCAATACTCTATTTCGCATTAAAACATATGCGTCGTTGCAGCCTAACAATTTCACCACGCACCAACAACAAACAATAGCAGACACGCACGCAATGCAATGGATATAAACGACAAAATCTACCCTACGCTTTAAAAATACCCTTATTATTAGAAAGAAATAAGGTAATTTAAATTGATTCTGTGTACATTTTCATTCTCATTCTTTTACATTAAATAAAATTCACTCAAAAAGATCGATCCTCTCTTTGTTGGTCAAAAATGTTCCAAATTGTATACAAATAATACAAAAATGAAATTAAACTCTCCTCAGCTTTGTGTCAGCAGAGCTTTGAACGAGCTAATCAAGAATTATATACATTTTTAACACCAGTGAACATAATTGATAAGAAACATGAAGTAAAACGTAAAAGATAATAGGAGACAATAGAAAAAAACAGAATATGCATTGAAAATCCACACACAATACAAAAGCAGCAACTGACTCTTTAAAGCATGTTTAATTAAAATAATTTTCAAACAAATTTCATAGAACAATTGAATGTTAGAGAAGCAGACCAAAAAGGTTAAAATCAGCCATGCATACAATGAAAACAGCTCGAAGCGCACACAAAGACCAACTACAACAACAACTGAAGGCGTTCGACCGCCAAGTAAAGCTCAAGAAACGACAAAATGGGCTCAAAAATGGAGGGGAGAAGTGCACAATACAACAAAAAGGATAAGAAGCAGCAAGCGAAAAGGGTAAAGCATTATACGAGTGTATATTTTTACGAAAGGAATAAAACGGATATTTATATATAAATCTGTGGAGCCGAAGCATGAGAACTCTACAAACTTACACTTCATTTCTATTATTTATTAAAAACTTCTGGAAGATAAGGATTGCAATCCACAATAGCAAACTGCAAAAAAATTTTTAAAGGTTAACTTTGGGGGAACCCGAACCCAAGGTTTAATATCCTTATCAATCGTTGTTAGAAAGTTGTATTAGCAGTACACTTAAAAGTGGGCCATTACCATAATAAATTTATATCGTATAGTATATATGAGAGTATCCAATAAAAACGAAAATACGTCACTACCAGGTGGGCAAACATGGTTACAACGAGGCAATCTCGACGACTTATAAAGTATTTATATATGTACTTTATTTGTTGTCGATCTACGATAACTATTTTTAATGCGTTACAAACTTTCTGGCAAACCGTGCACCATTCATACTTTATGTGTGAATGGCATAAAAATGCAAATTATTTGTGACACAGAAACGAAAGCTAAGAAGAGTCAACGCGCACACGCACACAAACATACACGTGGATATAACCAAACAACAATGCCTCTACTATGTTATTGTTATTGCGACAGCAGCAATTTTCAATGCGCCCCCACACCAAGCAAGCGGGTTGATGGAAGACAAAATGGGCAGAGAGGAAGGGGGGTAGTTAGGCAGGCAAGCAACCAACCGAGAAAGAATCGGCAGCAGCAACAAATTGGAAAGTGCTTTTACTATTATTTTTTTTTCCTGCTACGTTTCGAGAGACCGTGTTTGAATGAAGTAAACGAACGAAGCAAAATAGAAAATTCTCTTATTACGTTTTATTTGTAACTTCGTCGCAGTTATCACACATTCAAACGCAATTCAAACAAAGTTGAAGGGAGGAATGGGAGGGTCTTTTTGGGTCTATCCGTTTCGTCATCTGGTTTTCCGCTGTTCTGCTACGCAGTAAACGAAGTTAGAAGTAAAAATAGTACAGTTAAAATGCAGTAAATAAAATAAAATAAAAAGTTACATTTTCTCATAAATCATATACAATTGGTTCGATGTATTCTTATTAACTCCAGCACACTTGATTCATGATATGAGAGTTTCTATCTTAGATTTAGTCACAGTTAATGGGTGATATGCAGTGTTGACACCATTTTGTTTCATTCATATCTTAATTAAGCGATTTTGTTGTTACAACAAATAAAAATACTTTTGCGGCTGACTCCCAAGCAGCTTACAGATAATTTCTGATTATTCAGTCAAAGGCGACCTAAACTAAAAGATTTACTTGGTAACTCTAGGACTTTTGCGCACTATTAAGTTGGAACTTGAATAGTTACTAAAAAGGTAAACAAACGATTCGTGGTACACTGCAATCAAGAAATGAAATAAAAATTGTGAAAGCGTTTGATAAAAAATGCCTCTGCGATACGATAGACAAGTTCTATTGTTTTACTAGTTGAATTAGTTAAATACTAATTTATTAATAAAACATATGAAATGCATATTTATTTGAATGCAGATTATTCAAGAATTGAAGACCCTTTCTACTAAAATAAACATTTTATTTACAAAATAATTTTTATTAAATCAGAACGCTGACTAAATTAAAGAACGGCAGATTTTTGGTGCATTTATAAAAAATAATAATTGAAACCAAAAATAAAACAAGCGATTTTATTCCACTTTCTGTTCCTTACATTCAATTTTTAAAAAACCTCTGGACAGGCATACAATTTTCAAGATTCAAATTGATGTAAAAAATGAGCTGAGTTACTATTTTCATGAACACGACTGTATGCGTAATTATCACAAACCAGTCTATAGATATACACTGAACACTCCCAAATTGTAAATATTTTTTATGTAAGTACTAAGGTTTCCGTATGCTTAAAATTGCTTCAATTTAAATAAATACAAGGCCGCTTTAATAAAAAAAAAAACGACCACAAAAACCAAAAAAAAACTCGAAAAAATCAACAAATCGAGACTCAATTACACCATACACACACACACGCAAATTAACAAAAGTGTACAGAAAACTACAAATTATGTAGTAGAAAAATAGTAGTAGTAGTACTAAGAAAAACGTAGTAAGGGATAAAAGCGCAACTGAATTGAATCCATAAGCATTTTCATACAACGTGCGCTTTTGTGTCATATATATACAAACATATATATTTAGAAATATATATATGTATATATATATGAGCTATATATTTCGTTTGCTTATATATGCATATATAAATTATATACATATATGCGACTGCGTGTATCTATTTGTATATAAGTAATACATCTACAAAATAATAAATAGAAGTAATGTCGAGTACATAATCAAGCAAATACTTTGCTGCAATTTAATGTTTAATGAAAATGCGTGACTATTTCGTAATTAAAGAAGCAGCATTGAATGAAAAAGAAAACTAAAATGTATATAAAGAACGAAAAGTGATATTAAAAAAAGACGACAAAATGTCGGAAACAGAAACATCAGCACCAACAGCTGTTTCATTTTTACATCACTTCCGTCTCGCTTACACTTACTGCTGCTCAACAACAAAAACAAAAGAATTTTTTTATACCTTCTTTCTTCAGCGAAATGCGAATTAAAAAATAATTTTTTGTTTTACAATATAAATCAAGTTTATAAATTATTTCCTTTAAATGCAACTGAAGAACGATAAAAAAAAAAAAATAAAAAGGAATAACAGAAGACGATGGAAGCAATTGCAAGAAAATGTCGATTTTTTTGTTAACAGCAGCAGCAAGCAACAACATCGACAGCAGCAGCTGAAAAGGGAGCAAAAGCTAAAATATATATACATATATATATTTTTTGTACGAAAGAGAACACATGAAGCAATGAGCCAGAGACGGACAAGTAGCCAAACGAACGAGTAGTGTAAGACGAAGAAACAGTGAGGCAAGCAGCAGCAACAACAACGCCAATACGTATAGTCAACTTATAAAAAAAAAATTTAAAAAAAAAACCAAACTTAAACACATACACCAGCACAATACAAGGTGGAGACAAGGAAAAAAAAATCGAAATTTTCTTGAAACCTTTTTGGCACAGTTCATCGTATTTCCATTAAAATTTATCAAATGGCTTTTAAATTATAACACAAATTTTTAATTATGGTTTATATAACTTAGCTTTACATTTCTTTGAACGTTTCATTACATTTTCTACGTATTATAGAGAAGAGTTATCGTTTCTGCGTGTATATTATATATATGCATGTATATATAGGAAATATCTTTTTTATTTGCTTGCTTTGCTTATACATATATGAAAATTGTTTCTTGAATAAAATTTTATTTCGTTTTTAGTTCTATTCCCACTCAAGTCTCAAACACAACTGCGAAGAGATTCTTGTTTCGTGCTGTCATGTGCAGTCAGCTGAGCACAGGCAGCGACGCACGAAACATGGCAGCGCACAGTGTAACAAATTGTTTCTTTCTGTTAACCAAACTTCCACTCAAGTTTGCAAGATTTAGTTCAATAAAATACATTTTTCCGTTTGTTTATGTAGTAAATATTAATTGAATTAGTAACATTTTTTTCGAGTTTCACGAGCCAAGTTTTTTATTTCTCTATTTTTGATCAAGAATTCGTTTGGTTATGAGCGGTGTACTTTTTTCGCCGCGTTTATAAATATGTATAAACTAATCGAGTAACATTTAAAATGGAAATTTGAAATCTAAATAATGTCATTAATTTCATTATTTAGATTTCAAATTTCAGGATACTTCTGATTATTAAAATGTAGATCTTTAATAACCGATAGCAAATTTTATTATAGGAAAACTGAGTTAACATACACAAACAACTAGAAAAATCTGTCAATGGTCCAACATGAGAAAAACTCAATGGTTTATTCTATAACGCTACATTCAGAAAGTCGTAAATTCTGACATTAGCACTAATCAATTATACACAAAAAAGGAGCTTTAGCTACGTAACTGTAGCACAAAAACATTATACATGTCAATAATTATAAAACTGTTGCAAATATTACTATAATAATTAATTGACATATTCGTGGTTAAGTCAATCAAAATATAACAAATATATACAATATAACCAATGATATTGTGTATGCACTTTTTATAACCTACCAACAAATAATTCCTACATTTTTTTGCAAAAAGAATGTATTGTATAAGCATTTATATACAAAAGTTATTATCTAATATTTAGTCGTATTGAGCTCTTTGTGAACAGCATACTTCTCATTTCTGTCGTTGCATGTACACTCCCGATAAATATCAACATTCACGCAAAGAATTTTCAATATAATATTAGGTTTAGGAAATCTAAACATTACGAAAAGTAGCAAAACTAACGAGGGGGTAATCCCCAGCCACCATATAATCAATAAACAAAATTCGTTATATCTTGGCAGCCGTATGTGCTACAGGGATGAAATTTGGTTTGAATGTTATTGGGATCGAGAAAAGTAATTCTGTTAAGTTTGGTCCAAATCAAAGGGGCGATGCCCCACCCCCATACAAACGATAAACAAATTTATCATATAAATAGACTCATGAAATTAAAACTGACATAAATGACAATAATTATTATTTATTTGCTTACTCATGTTCACATTTTTAAAAATTCTGTCACACATTAAGTCGTAAAGGGACTTAAAAAAATCAATTATATCTCGCTCCAGGCGCAATTAAAGGCATTCTTTAATGTCAGATTGGAAAACTTTACGCTAAAGCCATACCCATACGTTCTCAGTAATATTGAGGTCAGAGCTGGTAACATTTTGGTACTTAAGCCAACTGTTTACTGGTCGAGATCATAGAAATGCCTTTTGGAGTAGCTCTATGTAACGTGTGGCATTCATATTAGATGAATCGAATTGGACTTCCAAAGGAGCGCACATAATATGAGATAACTCACCACCTCTTTCCACCGCAGTTAGAACTGTGCCACGACCCATATTATATTTAAATAATCAAAACTTCAAGAGGTAAAAAAAAAACACTATTTAACTGGCATAGCTTATCGAAAACTAAAGTTTTTGCCTTCTTTTAGGCTATTCTAGTGAACGACTAAAAAACACATTTTTCCGGAAAGACAATTAAAATAGAAATAAATCATAACTGTAAAATTGTTGCAGCCAACTCGCACCTCTTAAAATTTATCTTATATACTATAAGAAAATCAACAAAGAATCTTGTGATAGTTAAATGCATAAAAGCGAAACTAAAAGTGCAAAACACAAAATATGTTGAGTCTATTTCAGTGAGAGTATAAAATATATGTACCCAATAATTGGTTGCACATAAAATTTTTCCCAACTTACTGTTATTTTTTTAAATCGAAACATTTCTTCCATCTTTAACATTAAATATTGTAAATTGAATTTAGAAAATAAATATTTTTCTTAGTTTTTTTAATTTCGTGACACTGTACAATGTCGGAAAGCTGACGACGAGTTTCGAGTAAGCGTCAAGTAAATGAGTTATATGCGTCGATTTGAGTGATTTCGTTATGGTATATGGTAAATGTTGATAAAAATAAATATGTCAAATGGGGGAAAATATAACAAAAATTTAGTGCTACAGAAATGAAGTACATATGTACGAATTTCTAGACTCTAAAGAGGAAAATGTCATAGTAAGATTTTCAAGTTTGAAGTTATTACGAAGCGGCTTTTAAAAGGAATTCTATGATTATTACGGAAATACATAGTTGAGTTCTTTTTTAGTATAAATGCTAAAATGCTTACAGCTTTTTTTTTGTTTTCTTGGAATGCGACTAATTTCGCAGTATTTTTATAATAAATCTGATATAATAATATAAATATGTATATAAATATATAATAATATAGAAATTGTGGTATGGTATACATATGTATGTATAGAGCACTATTTTTCAATTCACTCAAAATGGCTACGCTTGAGCTGTATATAGACAGAAATGAGCGATTTTTATGTTTTCATCGTTTCCTTTTATTTTGTTTCGAAGAGAAGCGCAAAGTCATGCAAAGCACAAATGAACGCGTCGCCTCTCAGCTGTTTTCTGAGTTCTGCTCTTGTGAATTTATTTGCTGTTGAGCATATTCACCCTTTTGTTATTTCCGTAAATAAAGAGCGGCCATATGTACGTATATATACACATATATATTGTATTTATACAGAATACACAAAACGGAAACTTAAAGATAAGCTGAATCATGGTGGATTAAAGTTGAGGTGGGTATTTCACTTATGCCTAATCTTTTTGAGCCTTTCTTTTGTTTTCAGTTGGTGGTAGTATGCAGAATCAATTGTCTAACTCTCAACATCTCTATTCCAAACTAACACACACACACATGTTTGAAGTATCAGCTGTTCATCTGTAAATATATTTCTTTGTCAAAATAGGTGCTTAAGTAGGTAGAAGAGAATACATATATACTTCTTTAGTTCAGCTTGTTATACATTTCCAAAATCTATTAAGGCAAATAATGTAAGGTCAAATATAAAATCTAATGAAAAATTAGTAAAGCGTATTCGAAAAGACAGAATTTCAAAATTAGAGACAGGTCAACCACAGGTCATGAAAAGGAAATAAACAGACAAGTGAATACTCGAAGATGATCGTAAATATGTACTGTAATATTTGTCTATTTACAATCAAATACGCAGTAAAAAATGTTTCTTAAATAAATACAAATCAATGTGGTGGCTGGCTGTTTGTCTCTCTCTTTATCTCATTGTCTAACTATCTCCCTCTGACATCGAGTTGGTACAAAAACTGAAGGGCCCTATATAGAAAAAAAGTCAAATGAATACACACAAATACATGTGTACACAATGTATATAAGCACACACGATAGCATTTATTATTTCAGATGTTTTTATCAAAATGTGTTAAGTGCAGGTATATACACATACTGAGTGGAATGAAAATATACTCAAGAGCTAGTTTTGTGGCGTAATAAATTTTTTTTTAGTAATATACGTTGTAACAAACTATTCATTGGGAAATGTAAGATTTAAAAGTAAAAAATGCAATCCTTTAATTTAAAATCAATCAGAAAAACTAGTTGACTAATAGCGAAGTCGAAGGTGAACATATGTGTAAAGAGTGTAAAATAAATAAATGAAAAAACTGTCGAATTACTCAACAGCTGAGCGAACTCTATGAACAATGAGTGACTCAGTCCACTCCCTCTCACACTCTCTCTCTGTTAATAACACTTTTGAAATCACTGGAAAAGGTGGTGATAAAGAAAATGCACATGTGCAAATCGCATGTATCTATTACAACACTGAAACAACAACAACTAACACTCTCCTTTTCACTCATCACCGCTGCAACATGTGCAATGATTTGCGGCCTGCTGAACAGGTAACGCAAGCAAAAACAACAACCAAAAAAATGCATTCTTAAAACCGCTCAAAAGAAATCAACTCAAAATGCACACTTACTAACACTGGCGCATATGACTACACACATAGCCATGCATAAAAGAGGCCACGGCCTGGCAGGCATAAATTAGGACAAATGTATACAAATATCGAGGTTGCTATACGAGAAACAACAAGTCGAAACAACCAAAACGCGAATGTAAGCAAAGAAAATCGCAAACAAAGAAAAATCTTTAAAAACTAATATGTTAATAGAAAAACGGAAAAATGCATTATTAAAACTGTTAACAAAAAAATGCATGTATTAGCAAAAATGATTTTAATGAACGTGTTAAAAATTTTAATTAAATAGATACTCTACAAATAGCTGTTTTGAGTCACAGTAAACACGCCCATAACATCAGAACCATGTCCCATAAATCATTTTGATCACATTGATTCATGTGCTGTGACTAAATCACAGATTTAACTGTGCACCGATCATTTCTTCAAATGATTCCTCTGATCGATAGTTTTTATTTTTCTTTAAAGGGTTCATATCTATGAAATCATAACGACTGGTTAATAGTTTGTACGCCTATATAGAAAAAAAAAAAAACAGCAGTTTCGAACACGATGCATCGCGCCGACTACAAAAACCCATATTTTTTGTTCCTGCTTCGTGTAGAAAGTATTCGAAGCACAGAGTAACCTGTTTTACGTATCTGCTCTTTTCAATATGGAGCACAGAAGCAAAAGGAAAAATGAAAGTGCTGTGTAAAATCAATCACTAGTATTGGTTCTACCTATGTTAATGTTTTCACTTGATTTTTTATTTGTTTTCATTTATTATACTTTGTTCTTAACCAAAATTTCTCCATTAAAATCTCTCGGAATTTCTCAATAAATTAAAACTGTTCCATTTTTCATTAACAATTATTATATTCTCTCCCTTCAAAATAATGCCCATTTCTAAGCATCTTTCAATCTGATAAAACTTTTCAGAGACCGAATTCTCTTAAAACGCCACGGGGTTGCTCATGTCAGGTAAATACGAAACATAAGGAACGATAGCATAGACGTTGTTTTCGGTCAAATATATTCTTGAGAGATGGTGTCGTTTGCAGAAGTTTACATTGTGAGAATAGTTTTTGAACCTACGTAGCCTCGTCTCCAGAACGTCTATACGAGTGCTGTCCCAAACAAACATGTCAAAATCGTCCTTGACGATTTCAATGCCAAAATTGGGAAGGTGGAATCTTTGGCGCATGAACGCATACCCAATGACTGGAATCGCATTGTTCTTTGTCCTATCTTTAAAAAAGGAGACTCCGCTGTTTTCGCCAAGTACTGCGGAATAAGAATTATTTCCATCTGATTCACTGACAATAGCAGTGTGGCTTCAGACCAAAAGGCCGACCACATAAAAACAAATCTTGGAAAATATCCGTGAGATTAACAAAGAAACACACCTTCTATTTGTCGATTATAAAGCCGCTTTCGACACGCTGATACGAACGTACTTTTTCCACGTCTTGTCTGCACTAGATATCCCGGGAAAGATCGTTCGTCTTTACACGATGAAGCTATCACACACCCAAAGCGTTGTAAGGGTATGAAGGGGGGATACGCTGTCGTGCGAGTTTTTTTTTATCTGCTGATGAAATACATACTATGCCAGTGCCCGTACATTCAGAGTATGTCGAGCTCGATCTTCCAAAAATTATGCTGCTCGCGCACCAAATTTTTATAAATATTCACTTTTAACAAAAAAAAAAAAAGTAAAATAAATTTAAAAAATTAATGAAATAAATTTAGTTAAATCAATTCAATGGTCTCTATCGTTGAGGAAACATTCTTTTAAACGACATCGGTAGTTTATTAATCCTTGAGATTAGTTTTGTGGGTGGTATACATAGTAATTTGATTTTTTACATTAATGTTAAAGATTAGTAGAACTGAATAGACAATAAACCCTGACGCAACGAGTGTCACACGCAAACTGCTGGCAGGATAGAGTTTACACCGACTCCCTCCCGCAAATCGATCTGCAGATGAATGGCGTTCTCGTCATCAATGCCACACAATATCTCCTCAGCCTGTAATTGAAGCGCGCTAAAGAACACTGACGCCTTGCGACAGTCTACAGAACAGGAGGCTTCTATCTGCGATTTCTCACGTTGATCATTGAGGGGATTAACAGCGCGTACCAGAAGCCGACGATAGCGTACCGCAACAGTAATCATTTCTGCCTCAGCAACCAAACTCAATTCACCCGCGGAAGTTGCATGAAATATAACATTCGGCGAGAAGTTCTTAATTTTATCAATGAGTCCACGCATCTTCCGCACGGAGGGCACAGAGACGACTAGCTGCGACGGTGGCAAACGTGGCAAATTGTAAACGCCCCAATCGCAGCACGGCACAACTTCGACGGGAACACTGTGTTTGAAACTGCGTGAATTCGCTCCACCATCCGATTCGACTGTTAAGCACGGAAATTGTATGTTGATCAATTTAATCTTGCAACTGAGCACGTTCGCGTTGCCGTTAATAAAGGAGAGCGCCCGACACAAATCCATGGCGGAAAAATTTAGCAAAATATTTGGATATTCACCGCTGACCGGTTCCATCAGATATTCATCAAAGTATAGTTTTGCATCTATATCGGCCCAAAACAGCGGCCCACAAGTACCACATTCCTGGTTGGCACTTAACTGCATACGATCTGCACTGAATCGAATGACGCAGCTATCCTTGGTCAGCTTCGAGAGCGTAGCGATAATATTTTGAAACTCGCGTATATAAAGCGGATCCTGCATAATGGCACGAAGCTTCATGGTGATTTTTTTTTCTATTAGAGAATCGTGTTCGACTCAATTCAACTGGCGGTCGATTCCCCACTTGGCGACAACATATATCTGTGTTTGTGACTGTGCATGCGTTTGTGTGTGAACGAAAACGAAAAAAAAAAAGGAAAAATAAACAAGTTGCTTCCTCTGTGCACGGTTTACTATGTATAGTATGTCAACAAAAAACCAGAGAGCGAAATAAACACAAGATACATATATTACATACATACATTATTTATAGAGAAAGATTGGGCGGCGAATGCAGACATTGAATGGATTGGAATACCAAGGAATGCAACAACAAACGCATTGGCCAAATTTTGATATTGCTAAAGTTAGCAGCAGCAACAGCACCAATATGTAAAGAAGGAACTCCAATGTAGAAGAATTCGCCATGGAATCGGTGCAAACGATGTGAAGATACGCACCAAGTGCCAACGCCGTAGGAGCACAAGGGCGCAGACAAATGTCTCAGTCTGATGAGCTACAATTTGTATAAATAAGTCAAGTCGGTTCTACGTTCTGGTTTCGCTTGCAGGCGCGCAGGGATAATACACATGCACACATACATACACTCATTTTCTTTCAAACCGAGAAACCAAGAGCAACAGCAACAAATATCTACACTTGAAGCGGAATAGCGACGTAAACTCACAGATACAGAGGCAGAAACTCACTTGCACTCAACTCATTCAAACTGCAGAGCTGCCGAGCAAACCAGCGATTAAAGGCAGCGGTTGGTAGTCAATCGGTGCAGACGGAGTCAGTCGTTTCGTATTTGCCCCTGCCGCTGCACAGTGGTATGAAAGGCACAAATTCACGCATAAATATAGATGTTTATTGATTAAAAAAAAAAAACAAATTATTTTATAAAAACTTGTACGAGAGAATCGTAGGCATGTATTTCATTATTCGAGACCTATATACATGTAAATAAACTTATATATTTGAATACTCTTCAGTGAATAAAATTATAATTTTGTTACGAAGCTTGTATTGTTATTATATGTATATATTCTTGATCAGCACGACCAAGCAAAACTAGTTTTTTACTTATTAAGATTAAATCCATATATTAGTGTCTGACATTGGGTATGACTCCTTACAAAAGTATTAGCTACCCACTTTCTGATTAGTGTATGAAATACTTTTTCTCTTAGTCAATATTAACTTGAAATTAGATATTGCGACTGACTTTCTAGCTGCGGATAAATATATTAAAAAGCGTGTTTAGTACATTTTTAGTAAAAGTCCCAATGTAGTGGTACCTTCGCTGATAAAACTTTCTACTAAGTTAAGCTGATCACTTAAAACAGAGAATGAAAGCTTTAAATAATTACGGTAGCATTTTCAGTTGTATGTGAAGAGTATTAAAGCTTCGGCTCTACCGAAGATAAATTTTTCTCTTATTTCTATACACAAAACATATTTTACAATGTTACACTCCTAGCAGTAATTTGTGGATGAAAGCACCTATAATAAATAACCATTGTTACAAGTCCGATGAAGTATGTAGAAATAGCGATTGCACATAGGGAATGATAAGTAAAATTTAAAGTAGTCAAATCTGCATCAGCATACATTTGGAACAGTACTATACAAGCGATGTTCTCAATTCCACAAATAATGTGATAGATAAGATATTTGGATCGCGTCGGCGTATCATTGATGGGAATCAATGTAAACAGATAAACAACACCCATGCTAAGAGAAAGAAAACTGTTAAAAAGCGGTGTAGAGAACTTTGGTCGATCCACTAAATAGATGACGCCGCCAAATACTAGAACACGCGTTAAGCAGATGGCAAAAATCGGCAACGGAAAGATGCTGGCAACAAAAGCAATGCAAAGCATACGCGCCACCGAAAGGCACAAATGATAAATCAATTGTAGACAAAAACCAATTGAGCCGATATTTTCTTTGTCGATTTGCGCGAGGCGACTCGATCTATTGTATGCGGCTAGACACCAGGCGATGTTGCCAAAGTACATGCAAATCGATATTGCCTGCAGGTAAGTAGCATCTTTTGGATTGCTTAGTGTGACGGTTATTTGTAGAATTTTTTGTGTCGCCGATTCCAAAAACGTATCAAATAACTTTATAAATGCAACATCGCTCTCCTCATTGATGTATAACTTAAAATACTTTATTTGTTGTTCTCTGTTGCCCAATAGCTTTTGCTGTCTACAATTCCTAGCATATAGACATGAAAACCAATCTCGAAACAAATAAAATAAAATCATCTGCCTTAGCGTATTATAGTTTAAATTTAAAAACTCATCGTCCTGCTTTAACATATTCATGTAAATAACTGTAGTCACACACATCGGTATACACACCGACGTTGCTGTCCATGCACTATAGTTGTATTCGCCTTGTTTGTGGTAGTTGTAGACCAGATACAAATTCAGCGCGATCACACAAGGTCTAAGAACAATGGAAACAGTAGAAACGACTACATTCCAATATGATATGTCGTAATTGTTTCCTCCAGTAGCTTTGTCCAATGAATCTTCTAGAGCGACTAGAAAATCTTGGTTTAATTTGGGTTCATTTTCATCCGAAGTGTGATTTAGCACCGGACCAAGCTCCATATTGATATATTTTGTATTCAACTGAAGTGTAAGCTGTGGCACACGGCACACATTTTAATAAGCGACTATCTGTTGGCCGTCAAAGAAGCCTGAATACCAAATTAAAAAAATAAATAAAAACAAAAAAATAAAAACAATTTTTGTAACATGCATTGGGACTAAAATAATAAATAAGGCTTTTTAGATAGTTGCCATCAATCATGGTTTTCGTTTAAAGAAAGGGATATAGAAGCAAGAGATTTGAAAACAAGAGAACTTTTAATTCTAATTAAATATTATTATAAATGACTTTAGAGCAGACTCGAGATTCTAGTTTTGATAGAAATCCTAACTTATATCTGTATATATTATATCTCTAAGGATTTGTTTTCTCAGTACGTCATATTGCCCTAATACTTTCAATTAAAATCATTGAGACAAAGTTATAATAGTTTCAAAACTAAAACCCAATAATAATAAAATAAATATAACAAAAAATTAATTTGGCTATACGAGACTGTAAAAACGCGCCATCTATTAATTTTAACTATATGTTTAGACATATATTTAAATAAGAACTACATCTCGATATTTGTTAAATTTCATCAATTAAATTCTTATCTTCATCTGATATTAGCTAATAAGTTATTTGCTATAAATTACCGTTAAATTGTATTTATTAAGTGAAAACTACTTTAAACCACTGTACATCGCTCTCTGTTTCAATCTCATTTTTGTGTGTTCCTGCTCTTTAACTCCCCGCCGAACCATACTACGACGACTACTTCATAATGGACATATTCGACGAGTGCGAGTTCAATGTATTCTGGTCCCAGACAAAAGCGGATTGTGTACGTTTGGTGTTCGTTCAGCAAGAATCGAAGTTGTGGATGTAGACAATATTAAACAGTTCATCATCAGAAGCAAAGGCTACCGCGAGCGAGGATGGCAATACCGGCAAAGAAAAGGCTGCACCGACGACATCGACCCACGACAAAATGGCAAAGAATAAAGTGCATCACAACGAATGGAGAAGCAGACAATGACAGGATTTTGAGCGTGTCTGACTGCTAAAGCGAGACTGGTGGGGTAGAGTTACACGCAGCAAAAGCAAAGGAGGAACGCATCGAAACACAAATTATAAAATATGAAAATGAAAAATTGCCTTCTTGTAGTGTCAATTGAAAATGGAGTAAAATTGTCGTACACACACACACAAGCAAATTCAGTTCCATACGCAAATACATACATACAAACATCATAAATATACACAATTAAACTAAATCAACAATAAAACCAACAAAAAAAATTATTGCCGGTTTAGAGAAAGGAAATACAGAGTGTCTCAAAAGTTAAAGATGTAAATTTCTTTTTTATAAGAAAATAAAAGATATATTTCAGCGACTGTACGCTTGAAAAGGGAAGATTGGTCGATCTCAAAATGTTTGCCTATATTTATATATATTCCAAAAGCAGAATCGATATGGTCATATTCGTCTGTACAAAAGTCTGTATAAACAAAAGTCTCTAAAACTAAAAGTTATAAAGAATACATCCCAAACAAAGGGAGTTCCCTTTTGAAAATTTTTTTTAACAAATTTTTTGTTGCTAAACTAAAAACAATAAATGGTATGCTAATTCTGATTAAAATATAACATATAAATAAATAAAAAAAAATATATATTTATATATATGTATATATTTATATATATATATATATATATATATTTATATAGATATATATATTTATATAGATATATATATTTATATACATATATATATATATTTATATATATATGTATATATATTTATATATATGTATATATTTATATATATATATTATATATTAATGTATTAACCAATTTACGCATACATATTAGAAGATACTTTTAATAAACCCTGTACTTCTGTTTCAACTCGCTTACCCCTGCTCTCCCTTCCTTTCTCATTCACTATTCTATATGGGGGTCAACATTTTTCTTTAGCAGTTCAATCAACTTTCAAGGTTGAGTTGTTGTTGTCGTCGCCGTCGTAGTCGCTGCCGCAGTTGTTCCTCTTCTTCTTGCTCCGTCAACAACCATCGGGAAGAGTGAGAGTTGCTTTGCAACACAAGCCATCGCCGCGTAGGCTTTAAAACTGGAACAGGATTTTTGTGTATAACATCGAAGAATTTAAGGGATAGCGTACATTTTTTATTCAAGGAAACTTAATTTGCCTTTCAAGCCGCGTATTCTGATGTTAAATCAAATTTTCAGTTAGATACGTGCAAAGATTTGGATATTATAATACATAATAAAGTGAGCGGATTAGCAAATTTCACGAAACACGTAGCGTCAAATAAGTGCAGTATATTTTTGGATTGCGAAGGGTTCATTTCCAGTACATTTTGACAAAATGTTCAGCAAATTTAAACAAAAAAAAGCGAGGAAAACGTTAACTTAGCTTGAACCGAACCTTAATATCTTTTGCCCAAACACAGATACACACTTTGCTTGTAAAACGGCATTTTTCATAAGTAAAAACGCTTTTTCAATAGATGTATGAAAAAAATTTCAATTCCAAATACCCTATAATGAAATATAGGCGAAAATTTCATCATGGTGGCACCCGCCGACGAAAATTTAACATTATTGTGAAATGAGATACAATATTTCGCGTCATGTCAGAATAGCGACAGTGCACACTTATTGGTGAGAAAGTCTGCCAAACCTGATGAGATGGCTGCAGCTATTAAAGCAGTTAAAATTGACAACAAAGTATTCAAATCAATTTCTCGCTAATATGGCGTTGCCAGATCGACACTCCAACTTAACTTGAAAAAAGAAGAACTCGAAGATAGAAGGTCGATTTTCGAGACTTTTTCTAGATCGATTTCCAAAATAGTGTTTTTTTTTTAAATTTTTTTCCTTTCTTTGAATTGTAATATGTATAATGCATTTCAACTACACCTAAATTTCACTAAAGACACCGGGTAAAGTATGAAAGATTAAGGAAGAAGGTAGTGAGATCTCCAAGCAAGATTTTTCATTTCGGTTACATTACTAAATGTGATAGTGAGTAAAGAAACAGCTGCACGAAAATATACTTGCATCACAAAAAAGAAGAGTGATCTTAAAAAGGTTTATAGATCACCTAAAACCACTTGGATTAGACTCTAGAGAAATTGATAGATAGTCTTTAAAAGTTGCCGGGATATGCCCTTAGATATTTATATAATGCGTCCGTTAAAAAAATGATATTGTATCAAGTATCAAGTTGATATTGCCAGTACCAAATAAGATTTTCAAAGTGCGGGGTATGCAATCTACCCCTAAAAGTGATATCAACTCATTAAGGTATCCATGAAAAGTCAATCAATTGGAACATATTATGTCAAAATTTAAGTTGAATTTGACTGGAATAAAAAATGTTTTTACAAAAAGTCAAAAGTGACAGAGTTTTAACGAGACATTGCGAGATGCCATCATGAGAAATGATGAACAATATTCACAAAACAATTTTGGATGACCGTCAAGTGAAAGTGTGCGAGCTAGCTGTAAACACAAACCACTATTCCAATTAATTTACTTTTCCCGATCTCATTATCATATATGTACCAAATTTGACCACACTTAACAGGGTCACTTTTCTTGATCTTATTAAGTATACTATAATTCATCCAAGAACTTCAAATGAATAAAAAGATATGAACAATTTGGTTTATCGACCAAAAATGAACAGAATTAATTTAATCGTTCTTCTTTAAATGGATGCAAAGATATGACGAATTTTTAATATCGCTTATATGACATAAACATTTGTCAGTTCGTTCAAAAAAATTACCATCTCAAATTGAAGTGAAAAGAAAATAAATTAATCATTAAACCAAAATTACGTAATTAGTTGCGGAACCGGCTTGCGCTGCTACGCCCCACCTTGTCCTTCTTTTGTATAAGGGAGCCAATAAAAATTTTCAATATTTGATTTATGATGGCATGCTACGATCCTTAGCTTTTCCGACATGCTCTTACAATCATCTCTTTGTGCTTCTGTTATATGAGACCATGTCAAAACTTGTATCTAGTGACGCTAGAAAGACAAGAATTATAAAACAGCATAGTCCCTCCATTCTCTCTCTGCTGTACCCTCAACCGATCTGTGTGAGTAGCACACTTTCGCTCCCTCGCAACATAACAGCGAATTACAAGTTCTTTTAATTAAAAAAATTACCCTGTCACTTCCACCTACTCAACACACTCTTCCTCCCGGGCACCTTCCCACCCGTGGCAGGCCTCTTAGACAACCGCCTATCACAATCACCCACCGAAACCTAACGCATAAACATTATTTTGGTGACTGATATGATACTCATATGAAGTATATTAAAACTATTTGAGATTTATCTTCATTATGAGACGCGATTATCATATTTTGGGATGGATGTATTATGTCTATAACCTGCGCCTGAGTGTACCTATATAACATTCCAAGGTTTCATGATGATTGGATGAATGAATATAGATGTAGTAATCTATAAAGGATTTACAAACACGCATACATTTATTTTAATATATATATAGGTAATAATGTAGTAGAATAGAAGTGAAAAGAGTAAAAATTTATCAATTCAAAATCAATTAGTTAAAGTTGGCGATAAAACCATCTAAAAGCAATAGAATTAAAAACATGCGCGGCGAATGTTATGAATAAGATAATCAGAGCTAAATTTTAATTTATATGCTCTTTTGTAAGCTTTACTTTATTTATATTATCATTTTGAAACATGTAAGCATTTATTTACAATTCCTGTACAATAAATGTGTACATATCTATTATGTACATAGCTCTATATATACAAAGGTACATACACTTGTACTTATGTATGGTTTTCTCAACAAGTATTCAGAACCTAAATAGAAAAAATCATCTTATCATCTGCGTTTCAAGCCACAAAACACTCCAAGTAAAAAGAACAAAACCTTAGTTTTAAAAATCCAATGACGTCATTATATGAATTTCACAAATAAATGCAAAATAATATAGAACATACGAAAAATGCTAAAAAAATTTGCTCAACTCTTAGCCAAAAGCTTCTGACAACTAATGAGAAAAAAAAACAAAATAAATAAAAGCAATTGTGCAAAATTTAAAACGAATTGTAGAACGAACAATACATGAATTAAATATAAAACTTACAAGAACCTTCGATACTACAAGATTACCATATAACAAGAGAACACAATTAATTCGACGAAAACGAAGCTAATATACACTTATTGAATCTGGATGATAGTATGATTGTATGAATAAGGATCGCGAATGAAGAAATAATGCTACAGTCCTGTATGTTAGGTTCAAACTTGTAAGCTCAATCTTTTATATTCTCTGATAACTTGTTGTTCGTACAGACGTTTGGACCGACGTATCTGTATAGTCTCGATTTTTGATTCGGTTCAAGAATGTATACACATTAGGGGTCTGCTTATTATCTTTTCTGCTGTTACACACATTTGCACAAATCTACGTTTATGCTCTTTCCTTTCTACGGGGAAGCGAATAGACCGAATGAGTTCAACACTTCCAGTGGACGCAAATCTCGCACTACTTGTCTAAAATAAAATACACTTGGAATTTCCGTGACACATACACAAACATTTTCACTAAAACTATTAACGATATTGGTCCAACAAATTAACCGTGTCTTGGCCACGTACTTGCTGTTTTACCACCCCCACAGATAGGGCTACGACCTATGGAGTCTCATGTTTTTTACGAAATTTATAATCAATTCAATTCATTTATTTCACTCCAGATATCATTACAATGTATAGTGAAAATTTATAATAAAATTAATTAGATTCAAACAATGTGAGTATAATATGAACTACAATGATTAAAAAGAACTGAGAAAAGGAAAAAAACCTAAATAGTTTGTGGTTGTTAAAAAGAAAAAAAGAAATATATGTTTTATTTTTAATTTGTTGCAATGCGGGGGGTAAGCTGTCAACGAACGAACAAAAGCATTAAAGTTAAACAACTTAAAAATGGAAGTGGCAAACAGTGCATTGAAGCATAAACAGTCTAAAAAATCGACTATCAAATCAAAAATGAGACAGCCATAGCACAGCAAAGCAGTCAAGTGGTGGTGGCTTTGGAGGCCGATCTCGCTTGGTTAAAACCCAAATTTGGGGCGAACACCGTGTGCTGTTCTCATTGAGAAATAGTCACGCTCTTATAAGGTAAAAATAAGTTTATCTTTGAATATACACAATTACTGCACATGCCAATGTTCAATTTAAAGCTGGTGTAGAGTAAAACACAACAAATTCTTGCATAAAAAAATCAATATACATTTTACAGAAAAGAAAAACTCATACCCAGAGTTTAGATCCACAGAAATGACACGTTTGTTGTAACAGCACTTCGTTTTCGGATTAAACAATATTGTCGACAATTTCCCCCTATATGTGTCTATATTAACGCACAAATAAATTGTAATTTTATCGAATTTTCACAGCAGTAAATATCGAAATCAGTTCGAAGGCAGCGAATGCAAATGGTCGACATTTTGTTTTTCTGCTGTTTTTTCTGTTTCGCTCGTTCGCTCGTATATGCGTATACACGAGATGGGGACGACGCCAACGACGGCGAGTGCTGTCCGTCTTCTCTATACATGTGTGTTTGTGTGAGTAGCGAGCACCAGACAAGGTATATGGTAATTTTATTTCGCTATAAAAATTCCCTTTTCACGCTAAAACTATCTGCATTCCATTAAATCTAAATGTGCTTACCTTTGATTTAATTGTTTCTGCTGTTTTCGAGCACTCCGCAAACAATTTTAGTTATTTTTCACTGCTCGAAAACGCAGACGTAACCCAACCGCTCACGAACACACTCGATTCGACAACGAATGAGTACAAAGCAAAATGGTATAAAAAACGACAGAGCTAGACTAGGTTAGTCCAGTGCTACCAAAACAACGAACAGCTGATTTTCTATTTATATTTTATTCACGCATTCAGAAGCTATTTTAGTTTGAAAAATTTTCCGGTTACATTCGTTTTATGGTTATTTGGTTGTACTTAATAGATTTACTTATCAACGGCTTAGGGTTGTATTTTACTTGCTTAGTGCAGCACAGATCTAGTAACCTTTTGAAACTGCAAGCGAAAGTAGGTAACGATTCAAATCTTTTTGTTTACTTTTTGTTTACTTTGCTTCCGATTTTAAGCAAGTGTAATATAATAGGACAGTGTAATACGACCGTAACGAAAAAAGTATCGATTACATTGCACAAACCAGCTTGACCATTAGACATAAAAAACTAAAACATTTGGAATTTCTAATAATCTTGACGGCTTCCTTGAATGCGAGGCACTTCTAGTGCTTATTTGAGAGTGCCAGAAATCATCCGTCATCAGCGTTTTTACTTTGGTCGCATGAGAACTTATAGATTTTCAATTGTAAATAAAACACATTTTATGGCTGCATTTTCACTTTTCCGCTTACAGTAATTTTCTAGACGCTACTTACAGCATTAGACCGAACACTTACACCTATTTACTTAAACTTAATGTATGTTTCTTCTAAATGTGCAAATAGTAAAAAACGAGATTACCTCCCAATGGATTTTCCAAACATAAAACTTTGTTTTAATACTACTCAAAGTTAATAACCAGTTTTAAATGAAGAAATTTTGTAACGAGCTTAAGTTATTAATAAAATTGTTGCAAACATAAGTGTTTATACGCATTTACTTTGTTTATTTCAATGTATTCAATTTTGGTAAATTTAAGTTTAAACCAACAACAGTGTTCTACAATCCACTTTACATTTACCGATTGGCGATTTCCGATAGGCTCGGGTCCAGACCGGTCAGTCTATTTGTTTACATTTGTGGAAAGCCGCTGCAAGAGCAAATAGAAAATTCTAAAAGTGATACAAATTGGAGTATTCCCAACTTCTAATCAAAGTATAGAAAGTTATGCTGTCTAGCTGTTAATAAAATTATTACCTTTTAAATATTTTTAGAATTTTGGCATCAGCTTTAATCTGTTAGCGGGGAGTGGACCAAACGGCAGACAAATTTCTCTCATGCTCTCTGGAGAATAACGAAGGCAGCCAACAACAATAAATTCTTATCACTTGTTGTAACACTAAAAAAGTTGAGAGAACTTCGATTTGCTGCTCATTAGTTGCGTTGCTGTTGTATAGCGTATATAGCAAATGGTCTCATGAGTTGGTAAAGCGCATCAAGTACGATTGACAATTCAACAAAGAATAACTGACGTGTACACAAGTGTTTTAATTGGAAACGGACAAAGGCTAAATAACTACTTAGCACCAACAATAATTCAACAGAATGACCGGTTCCGGCAATGCAGCTTTTGGCACGGGCACTCGTGCGCTTATACTAGTTGGTGGTTACGGTACACGTCTGCGCCCGCTGACGCTAAGCACACCCAAGCCGCTAGTGGAGTTCGCCAATAAACCCATACTGTTACATCAGCTAGAGGCACTTGTAGGAGCTGGCTGTAAACAGGTAAATATAATGCGTCAGAGATTTTGTCTTCAATTCAACTAATCCACTTGTATTACAGGTTATACTCGCAGTCAGTTATCGCGCCGAACAAATGGAAAAAGAGCTCAAAGTGGAGGCGGACAAACTCGGTGTCGAGCTGATATTCTCTCACGAAACCGAGCCACTTGGCACAGCTGGCCCACTTGCACTGGCTAAGCCAATACTAAATGCCAGCACGGAACCTTTTTTCGTATTGAACTCGGATATTATCTGTGATTTTCCATTCACGCAATTGCTACAGTTTCATCGTGACCACGGCAAAGAAGGCACAATAGTAGTTACCAAAGTAGAAGAACCATCAAAATATGGTGTTGTACTGTACAATGAGAATGGCTGCATTAATAACTTTATCGAGAAGCCGCAAGAGTTTGTGAGCAACAAAATTAATGCAGGTATCTACATTTTTAATCCGTCCGTACTGGAACGCATCGAAGTCAAACCAACATCAATAGAAAAGGAAATCTTCCCTGTAATGGCGAATCAGCAGCAATTGTATGCCATGGAATTACCCGGTTTTTGGATGGATATCGGTCAGCCAAAAGACTTCCTAACAGGTGAGACTCTATTTAATCGAATCAACTTGAGTCATAAAGCTTATCTGCTAATTGTGTATCTCAACGCCGCCATCCGCTACCTCGCTTCACTCATACTTTGCATTAATTTATTATGTCAGCGACGCAAAGAGCAATTGGGTAACAGCCAATTAAACTGCTTCATAATTTGTTGCTATTTCTCAATAGAATTTGTTCTGTTTTGCTTGTACATCAGATAGTTTTTTTTTTCGTTATCTTAACGCAAAACATATTTCCCGGAACATACACTCCCATGACTTTTGTTTTTGCTTTTAAGAAGTAGCTAAAGATTGATATGATGTCAATTCGCTTTAATTATATCAAAATTTGTTTCTTTTTTTGATTATAGAATACGTGGAAAGAAGATAGTTTAATTATTGTGAAATAATGTAAAAAGCAAATAGTTTATTAAAACAATACCGGAATATTTAGTCAAAAAAAAAAAAAATCACGAAGGAGTCATTTATTCAATTAATTGTGCAACAGTTTCCATGTAATACTTTCTTACAAAACAAGTTCCATATAGAAATGTATGACCACCAGAAGGACGAAAAAAATGTCTCATGGCTATAAGTGTCAAACATTACTATCTACCCATATGGGTGAAATAAAAAACTTGAGAAATGGGCAATACTCTCACTGAGCTATGACTCCAAATAAAAAATCTGAAAGTTTAAATAGCTAAAACTTTTGTTATAATTCATGCATCAATACGCCTTGAATAAGTGTCTAGTCAATGGCAATTGGAATCGATCAGAATGATTCGGAAAACAGGGAACCCAACGAACGAATGAGATGACTTCTTATTGTTGCTTAAAATGTTTACATACAAAAAAAAACCCAAACGTTAAAATTCCCAAAAGGCGAAGAGTACTCCACGCTAGCGAAAGTTCACAGAATTTGTGTAAAAATTTAAGCGGTTCTTAGATGCCAATTAATTGAACAAGGAACGATCAAATCGCTCTTGACGAAATATTCTATATAGCAAAAGGATGAAAAATTTTCTTATATAACAAATCTGTGCAAGTTGGTTTTACATACAAAAATCAACGATGGCGAAACTGATGAATATATTATATATGTACGGGCCCAATAAAATAAGTATATAAAGCGGTCATTTTCAAGTAGACACATTTAAATTAATAAACACGTTTTCATTCCAAAATGCAGACCGAAGTTCGTAAATAAAAGCAGTAGATTTTTATGTGTGCTAACCAAAAATGTGAGTCATATTAATAGAGATAATCTAAAAACTTCGCATAACGAAAACAAGTACGGAACAGTCTGATTAATATTGATTAATAATATATATTAATGAATAAGATCTACCGGGCCTCTTTCAGACAAACTGATTATTCAATTTCAAACAATTGTGATTGAGGAACAGATTGGATGTCGAATTTTTTTTTTTGTGAATGTTGTGGAAATTACATGCATTATGCGATTGTTATGCTTTTTTCTAATAGATTTTTATTTGCTTAGTTAGTTCGATGGTCGAGACAATCTAAGATGTCCATCTTGCAGCGAAAAAATTTCTGGAATTATCTCATATTATCTGTAACGCTGTATCTATATATTTGACACAAAAAATCCTGCTCTTACTCTTATGTACCTATTTATTCTGCAAACTTTTTCAAAATAAAATATGCAGAATTGCGCAATGTTGTTTGATAAGTTTTAAAATATCCGTTTATAGTTAAGTTCTATCTCAGTTATTATTTATCATTGCTTAAATTACGAAATTCACATTTTTCTCTTAATCTTTTCAGGTATGTGCCTTTACCTCACATCATTGCGACAGAAGCAATCGACACTGCTCTACACGGGACCCGGTGTAGTTGGCAACGTGATAGTCCATCCCACAGCGATAATAGGAGAAGGCTGCCGCATTGGTCCCAATGTCACAATCGGACCGGATGTAATTATTGAAGACGGTGTGTGCATCAAACGTTCCACCATTCTCAAAGGCGCCACGGTACGTTCACATTCGTGGTTAGATTCATGTATTGTCGGCTGGCGTTCCATAGTTGGCCGATGGGTACGGCTTGAAGGCATTACAGTACTTGGTGAGGATGTAATTGTCAAAGACGAGCTCTACATAAACGGTGGTCAAGTGTTGCCGCACAAAAGCATTGCGGCGAGTGTACCCGAGCCGCAGATTATCATGTGAGT
The DNA here is from genome assembly GCA_035044805.1 of Leucophenga maculata. Classification (NCBI taxonomy): domain Eukaryota; kingdom Metazoa; phylum Arthropoda; class Insecta; order Diptera; family Drosophilidae; genus Leucophenga; species Leucophenga maculata. Next base: position 143,278 of record JAWNNP010002849.1, on the reverse strand, counting down.
TTTGGACATGATTGCCAGCAATCGGCTGGCTGCTTATTCGTGGCCTGTAGTTATTGAAACACAAATCCGAGCATAACACTGGTACTATTTACACACTTACATAAATATTATTTTAACATATTGCTTGAATACAATTTAAGTGAAATCATTTGCAATATTTTAACGAAAACATGAACATTTCCATTTTATTAGCTTTGCTTTCTAAGCTATTTATAAACTCAATTATTTTTAAATATGTAAAAAGTGTTTGTTAAATTGAATTGTTTCATGTCACGTACGTATTTTAAGAGGAAAAGTTAATGCATTAAATCTGTATTTTGATAAACGAAATAAATACGAAAAAAAACTAATTTTCTTAAAGCAATTCCAACATTTTAATTACTTTTTATTTTTTAATTGAAAGAGTTTGTTCTTTCATTCAACGTTCTCCATTTTTGTAGGCAGAACGTCCCAGAGATCTTTGAGTTTGTAGCCGTCGCGTATACGCTCCATAGCAAAGCCCAGTTCTTTGCAGTAGACTGGCTCGCGTGCTGGTTTCTCCGCACCTGGTGCAAGACAACCCTCAGCCAGGTACGTGTTTAACTTGGAGTTTATTTCGCGTTCCTGGCGTTCATCCAACTCCTGAAACTCTTCAATTTTAAACTCGTCTTCCACCTGTGCAGCAGCTTGCGCATTTCTCTTTTTTGCTTCGATGGGATCATATTGTACGCCGAAGTTTGGATGTTCCGTATATATGGTGTGCAGCGAGCAGAGTTCCTTGAAAAGCTCATTCAAACGCTCGGCGGGATCAATGCGAAAGCCCAGCACATAGCCACCGCCAGTCTCGGCCGTTTGTATAACCAATGCTGGCCCATATTTCGACTCACGTACACGTATCTTTAGTTGGAATATTAAATTAATTTGTAAATTAGAATTACATTATTAACTTCCGCTTACACTTTCAATCTGGAGATATGGCAAACTAATGTTGAAGGTCTCATTGGCATCTGCATACCAAACTAAACGTATATTTGTTACCACGAAGCTGCCCAAATTGCCCTGATCACTGGACAGATTCCACACGCCCTGTACATTACTGTAGACCTGCTCATCGGGTAATATAATCAACTGACCGGAATGTACAATAGCACCACGTAATTTGAGATCACGATAAAGATAAGTGCGTAGATATAATCTGCATCAAACAAATGATTTGAAATATCGCAGCACAACTCAACAAATATCCAACTCACTGATGCACTTCAAATACACTGGCGAAAATTGGTGCCTCTCGGCGTATTGTATCGCCGGACACATCGGTGAATAAAAACTCGAAACGCGTTTCACGATTAAGAGCCATAATGAAGAGTGCTTGATTAGTTCCACGCAATTTGGAGTGAATCATGCGGGAGTTGGTGGTGCCAATGCGTCCAAAACCAATTGCTAAATGTGTATTGTTTTAGATACTGATTTCAGGAAAGTAAAATAAAGACAAAACCTACTCACATAAATTAAACTTCTTATGTACCAAAGAATGCCAGATAATGCGAAGATTGGTTACGAGCAGTCGTCCAGTTTCACCCGGATTTCCCTTTGTGTCTTCAATATGATGTATTGTGTCCAGTATTTTTTCACCGGTGCGTAGGCGTGTATGTCTGTCACAAAAGTATAAGAAACATCGCATTTGAATGTGCATATCATGGTAGGAAACATTTTCATATGGAACTTACAGATTTGGCGTATCAAATTTAACATCTTTGTCTTCCCAGAGGAGATTATCCTGTTGGGAATCCATTTTCGATAGAGTATGTAAGTGTGCAGCCAACATTTTCCTTTTATGTAGTTAATTATGGGCGAGTCGATTTGTTGTCGTATTGGCTTAAGGTTATTGGTTGCTAGGAAACCACCTTGTTTATTAGGAATTTTAAATAATAATTAAACATTCGATTCGATTTGAATTTGTACATTCAATATTTTCATAAGCAGCAGCCTATATAGAGAACTTAACTTTAATGTGGTTGGGCATTTTAATATTTGTTGGGTATTTTATTTTAATAAATATTTCCACTTTGGGGAAAGTTTAAGATTTGAACTCATTTGTATTGAATAATATTAATTTCAATTGACTAATTATATTGCAAATTTGTTATTTCAGTTCTGCAAATTATTCCCGAATGTCAAACCTTAACATGCCAGCTAGAAATATAAATAAAGCTTCATAATTAAAAGGTTGTAATTCTGGACAGTCATTAATAATGAATGATGAGTTACATGTAAACTTCAAAAGAAGTCAACACTTTGCTTGGCATTTCTATTCATACAAGATACTTTCTCAAGCTTCTCCATGAAAACTGCATCAATGTCTTAAATAAAATATGCGGAAAAGATTGCACGGCCATTCGTTATGAAACGAAGTCACGTACCCATTATTATCATTATCATTAGTATCATTAAGAGTTCTCAAGATAAACTGAGTTTTATGAAGATTCTGCTTCTGTACATTATTAGTTTATACCATTTTGCATTGGATTCGCAAGATTGTTTCTTCTTCAGTCAAAATAAGAAGACTAATGACTATTTCGCAAGAATGAAAAATTAATGAATTTCCAGAAGAAACTACCGTTTGAATATTGACCATCGAATCTCAATATATTAGACCAGAAATATCATGGGAAATGAGAGATGGGGTCGTGTGCACATTGTGCGAAAAGTTTGTTGACTGTCATTTACTTGGGAATGGCCAACAATGATTCTTGTTGCAAATGGCCCAAGCAGCTCACAACGTCCGCTTAGACACGTATCTCTTGGGTACCCTCTGAACACCTCTGAACAGTTCCCTTAATTAGGAATTGATGCGCTAGGCTTGGTACCCGCCACCGTAAAAAAAAAACCACTCCAACGAAATCAAACAGGAAGCCTCGGATAGAACCCTATGATGACAACCCCCGCAAACGATGTAAGGGCCACAATTAACGTATATGCAACTGAAATGATTGCATCCTTGTTGATGGTGCATCCCTATTGATGGTGCAAATAGTCAGCTGGTTGATGTCCTCGAAAGATGTAAGGCTGACATCACCGCAATCCAAGAAATAAAATGGATAGGACAGGGTTGCTCTAAAAAAGCATCCTGTAACATCTACTATAGCTGCCATTAGAGTAAGCGAGAATTTGGATGTGGTTTCGTCGTAAGTAGGAAATTAAGTAGCTACGTCTCTCTATTCACACCTGTTGATGCGTAGCCCTTAGCTGCGCTACGCATCAAGGCTAAATATTCTAATATATCCCGCTGAAAAGACGACGATGCTATTGAAGAATTCTATGAGCGATTGGAACGTCTTAACGAGCGCTGTCTCAAACACGATGTCAAAATCGAGTTTGGGACAGCGCCAAAATTGGGAAGGAAAGAATCTTTAATCCAATCGTCGGAAAATTTAGTCTTCATGACACTACCTCCAATAATGGAGGTCATTGGTTATACGAAACCTGTGACTAATTCTTAGTATGACGAGGAGTGTCGCAATGCTACTGAAGAGAAGAACGCCTCCTATCAGTGAATTCTACAGTCGGGGACAACGCGAGCTGTTAGAGAATGATATCGAGAGACACGGAGACGCCCTTTCATTCGCAAGAAAAAGGAGCACGTAAAGCGTGACTTTAAATATGTTGAGAGGTTATGTGATAGAAATGAAGCTCGAAAATTTTATTAAGAGGTCAAGCGTCTGACCGAAGGTTTTAAACACGGAGTACCTTTCTGTAAAGACGAAAATGGAAATCTGGCTACAGATGCACAGGAATCATTGAGAGGCAATGAAGCGCACAATTTCGCCGATAGAGTAATGACACCGGAACCATCAGTTAATGATTGCACTATAGTAGAGCAACCGGACTATAACGAGTTCGATTCGGTTATTCAAAATCTAAAAAATAACAAAGCTTCAGACTATGATGAGCTGGTTAGGAGTAAGAGGAATAAGCCTGCTTTCATCGGTTGAAGATTCTGTGGCGCGTAGTTCGACACTCTGTTTGCACTAGTTATCCCGGCAAAGTGTTATCCGTGTGGGAAAGAACCTCTCTGAACCCTTCGATACCAAAAGAGGTTTCAGGCAGGGAATTGCGCTGTCGTGTGATCTACAATCTACTGGTGGAGTACATTCTACGCCAATGCCCGTACATACAGAATATGTCGTGCTCGAACTTCTAAAAGGAAGTGATGGTGCTCGCATACACGGATGCTATTGATATCATCGGTGCACAGGAACAGCGAGTCCGCAAGGCGTTGTTAGAGATTGAAAAGCAGTTTCAGCTCATGGGTCTAGCGGTGAATGAAGACACGACGAAGTACTTGGTGTCTTCTTGCCGTTATTGTGTTTTGGACGGTCAGTGACGATGGAAAATATCAACTTCAATGTTGTAGAAAACTTCGTCCGCACTGGGCTGGTCAACTCATTCGAATGAATAAAAGAGCTCCAGCAAACGAGAAAAGTGTAAAATTGGCGAAGATCCTCGATAAACTAATTTTTGAGGAATTCAAATTAAATACGTAGCCATGTCACTATTTCAAAAAAAGCTACTGTAAATCAGTTCGATGATTTTTAGGAAATGTAAAAAACGACGCAAAAAGAGGTTATAGTTTGCTTTTGGCAAATATATCCTATAAAATCCCATTAGATTACATATACTGAAGACCAACAGTTTTTGAGTTTTTATTATAAACTTGAAAAAAGAAGAACTGAATCGCTGCTTCTTACACTTCCGCTTGGTAACTAGATCAACAGAAGGAAGCCAAAGCGCTTAATTTCTAACATTTCCATAAGGTCTCGAAATTCAAGATAATAGTATAGGGGAATGGGGTCGTTTGCAGTAGTCTACATTAGGTATTGACTCTATTCACTTGGGATATCCTACAATTCTTTCGACTCTTTTAAAAACTTCTCAATCAAGTTTGGGCCCCATGTAAACAATGCGTGCGGGTACTCTTCCGTCCATTCGATTAAGATGACCATCCAGTTGCAAAAATGCTAAAATTTTATGTGTTAGACTGTATCAACTTTATCGAGTAGTTCATACAGCTCGCTGTATGCCTTGCTAACTCGCCGTTGTTGTGTGCCGATGATGTCAATGTCATTCGCGTACGCCAGTAGCATCGCTTCCTTCTGGAAGTTGGAGTCCGACATATTTTGTATAAGTAAACAAATTTCGTTTATAGGTTTTTTGTATTTTTATTTCCCCCTCGTACCGAGCGGTCTCTTTATTATTCAAAACTAAACAACAAATATTTCGACTCTCACATAATCGATGGCTCGCGACAAAGACTGCGAGAGAATGATGACTCGGCGCCTTGTGATCGTTCTTGTAGTAGGTGTCAGGTTACGCTGGAAACTCAGTTCCATCCGTTCGCTTACTTACGATAACAGTGTCCGGTCTTATATATGGCGTAATATGGACTCCATTAATAGATTGAATCAATCGATAACGCGTCACCCTGACAAAAACCTCTCTTCGTATCAAAGTACATGGATACGTTCCTTCCTACCCTGACAACGCTATGTATGTGGGATAACGTTATCATGGAAAGACGAACAATCTTTGCTGAAATGCCTAGTACAAACAGGTGTGTATTGACGTGTCAAAAGCGGCTTTTACTTACGGGTCTTCACTATATGGATGCAGCCTTTTACACAGTAAGCGTAACATTTTTTATCCGATTGAAACGAGTTTTGGCGCTGATAGTTCTGATCGTTAAAGAAAAAGATTCTTTGTAAGATTTTTGGACCTTTTAAAAATGGCGTTCAGTTTTGGTTCCGCATAAGTCACGAACTGTATGTATTATTTTATGATGTTAATATAGGCTAATGAAAAAATTACGAACATGACTAGTCCCTTAAATTTTTCTTATCAGCTGATCAAGAATATATACTTTATATGTCACCCGATGCTTCGTTTCATACGTTGCAAAAAACCATTAAAATGTGTAAAATCTGTGTTGGTTCAAGAAAACATTGGTTTTGGATCATAAATCATTTAATATTATGCATACATTCTTTCTGTAATTTTACTCTGATACATATTATGCATTTGCTCATTTATTAATTTACAATTTTTTGACATATTTTTTTTTTTTTGTTAATCTTTACGAGACTCAAAGTTTATAGATTTATGTATAGCTCTCCTTACAAATGATTGAATGCGTTTCGCAATTCAATGCCTACTGAAAAATGTTCTCTTTGCCAATTTTGAACATTCCAAAGGTTTTACAATTTCAGTTTTAAATTCTTGTAAATTATTTTATCACAACACACAGTTGGTTTTGTTTTCTATTATAATGTAAATGTAAGTATTTACCGATTAATTCGTTTGGTTTTACAATTAAATATCTCTTTATATTCTATTCCATCTGTACTTGAGTCGTTTAATTAAAAATTTATAATGCTATAAATTCTAACAACTTATGTATGATATAGGAAATTTATGTTATAGTTGCAGCGTTGTATTTATTTGTGGTAGTTGCTGTTTTTTTTGCTAGGTTTTATTTTGAACAATACATATTGTTGTACAACTTTTAAGCTTTAAGCAGTTCTTGCAACGCTTCGCTACAAACATTCTACTTTTATATCATGTAATGTAATTAACTTAAATTATTTGTTGATTTTAAAAAATATTTAAAAAAAAAATATGTTCAGGAATGACCTATCATAATCATATATTTTATGTTGATCTAAATTAAATTACATATATATTGTGGTATTTTATTTCTTAGCTTTGTTAGATGTGGTACGTAACGCCTTCCACTGTTTCGTTTATTCTTTATTCTAATACTATTTTGCCTTTGACCTTTGAATAAAATATTATTTTTTAGCTTATTTCATCTTATTTAAGCATAAATTCTTTAATTTTAAATATGCTCTGCGATTTCGCTTGAATGGTGTAAGCAAAGTTGGAAATTAGTTGTAATTATATTCGTTTAGTTTCAGTCTTACAGACTTAATCAAAAAAATCTATATTGGTTAGTTTGTATTTAGGGTAGATATCCAGACAAGTTAAACGGTTTAGAAACATAAATATGAAAAAAAAAAAAACAATTAAATTAAATAAAATAGTAAACATTAGAAAAAGAAATTGCACAAGAGTTAAGGTGTAAATTAAAGCCTCCAAAAAGTGATTTAAAAACAGCAAAATTTCAAACTTAGAAAAAACTTTGGTTTGATGAATGTGAATAGATTACAAATTGGTTTAATGAATTAATTTCATGAAAATTGTCGATGCTGGTAATTTGTTTTAAAAAATAAATATTGAACCTTTTTAGTTTTTTTTCTAGTCAGACACTTATGCTAGTCAAGTGCCTGTAAGACTTTCGCTCTAATTACTTAGGACTAAATGTGAAATATTTTTACAATTCAATTCAAATTTAACATCGCTTATTTTTGTAATTATTTTAAAGTAATTTGTATACGATACAACAGACATCGTAATATGAAAAATAACTTAAAAATTCACAAACTGACGTTGAAAACATGAAAACAAAAAACTTTGAAATTATAGAAAAACACTACGATCCGAACCCACGTACAAGTGTTTAAGCAAAATAACCAATCAATAATTAAACACATATTCCCATTACTTACAAACACAAAACCTAAAAATACACTTGCAAGTTGTTCGAATTTTTAAAACGTCCGTCCCTCTATATGCATATATCTGGCGGCTGCGTTTATTTGGACTGGTAATAGGAGATCTGACGCGCTCTTTGCCGTGTCATGGGTGGTGAACGTCGTGTAGTATCTGACGTAGTGGCAATGTCAGAAGTAGATTTTTTTAGTTTAGCAACGGCAGATTTTGGTGCACTAACTTGGCAGTCTTTCGTTGCACGCGCACGTTTGCTTTTGCCGGAGGACTGTATTGTTAAATCTTTATACTGCAATTCTATCGAGTCCACTAGTTCCTGTGCGACATTTTTTCGCTTGCGTGTGTTTGTTTTTTTAGCCGTTGATATAGCATTTAATTCCAGTACATCATCTTTTTCGCCATTGCTCTCGAGGACATCTGCATCAATTAGGGTCGTTGGGTTTGATTTTTGCTTGGATCGACTATTGTTTGGCAGTCTGCGTCGAGCCGTACCAAATGTATTTCTTCTGCGGCGCTTTTTATTTTTTGGCTTAATGATTTCAGTGCAGTCGCTACAGTCTACGGCGCTTTCGACAGGTTTGACATCGCAGCAAACAAATGCGGATGGGTGACCCTTTGCGACTATCGTTGTGCTGTGAGCATATATGCAAGAAAATAAGCAAAGATTTGAGCGTGTTTCATAAGTATATTTAACTTACTTGGCTTTTGGTTTAAGTACGGTAGTAGTGGCATCACAGTCTTGGTCTAAAGCAACAGTTGATGCAGCTTGGATCAATGTAGGGTTTTTTATGTCACAGCCGTGCGGCTTCTGACCGCTGTAATATGTAAAATATGTAATGATTTAATTAAGGTTGTCCTAATTTATTGTTTATAATTTCGTGGCTTGCCTCTTAAGTGGCGTTTGCGGCATCGGGCGTATGGGTTTGAAATGGCACAGTTCCTTGAGTAAGCTGTCAGTACTGCCGGCATTCTGGCGTCGTACCTGTGCTGAGCGGTGCAGTGCGGTGGGCGGTAAGGTGTAAAGTTTGAGAAATGAGGCTGATGGTATGAAATGTGTGCGATGTATTGAACCTGATGAGCTGACATGTCCACGCTGTACACCAACACCACCGCTGAGACCAGTTATTGTTGATGTTGCTGCCGTGTACGATTTGGCTGTCGAGCTGGGCACGGTGGATGTACTACAGCCGGCGGCAGGAGCCGCTGCTGACGAAACAACCAACGCCCTTTGCACTGTGTCTTTTATGTACTCCGTTCCGCGATGTAAACGAACGGAAATTGTTTTCATCAACGAACTGGCTGCGTTTGCAGCACTAACCGTAGTTGGTCGACCACTGCTGCCCAGATTGATAGTTTGCTGATGCTGTTGTTGTTGGCGATGATGATTGGCAGTTGCAGTCGCCAGCAAAGAACGCGAATGGAATTGTGTTTTGTGCAATTGATGTCCGAGATTTGTTTGATTCCCGTTGCTGTTTGTTATATTTGATGTGCCACCTACAGCACTGGATATTTTTTTGTTGCCGGAGCCACTGCCCGCACGTCCTGCTCCGCTGCCACTGCTTCTTCCACCGCCTCCATGCAAGTTATTTGTGTAATATGGAGCCGCCTGGCCAACAGTTGCGAGCATTATTGTTGCGCTGCTGCTGAAGAAAAAGGGGGTTGCGTTTCCACCGTACACTGTAGTATGACTAGCATGCCCGGCCTAATTAACACAGCGATGAGCAATGAATCCTGCAAAGCACAATTAAATTAGTCAAAATATATTCTAATATTTTGAATTTTATATTTGTACATTATTTGAGCCACAAATCTTTCTTTCTCTATTTCAACCCTGCCAATCAGATTTTTTTGTCCTAATCACCGCTTACGCTTCGTACGCTCTTTCGTAGCAAGTGCCCAAATCTTACTATTACTACTACTACCACTACTACACACCTACTCTTTCGCCTACAAACCGGAACCGGTTTTAAATATTTCAGGAATAGTTATTGCACAAATTTTCGTAATTTTGTGAAACTCTGTTTCTTCCTTTTGCTGCAGAAACCCAGTTGTAAATATTTCAATTACATTTACATTTAAGTATATACAAATTGGCTAACCTTTTCTCTCCTTTGTTACATTTTACAACCGTTTACTACTCTTACAACTTTTACGTTTGCTCTTCCACCTTCTCACACACATTCATGCACATTTTTCTCTTCATTTCATTCATAATTTTTTTTCACATTGCTGTGCTGCACAAAGTTTGTATTCTTACAGCTGCTTACCTTAATTTAAGGTTTTTTATTCGACTGCATAAGTTTTGTTTATTTTTTTGTTGTTTAATATTGTTTTTTCACGGTTTTCTTTTCGCACATATTTTATTTGTTTCTCGCAGTCCAGCTGTATATTTAGTAATTGCACGATACAGAAACAGACACGATATTTTTCTCGATACTCAATACTTTGAGTACTCGATACTTGCCGACCGACTGTCGGTTAATCGTTAGTCGGTCTGTTAATCGGACTCGCTTGCTCACATTACGCGCACAGTGGCGTACTTGGTGGATGCTAGCAGGGCAACATGACAACAGTAGTGCTAGCCCCGACTAGCGATCCGACGTCAATTGATAATTGTAGAGTAAATCGAAAACAGCGTCTATATCAATATCTTGCTGACAGCTGTTTGTAATAGTTTTTAATATTTGTCGGAAGCCACCAGAACTGTATCATCTGCTAGCGTTGGAATATCTGCGCTATATAATAAATATAGTGGTCCAAGTACACTACCTTGGAATACTTACTTGGTAAGACATTTGAACATCATGCATCATCATATTTTATGTAGAAGTTTCGGTCATTAATATATCTTTTAATTAGATTAAATATATTTTGGGGCAATATGTTGCTTAGCTTGAGTAGGAGCCCTTTGTGACACAACGCATCTTTATTCGGCTTGGGTGTTATCTGTGCACATTTCCAAAGAACTGGAAAGTATTGTAATCTAATTATGGCATTAAAAATATTACGTATGTATGCTATTGTAATATCCAGAAGTTCTTTCATATTCAGGCGTCTTCTTGACATTTAATTTACTAATATGATGTTTTATTTCGGTTATTGCTGTCCATTGTATGGCTGTGTTTTCGACTTCGATATTTAGATTGTACATGTTGTTAGTAAATGTATTTTTAAAGTGTTGTGCCAAAATGTTCGCTTTCTCCTTGTTTGTTCTTGCCCACGTGTTATTTTGCATCATAATTGAGGGTTTATGAAAAGCTTCCGTAATCTTCTCTGCTCGCTGGCGCCAGATGTTTTGAATGACAGTACGCAGAGATCTCTCCATATCTGGTCATTACAACTCGTGCTCGCTCGTCCTCCAATCAAGTTTGAGCCCCCCATGTAAGCCATGCGTGCTGCAGCTCTTTCATCCATTCGAAAGAGGTGACCAGCCCAGTGCAGCCGCTGGAATTTTATGCGCTGGACTATATCAACCTCATCGAATAGCTCGCGGCTCATACGGGACCTAAACTTGTTGCCGACTCTAAAAGGACCAAAAATCCTGCGGAGAATCTTTGTCTCAAAGACTTCCAACGCGCCATACAAAAGGACCGGGAGCATTAGCGTCTTAAATATTTTGATTTTCGTCTGTCGAGAGATGGCTTTGCTTCTTATTTGCTTGCTCGGCATATATTTGCAAGCGTGATTCTTCGCCTGATCTCCAGGTTGACGTTGTTGTTGCTGGTTATCTCGGATTCAAGATAGACGACTACAACACTGATGTTGAAATTCTCCATCGTCAGTGACCGTTCCAGACGCGATGACGGAGCGCAAGAAGACACCAAGTACTTTGTCTTATCCTCGTTCACCGCTGGACTCATAAGCCGATACTGTTTTTCAATCGCAGTCCCAAAAACGATGTCAAAATCTTGCTTGGCGATTTCAACGCAAAAATTGGGAAGGAAGGAATCTGTGGCCCAACAGTCGCAAAATTTAGCCTTCCCGACACTACCTCCAATAATTGAGAGCGGCTAATCGATTTCGCCGTGGGCCGGAACATGGTAGTAAGTAGTACCAGATTTCAACACCTGAACATACACAAGGCTACATGGCTAAGTCCAGATCAAATTACACGCAACCAAATTGATCATGTTCTGCTTGACGGAAGGCACGCATCAAGTGTGTTGGACGTGCGAACGTTGTCGCAGCCAAGGTACGTACTAGGCTCAGCGTTGTGCACGTTGCACGTTCCAACATGCAACGAAAGCTAGACGTCGACAAGCTCCAATAAGAACAGACCGGCGCAGCCTTTTCAAACACATTCTCCCGACTGCTCCGGGAAACCTCTCCGTCTTCTCAAGATATATGTGAGCAGTGGAAACATAACATCGGCTCCATGGATAGGGCTGCCAAGGATGTCATTGGTTATACAAAACGTGTGAAGAATTCCTTGTACGACGAGGAGTCTCGCAATGCTACTGCAGATAAGAACGCTTCCTATTAGTGAACTCTGGAGTCGGGAGAAACGCCAGCTGTTAGAGAACGATATCGAGAGAAAAAGAGAGAGGAGAAACGTCTTTTCAGACGCAGGAAAGGCGGGAGTTTGAGGATGTAACGTGACAGAAATGAAGCTCGAAAATTTTATCAAAGGGTCAAGCGTCTGACTGAAGGTTTTAAACCCGAAGAAAAATGGGAATCTGGTTACGGATGAACAGGCATCATTAGAGCCACAGGACTATAACGAGGTCGACTCGGTTATTAAAAAGCTGAAAAATAACAAAGCGGCAGGCTCTGATGGGTTGTCAGCTAAGTTATTTAAGACCGGCGGTGAAGATATGGTCCGATGAACGCATAGCCAATGACTTGAATCTCAGTGTTCTCTCTCCTATCTTTAAGAGACTCCGCTGTTAGCGCCAAGGTATCCTGGCAAAAATCGTTCTTTTATTTGCATGATGACGCTATCTCACACACACAGCGTTATCCAGGTGGGAAATAACCTCCATTTGCTACCAAGACAGGTTTCAGGCAGGGCGATGCGCTATCGTGCGATTTTTTCAATCTTCTGATGGAATACATTCTACGCCAGTGCCCGTACATACATAATATGTCAGGCCCGATCTTCCAAAAGGTAGAGATGCTGCTCGCTTACGTCGATGTCGTTGATATCATTGGTACGCAGGAACGGCGAGTCAGCCCGGCAAATCGTGTTGGCAATGTTGTCAATAGTGAAATACTATGAACAAGCACATTTTGCGATCCACGGTACAAAAATATTCCAATCGCCGAGAAACACAATTTCGATTTGCCGAAATTTCTCAAAATTCGGCAAGCACTGAAACCGAAATTGTTGAACCAACATGTATTCTGGAATCAGACGAAATGTCTTGGAATGCGTTCGATAAAAAAAAGCTACGACAGTGCAAACGGAACAGCAACCTCTCGAGCGATTTTAGAAGTGCAAAGATACTTATTATCAGGCATCACATCTGGGCATGACGATCCTGGTCACAGAGTTAAGTCGCATATAAGCAAGGAACATAAGATGTTTTAAAATATTGGCATGGTGAACAAACGGTGTTGCAGAAAAGATTCTGCAATGTATGAATGAAACGCAATATTTATGAAGGCATGTATAGGCTGAAACGGGGCAGCTTTGAAAGCTGGAAGCATGCAAAAGTAATGAACTGGGCTTAGAGAATGGTAAGTAATAAAATATTAATATTAAAATACATGTCAATAACCATATTCTCCCAACAGTACAGATCCAAGTACCATAGAGACGCAACCGCCACCGCGGATGAACCCACCGGCAACCTGGGACCCTGCACAAGCGCAAACAGGTCCTACACACAACAGTTGTTGGAAGAATCATCGGTAGGTTTTTTGTTTTTGTTTACTTTTAAAATTTTTTATTTCATTTCAGGATATTAGCAGATGATATGGTGGGCTACACGCACGAACTATGCCGGAGTCCTGCGGTTCATCGCCGTCGAACCTGTTTCATTTCGAAGTTACGAACTCGGTCGTCACTATGGCCTTTGAACTCACAGAGCCGACACTACTTCCATTTGAAGTAACAAATGTGTCGGCTGCCTCGTCCCTGTTCGGAACAGTGTCAATGCTGAATCCCTTCGAAACACCAAATGTGTCGACTGTCACTTTCTTCCAAGTCGACTGTGCTTCGCATCGAAGCACAAAAAAAAAATCGACCATCGAAACGACTCTACTCTCAAGAAAGTCGACCGTGCTTTCCCCGAAGCACAAGAAGAGTCGACTATTGAAACGTTCGATGGTGACGACACATCATCCAAAAAACTCGGTGTTCAAAAAAAAAAAAAACCGGCATCCCTGTTAAGTACCACGGGTAAAACGAGTGTTCCGCAGTAACAGTGCAGTGTTTAAGTATCAGCCGCTTCTGGCTAATAATTTCGCGTTCCGATTAAAATTCCGCGAGTGCCGCGTTCGAGCAACAGCCGCTCCATGTTCCGACATAACCCCGCGAGTGCCGCGTAAGAGCAACAGTCGCTCCTGGCTAACCGCTCCACGTTCCGATATAACCCCGCGAGTGCCGCGTTCGAACAAAAGCCACTCCTGGCTAACCGTTCCACGTTCCGATATAATTCCGCGAGTGCCGTGTTCTAGCAACAGCCGCTCCTGGCTAACCGCTCCTCGTTCCGATATAATTCCGCGAGTGCCGTGTTCTAGCAACAGCCGCTCCTGGCTAACCGCTCCACGTTCCGATATAATTCCGCGAGTGCCGCGTTCGAGCAACAGCCGCTCCTGGCTAACTGCTCCACGTTCCGATATAACCCCGCGAGTGCCGCGTTCGAGCAACAGCCGCTCCTGGCTAACCGCTCCACGTTCCGATATAACCCCGCGAGTGCCGCGTTCGAACAACAGCCACTCCTGGCTAACCGTTCCACGTTCCGATATAATTCCGCGAGTGCCGTGTTCTAGCAACAGCCGCTCCTGGCTAACCGCTCCACGTTCCGATATAATTCCGCGAGTGCCGCGTTCGAGCAACAGCCGCTCCTGGCTAACTGCTCCACGTTCCGATATAACCCCGCGAGTGCCGCGTTCGAGCAACAGCCGCTCCTGGCTAACCGCTCCACGTTCCGATATAATTCCGCGAGTGCCGCGTTCGAGCAACAGCCGCTCCTGGCTAAACGCTCCACGCTCCGACTAACCCCGCGATTCAAGAAACTCCGTGAATGTCGCTAACTAAATTACGAAAACACACGCGGAAATATCATTCCCTAACCTCACAATGCATAAAACACGAGACCATATATTTACTCAGACGCACACTCATGCAAAGACACACTCCCACCCACCTGCACACACTCACTCACGTTTTCAGGCCATTATTTCCACACTAAACCATCGCTCGTGCATGCACCCTACACTAACGCGGTCAACGGCACTACGGTCATCAATACGTACACTGGGTTGGAAGGGTCATCTCCTACTATTAACACGTAATTCTATTTAATAAATTGAACTTAAATAAACCAACATAATCTATTTTTTTTCGAGTTGCTACACCACCACAACGATTGGCCCCTAAGAAATTTCTGTAACGGACTTGGAGCATACGGCGAGCTATACCCTAGCTAAAATAACTTCGTTACAATATACAGTAAAAATATCTCAAATGTAAGATTTGACGTACATATATAATGAACTTACGTGCTCATATTAAGCATGGCATCTTATTATGCTGTTGCTTTTCACCACGATTTATGTATGTACATATGTATATTGTATTTTGTTTATCTATATATTAAGCAATATTATCAGATAAACTAAAGTATAACTGGAGGAAAAAGGGAGACATCAGTTGTCTGGAAGTTTTTTTTTTGAGAAGCGTAAAAATGACAGTCAATCGAGAGTATGCAACTATTGTGGAGGTTTCCTAAAAACTAATGGAAACACGACAAATTTGGCGAACCATTTAAGAAATGTGTAAAAAAAAAAAAAAGGTTTAAATGTTGAGGAGCCATTCTTGAAAACACTTCAGATCGCAAAATCAAAATAGACAAAGCCATTATTCGTATGATTGCTGCAGACTTTTAATCGTTTAGTATTGTGCAAGATATAGTATTTCGTGATTTACTGCATTTGTTAGATCCGCAGTACACGATACAATCTAAAAAATACTTTCGGGAGGTCATTCTTACAAATCAGTATGAATCTTTGCAAACTCGTCTAATGACAATAGTGAATGATGTTAATTACGTCGGCATAACAACAGATTGCTGGACGTCAAGAGCAACTGAAGAATACATTACATTTCAGTTACTTGCCCTTTAATAAATACAAATTTTGAGTTACAGTGGGGCGATATAGATATTGCCAGGTAGCCCACACATTTATCTTCTTTTTTCCAGTGGTTTAAATTTTAGTTCGCTTACGATAGTCAAACGGAAAGGTTGTTTCCACGCATGATTGTTTTTTTATTCTAATACATATGCAAATACATTGGAGTGTGCGAATGTATTTTGAACTGACAGAATTTATAAAATTACGTCAGCAGCTGCATACAACAAACATTACACACAACTATAGAGAAGTACACTGCAGAGAAAGCTTTAGCCAACGGGAATGCACTATAAATAACGAAATTTTTATACTCATTGCTATAGTGAAAATTGATAACATAACAATTATAATGAATAATATAGGGTACGCGCCTCATTTTGCATTTCGTTGCTTACTACATGACTCAAAAACATAAACTGCTTGTATATTCTAACTTATTTCGAGCACCGCGAACCAAAATGCAACGACAACACCAGTGCAAGCACAAAAAAGAACAACACATTTTAGCTATATAACACAAGAAAAATAAACATTGTGGGTATTGGTACGTTTATACAATGGATGAGAAACAACACAATTCTAATAAAAAAACAATAACTTAAAAAAAATGTATATCAAAATAATATTTGAAAAATCGTTGTAAATTAGTTCATTGCATCGTGTGGATCTTAACTAGATGGCGCTTACAGTCACGATCATGGTGTTCATAGTAACGTGTGGGCAATTAATCGGTCTGCTTTGCATTTCATATCGATGCGTTATTTGCTTTTTACTTTTTGAAACTTTTAGCAAATTAAATCTAATAGCAAGCGAAGCCTAAGAATACAAGATTCCGGTTCCCTTTTATATTTGTTGATATTTTATTATTGTTGTTTTATTATTTTGATGATGTATTGTATTGTATGGCGCAGAGGCATGGACGGTGATTGAGTCGGACGAGACAGCATTGGAAGTCTTCGAGAGGAAGATTCTTTGCAGGATCTTTGGTCCTATTAGAGTCGGCGACGAGTTTAGGTCCCGTATGAACCGCGAGCTGTACGAGCTATTCGATGAGGTTGACATAGTCCAGCGCATAAAATTTCAGCGGCTGCACTGGGCTGGGCACCTCATTCGAATGGATGAAAGAACTTGGTTGGTGGACGCCGACATAGAGGACGACCGGGCACTCGATGGAATGACCAGGTATGGAGAGATCTCTCCGTACTTGGCATTCAAAACGACTGGCGCCAGCGCGCGTGTAAGATTATGCAGGCGCCTTCCTAGACGCGGCCATGACCGGTAGACGGTTGACGGCCATATAAGTAAGTAATTGACACAACAAGCACCTTAAGGGTTTCTGAAGTTTTATATTGAACCTCCTTTTGAAATTCGTCCACTTTTGGGTAAGTATAAAGTATCATTGAGTCATACCAACTCTGAGTTACAATTTTTAAACCTGCATTTCGAAAGTATTTTACATGTGGTTTATTTTTACGCCCTCCCTCCGACAATATTGTCGTCCTCATACTTCGAAGTTTTTAACAATATAGGTAAATTTGCAAATATAGTTAATTTCCAGAGACATATTTTCAGGTCAGCCAACTGCCAGATTTTCGTTTCTTTTTTTAGGAACTTGATAGTTCGAGAGTAGTGGTACTTGGCCTCTGCCGCAAGCATACATTTTCTATACGAATTCTTTGAAGCACCTCTTGATCTTGCCATCAAACCAGCACCCACAACAATTTAAATGTTTATATGCACTGTACGCTATGCAGCTTTTTCAGTGGCTTAAAGCTTATACATACCACAAATTCTTGTGAGGAGTCTTCCGGACAGATTCCACACCAGTCCGTTACCTTTCTTCTCGTTTCCTAACAAAAATAAGACATTGAAATGAAAGTGCTTCTTGTGTTTCATTGCAATGCTTCTTTTTATCTAGGATTTTATCCCTTGCTGTTTCACTGTAGTGGAGGCCTCAACACGTACCGGTCTGTCACAAACTAAATGCAAGGTCATTTATGTCTATAGATGTTAAAAAAGCCATTTTATATCTGAAATATAACAGAATACTACATACCGGTCTGTCACAAACTAAATGCAAGGTCATTTATGTCTATAGATGTTAAAAAAGCCATTTTATATCTGAAATATAACAGAATACTACATAATAATATTCGTGTTATAAAAACTTTCCAAACTTAGCAAACCATGGAGATAATCTAAGTTTTTCAAAATGAATGAATTATAAAATTGAGATCTAATATATAAAATTCTCGTGTCACGGTGTACGTTATTGAACTCCTCTGAAACGGCTCGACCGATTTTCGTGAATCTTAGCGTGCATATCGGCTAGGGTGGAGAATCGGACAACATCTATTTTTCATCCCCCTCGGAGGGGGCTACTTTTTATCGAAAGATCCGCGGACGAAGTCGCGGGTAAAAGCTAGTATCTATACAACATGAAATTTTATTCTTTTTTTCAATTGAAGTTTCTGTTTCAACGATATGTGGTTCTGAAAAATCGTAAAATGAACGTTTGAACTAAAATGAGAAAATATCCCGATTTCTAAGATTTCGGATATACTACATAACGGAATTTGAAAAAATTTCATAATCATGCTAAGCATAAAATATGTCTCTTTAATATAGTTTTCGATGTCATTTTCCGTCTGTCGGACTTTTTCGTCCAACTACAAACAAAACTCTAAAGAAAGTGAAGAGTTTAAATTGTATTAGACTCTCATAGGTTAAGCTCACGTTCTGGAATGAAGCAAAGTCAGAATTTAGTTATTTAGGACTAAAGGATGTATAAAACAGTTTCAGTATCTATTTGGAATATATGTTGTGATTCATTTGGCCACTTCTCGACTATGATCTTTTTCCTTTTACGGGTGTAGGAAAAAAAATACAGTCCACAATAAAGTCTCTCCTGTGCAGCTGCGTTTGTCCGTCTGAGGATGTCATCAAAAGTGACAATGAACAGAAGAGGTGTCAGTCGCATCTCTGTCTGATCTGATACCATTTTGTTCTGATAGGTATATAGTTCAGGTGAGAATCTTTCTAGTATAATAAAAGCCGGAACTTTCAATATGGATTTGAGAAAGGTTATATCCAGCCAATTTTTCATTCACTGAGATTGGCCTTCTTGAATGGCCTATCTGTAGGTAGGTTTGGTTGTATTCGAATCTTTACGTGCTAGCCTTAATATTTGGTATGTTTATCTTCCTGTTCGTCTCCTTTTTAATAGCTGCATATACCAATGCGAAGGATAATTTATATATTTTCACCCACCTTTGTCTTGGCGGTGCATCTCGTTATACACACATCTCTATCTGCTCTTATCAGGTGCAATTGATGAACTATCGATCCAGGCATCTGTGTTCCTCTATAAGTAATTAGGTTGTGTTACTATCCAGGGTTGGCTTTTTGGTGGTGGAGACCAACTGACCAACTTTTAATCGCAGCTAGCAAACGCATTTTAAATTTACTTTCAAGATGTTCAGTTATTGGAAGACTAAGTAGTTATGGACGACGAATTCTGGTAAAGCTGAAGAATGTTTTGGTTTCTAAAGCTTCTGCTGTCCTTGATGTCTGAAACGGAGTTGGCAGATAATTATGTCAATGGTCTATAAATATCCGGATTTCATCAAGATAGTTATGGGAACGCGTACTGATCATTACATGGTCGATTTGGTTGCTGATATGCCGGGAGATTGCCTCGCATATTTGTGGATGCCAAAATGCTGGCACTAAGTACCACCGATGAATAGGTGGTAGTTGTGGTTTTCGTAGGTTGGGAACTTATTGTTTGCACTGAATTCCCCCATCTGTGATGATGTCTCGTTTTGGAAGAGAAATAACAGTTTTTTTGAATGAGTTGTAGAACTATTCTGTGCCATCTCCTGTGTCTGTTTCAGTAGGTGTGCCAAGTGTGAAATTTTCCTGTCCCAAGCCATCTTATTTCAGTAAGTCTGGACTATATTAATCTTTCTCTCGCATACTCGCATCGCAACGCATTTTATTTTATTTTATTTTTTTTTTTAAATTTTATTATTTGTCCTAAGTGATGTTTTTCATTTTTCTAAAAAAAAATTCGGAGATTTAATCTTACACCCGTAGAAGAGTTATCCTGAAGCTATTCCTGACCCATCTTCGACAAAAAGGCAAAAAGGTGATTTAATATTTCAAAAAATTTTCAAAGCAAAAAGTTTCTAGTGAATAATTTAACAGGTGCGGATACCATTGCTTCGCAACATTAAACTCAGCTTAGCGAAAGACATTCGAGAGGTTTTGATGAAATATTGAAGTGCTTGAAATTTTCATAACGATTTTATTTTTTCTTCATAAAAAAACGATAAATCATTGTACAAATGATGAAGATGAACTGAGTGCGTTCTTTCGGACATGTTACATTTTTCTTCTTGTGTTTTTTCCATTATAATTCCATTTTTCCATTATGAATATCTGGCTTTATTGTAAAGTGTAACATTGATTAGGCATTATTAGCGTTGATTGTTGTTGTTATATTTTTTTGTCTATAATACAACAAAGGTATAAATAACTATTGAATATGTGTTGTTTTGTGGTAGGCACAGTGGGACACTTTGCACTTCTTTATCGTCCCTTCTTCGGCATCGCCAACATTCACATCATCATCATTCGCATTGATGTTTTTGAAAGGAATATAAATGACTTTTTTGTTTAATATTATGAGACCTATACATATGTATGTATGTGCCACACATATGCGTAGCCACATTCTAGTCGCAAATAATTGAAAATTTCTGTTTTTTATTTGATCGATATGCGTTAAAAAATATTATATGTTAGTGGAACTCATATTCATTAGGAATTTTTGTTTTTAGAATGTCTATGTAGCCAGAACCTTAATTCCTATTTATATTGATCGATAATTAATCCCAATTTTTATTATTCACAAACTCTGTTAAAATATGTACTATGAGCACTAATTAAATCGAAATGTTATAGAAATTGAATCCAGATTCAACCCATGTTTCTTGGGGCATCGCCCCTCCGATTTTAACAAAAGCTGGCCTATGTTTTCTTCCAACATCCCATCTTTTTCTATACCAAAATTCATACAAATTGTTTAAGCGGTTTAAGCGTGAAGCGTGCACGAATATGGAGTCTGTAGAGTAAAAAAAGTCGAACACCTCGACTACAGCTCTAGTTAAATTTAAATTTAGACTCTACAATACAAGAATAGTTTTTTTTTTTAAATATGAAGGTCTGCCTGTTCTTGAAGAGCGAAGCAGCGCACACCGAGTCCAATACTTCAATATGGAACTGATATATACATTCAGTTTCATCAACATCAAAACAAAAATTAACTTTAGAATAAATCTTTTTCTGAATAAATCTCACACTCAGGCCTATTTGTAAAGGATGATGTTTCTAACAGTAAAATAAAAATATGTTTTATTTATTTTTTCAGTTGTGCTGTCTACACCTTTTATATTGGGTATAAGATACACCACCACCTTAACATCCACAAGGCTACATGGCTGAGTCCAGCTCAAATAACACGCAGCCAAATTGATCATATTTTGGTTGCCGGAAGCCACGCATCGAGCGTGTTGAACGTGCGAACGTAACGTGTTCCCAACATTGACTCGGACCACTATCTTGTCGCAGCCAAGGTACACACTAGGCTCAGAGTACTGCATACCGCACGTTCCAACATGCAACGAAAGCTAGACGTCGACAAGCTGCAATCAGAACAGACCGCCGTAGCCTTTTCAAAAACACTCACCCGGCTGTTCCGGGAAACCTCTCCGTCTTCTCAAGATATATGTGAGCAGTGGAAACATATCACCCGCTTCATGGATAGGGCTGCCAAGGATGGGATTAGTTATACAAAGCCTGTAAATAATTCTTGGTACGTCGAGGAGTGTCGCAATGCTACTGCATAGAAGAACGCTTCATATTAGCGAACTCTGCACTTGAGGATATTGAGATGTTATATGTCAGAAACTTTCTGTAAGAATGAAAATGGAAATCTGGTTACGGATGAACAGGAATCACTGAGATTATGGAGGAGTCATTTTTCTAACCTACTCGGAGGCGACGAAGGGCACAATTCCTCCGATAGAGAAATAACATCGGAACCACCAGTTAATGATGGCACTATTGTAGAGCCACCGGACTATAACGAGGTCGATTCAGTTATCAAAAAGCTGAAAACTAACAAAGCGATGGGCTGCCAACTGAGTTATATAAGATCGGCGGCGAAGAGTGGTTACGAGTATGCACCAACTTTTATGCAAGATATGGTCCGATGAACGCATACCCAATGACTGGAATCTCAGGGTTCTCTGTCCTATCTTTAAGAAAGGAGACCCCGCTGTTTGCGCCAACTACCGCGGAATAAATCTTCTTTCCATTGGATATAAGATTCTGTAGCGCGTATTGTGTAATAGCGGTGATAAGGAAAAAAAGTCTCGGCTCTTGGGTCTAGCGGTGCATGAGGACAAGACGAAGTACTTGGTGTCTTCTCGCACTCCGTCATCGAGTCTTGGACGGTCAGTTACGATCGAGAATTTCAAGTTCAGTGTTGTAGAAAACTTCGTATATTTTGGATCCGAGATTACTAACAACAACTGCCTTGGGCAGTAGGTTGTCTAAGAAATCTTCAAGACGTCAACGTAGTACCCTTTTTTAACTCATCAGATCCATAAACTTGTATATTAAATCAGGCCGGGTTGTATTAGGAGAGAGAAAAGCACTTTGCAGCATCAAAAATATTATGCATGAATATATCCACTGCATCATATATATTGACGAGGTGACTTATTGTGGCTAAATGGTAGTAAATATCGACAAGCTAGCTCACGATTATGCACATTATGCAATTTAAAAGAAGAAGAAGACATCATACATTTCATTGGCAGATGCCCGGTATTACGTGAATTTAGATATAGGTACTTTGGAAAAGCACAACTAATGGAAAATGAAATAATAGATATTTTGAATGACGTTCCTGAAGATAATTGGTATAGCTTAGTTAAGTACTTAGAAACAGCTACTAATTATAGGAAATTTATAGTAAATGAATATAATTCATAATTTTTTATTTCTTATTTAAGGGATAAGTTAATTAGGAAAATAGTTAATCCAGTCCTCGAACGATCTGCTATCTCGCTAACCCGGGGCAGGCAGGTGTAGTAGAGGGTAGGGTTAAGAAAGTATTGTTAGTAAATTAGTAAATTAATGAATTAAATTGTATGCGTTAGAAAATTTATGCTTGGGCAGACGGCAAGTAGCCATGCCAATTAATTTAAGTTCTATATAAGACAAAAATTTTGATTAAGTAAGAATTGTAAAAAAAAAATCTTGTGAATAAAAGAACTCTATATCTATATATTGACGGGTGTTCTAAGCTCTATATTAAAATTGATCAGCTATTCTAATGTATGCTAGAACCAGAAACTTTTGCCTGAAGCGGTAGAAGGTGAACTTCTAAGGCAATATTGTAGATACTTTTGAAATTATACAGCGGGATGTGATTAATGAAATATCGTACGACAATTGTAAGTTTCTGTTTAGGTTACGTTCGACCATCATAGTGTGAAAAATGTTTACAGTTTACGGTCTCTTATAATAGTCCCATATAACACCATAATAGATAATAAGGTAACAATAACGTCAATGCTCTTTTGTCAATTCCCTTTTATATTGCCCAGAACAGTGTATATGGTATCAATGAGATCACTTTTATTTGTTTCAAATATAATTTACGTGTTTTTTATCTCCAAAGCAGCTAGCATCATCATGAAATTTAATAAGCAATTTAGCTACCGGTTAATGGCAAAAGTGGTAGAAAAGATAAAATTTATTATTGCAAAATAATCGAATAAATAGATGGCAGCCTCGCTGAGAGCGAGCGAACAATTTACGAGCGTAGATTGGCCAAATCAGCCCGAGCGCTGGTATGACCATTTAGTGCAGTAAGTAACAGCCAAGTGAAGCGACTGCAATGCAACAATCTAAAAGTGGTTAGCAAGGCATTGGTTACTAGAACCTCGAAGTGGTCGGGTTACCGCTGATATTTATTTGAAAAAAAGCGCTCGTGCTCGAGCTTAAACTGCGACTGAGTGGTATTTGGTATTTGAGCTGGAAGCTATGAACCTGGTGTGCGCGCGCGCTTCCGACTTCAGTTGCCGGATAGGACGGGCGGCCGGCCACCCGCTAGGGGTTTGGTTTGGTGTGCTGGCAGATCGTCGTTGATTCAACGCTGTGCAGAAGCGCTTCTTGGCATGTCAAACAGCACTAACATTTTGGTCGTGTGGTTTTTGAATAAAACGCTAGTATTTTCTTCCCCACCTCACCTCGACTCACAAGTCAGACTACTGAGCCTTAATAACATAATAACAACGCTTGTTTTACATCTCATCAACAAAGAGCGAACGTGCACTCATATTTCGACTGGTTTCAATTCAGTTCGACTTGAGCCGCGCAGCGACTCGTTCCAGTCAGCACAGCACAGCACAGCACAACACCGCTGGATGTCGCCTGGTCTGACTTGCGTCGCCCTCCCATTGCGGGCCACAGCACGCGCCCACCTGAGAGGAAGAGAGTGCGCTCGCGCAACCGCAGCCACAACTTAACGGCTAACTGCAGCAGCCACAGGAAGAGCTTAAGCCTGAAGAGGTTGCTCCTGGCAGGACCCTCCTCCTGCTTTAATTCCTCTGCGTATTCCATTGTCGACTGTTTGGCGTAAGCTATAATTTTCAAAAGATTTTAACGTTCGCAGCTCTGCAATTATATAAATACGAATACTACTATCAACGGACGAATCGCCAATCAAAATGGCGGCCGGTGTCAAGACTTCTACGATGTCACTCGACCAACTTAACTCGTCGTGCCGTGCACTTGGAACTGGGTTTGTTCTATTTGCGCTGCACTCGCTGTGTGCGCTCATTAACATCCTCCTGGATTGCTGGATTGCATGCTGCATTCGCTTTAATTTGATTGGGTTTAATGTGGTTTAGCTGGCTGGATATCCTCTTCTCGCAATTACGCAATTCGTCAGCCCACTTTGGCTTTTTTGCTAAACAAATTATTTGCGCTAAATTAAATTTTAACTCGTGCTGGGCGCACTTTTTTCCAGCGCACTGCTCCAGAACTGAAGGAATATTTTAATGTCATTAAGAATGTTTGTTAATTGCACGCTTCGCTCGTGTCTCAAAATCACTTTTCTTGACAATACAAAATCGGCAAATTAACGATAAACTACGTGACAGATCGAAAGGAGAATTGTACGATGCCATAATTTATTATAATATAGAACAGTTGGTGCCTTGTCTTTGTGTCGTTAACTTGATAGAACAATGAAATAGTTTTAGAAACTAAATAAAATAGAAGGAAGTAAAAAATGTGTAGGTACATACATATATTTTTCTAAAGAAGGGTTTGTGTATCGCAAAAATTCAAATGTTAGGATTTCTGATTAGAATATGAGTTCCACCTTTTTTTTTGCTGAAAGTAAAAAATACGAAAGGCATAATTTTTTGAATTTTTAAGTCGCAGTTTTCAATTAATGTATAATGCGTGAATTCGTCGGCTAGATCTGCGACTTAACACCTTAAGACTTTTTTCTTTGGGGCTACACAAAGGTCTATAGGAGTTAAAGACTTCTAGTTGGCGATTTAATATTTTTCATCTGTATGGAGGTAAAGTGTGAACATGTCCTCGTCCATGATGTCCACCATACAGTTATTTGCCATTAATCAGACAAAAAAAAATATTTTTCTTATTTACTAATTAATTTTTTACTATTTATGAGAAAAAAAAAAAAAAAATAAAAAAAAAACAGTTAAAAACCATTAATTATTTTAAGATTGTAATAGAGTATCCAGTCAATTTAAGTTTATATTAGGAAGATGGTGAGACATTTTGAAGTCTTGAATTCACGACTGCCGCTCTTTTTTTCATGGTACAGCCAATTAATTCTCTCAAAACCTACTCTATATAGACGCGTGATACTGTTGCTAAATATATATTTCTAGCCTAACCATGAAAAAAACGGTAATTTATGAGAAAAAATCGATTTATTGTTTTTCAAAATATTCACCACAAAAATCGATACAATTTTGCTTTCGCCGGAACCATTTTGTGAAGCAGTTTTGCCACTCCGAAAAAGAAACAACATGCGTTTTGAAGGCATAAACAGCTTCTTCGGGAGTTGAAAACTGCTGTCCGCGCAGTTTAATTTTGATGTGAGGGAACAGGAAGAAGTCATTTGGTGCCAAGTTAGGGCTGTACGCTGGATGACCCATCAATTCCGAAAACTCATTTGTTACTCATTTGAGCTTGCATTATCGTGATGAAGTATGATTCGACTTCGTCGGTTGGTTATCCTCAGATCATTGAACACTTCAAGCAAACAAACGGTTATATGCCATTCAGAATTGACCGTTCTTCTTTCCACAAGCGGCCTGGTCGCAACATGTCCGGATCATTTGCTTCGATGTGCTGCGCAAGCGAGTAACTTTTGTTGGATTTTGCTCGTCTTGAACGACCCAGACGGTCGACTGCGGTTTTGTTTCGGGCTAATACGCATATATCCACGATTCGTCACCTGTCACGATTAAGTAGACGGCTTGTAACGCACCACGTATGAATTTGTTCAGTATTTGCTTGAACCAATCGACACGAGTCCTCTTTTGAGCGATTGTCCAATTATGCGGTATCCAACGTGAACATGTATGCTAGTCATACTAATCCCAGGGATGCCTCAATCTCACGGTATGTCACATAATGATCCTGCTTTATCAGTTCACACACAGCATCGACGTTTTCTGGCACAACGACCGATTTTGGACGACTTTCACGAAATTCTTCGGTGAGCGAACTGCGGCCACGATTGTTTTCGTTGCATCAGGTTTTCGAAGTGGCCGAGGATGGAGCTTCATCACCAAAAGTTGATTTAAGTTGATTGATCTTGTCTTGATAATACATGTGTTCACATTAATTTAGGCCTAAAAATTGTCAGACTTTACAATGGAGACCAATTGCATCTGGAAACATGTATTGTTGCTCAGGCTAGAAATATAATAGGTTGGAACAAATATTCGTTCGTATTTTCGCCTTTATTTCAAATCTTTATAAAATTGCGTACAATCATCGGATTTATTTCAAATAAGCACCGTTTTTATCAATAATTTGTTGCCAACTTCATTATGTAGTATGTAGCAATCCTCGTATAGACGCGTGATACTGCCCATTTTACACGCGAAAAACGTTTCTATTCTCGTACATTCTCTTATAGCATATTGTTCAAGTTTTATTACACAGCCCAACAAAAAAAAAAAAACAAAATATTTGACTGGCGAACTAGAAAAGTTACAAATTCTGTTTTAGGCTTTTTAAGCTGTAATGAAATAAAGCCGTCATTTTATTACAAGTTAGATTCACTTTCAAAGGATAAAATTAGATAAAATTTGATAAATTTTCTCAAAATCAAAATTTTGGATCCAATATAGATATTTTATAAAGCGGATATGTATTTTAAAAATTAAATTGATTAACTTGATTCTTGGTACTCGGGGATTTTCGGGGTTGATGATTACAAATCTAGTATTAGCTTTCAAAAAATCAAAGTGGCAGATCTAATATGGCGAACACATTTTTAA
Organism: Leucophenga maculata; assembly: GCA_035044805.1. Taxonomy (NCBI): domain Eukaryota; kingdom Metazoa; phylum Arthropoda; class Insecta; order Diptera; family Drosophilidae; genus Leucophenga; species Leucophenga maculata. The sequence goes on along the minus strand of JAWNNP010002849.1, from coordinate 115,739 downwards.
AATTTTTAATAGCGGTTTCAATATGGTGCATTCAATTATTTGAAGAATTGGTCGGATTATGGTAAAAATTCGTAGGCGATTTTGTCAAATGTTATCTAATTTCACCCTTTGAAACTGAATAAATATTGTTATTTAAAAAATATCTCTCATTGTTTCTTTACTGCTTACAAAGTACCTAGAAAGTAAGTTTTTTGAGGTTAGAAAAAAATAGAGGACCAACTTTTGAGTTCTGACCTTAGATTCGGATTCAGCGAAATACGTAAGAAGTGAATATTGTAGTTCGCCGGACAATCATTGATCATTGATCAAATGAGGGCATAGCATTTCAAAGTAAACTCCTGAGAAGCTTCAAGCGTATTCTTACAAGAGAATCAACTAATTTCATAATTGTCAGACGTTTTTAAGAAAAGTTAAAGAAACATACTCATCGAATTTATATTTAAATTTATTTGTTATATATTATACTAAACCTTGACTTGCCGCAAAAGTTTCTTATGTATTTTCTTGCCTTATGTATTTTATTTTATGTATTTCATTGCCTACTTTGTAATATATATTCTAGAAAACAAAATTGGAGAAAAATCAAGGCATACTATTAACAAATATAGTGTTTGTAGGAAATAAATGGTCGAGTACCTCGACTAAAGCTCTTACAAGTTTTAGTTAATAATGTTGGGATATATACTAGATATATATAGGTATATACTCGTCAGTTATTTGCCTATTTTTCTATCAAGCTGACTATTGCTGGATGCAAATCCATGAGGATTCTAAAATATGTAATTAAGATAAGTTTTAAAAAATTTGAAAATATAGAAATATCGTTTTCTATTAATTTTTGAATAACATTTACACAATAATACAAAACCTGGAAGGAACAAAATTGGAATTAATCGGTGAAAAATAAAATTAAGTGATTTTTTCAACACCCAGATAGAAATAATAATTTTTATCATTGATTATATTTCATCAAATCTTATCCGATTTGCATTATTCGCCATCCTAATGAAATCTCTCAAATAGATTCGGATCTGAATACAAATCTACGGTTGGAGTAGGGTACAGCGAAGTCAAACCTACTCAACAGCAGCGCGCGCGTTATTTGTGGTTTACTATTTTATTTGAAAGTACATTGATTTATTGAAAATGACAAATGCGAAAACCAAATTTAATTATCTGATTCAATTAAGAAAAGCAACACGTAACCGATTGAAATGCAGTTCAAGGATAGCAAATAATTAATTTAATAAACAAGATAGATGCAGTAAATGCAAAATTAATAATTAACATGGCATATAATACAATAAAAAGACAGCGAATGCGGGAGTTCAATTTGAAATGTTATAATGTATGGATAAAAATGTATATAAAATAGAGAGTAATCATATTTTAACAGCTAATGACAGAATTAAGTCAAATAATCAAATATATAAATACGAATATATGTATCTATGTATCTGTGATAATAAATTTAATAGTAACAATTATGATTGACTACCGAATGCAGAGGAAATAATAAATATAAATAATGAATAAAAATAATGTATCTAAGTTATGTTGGTAAATATGTATGTAGTTTGTAGACGGATTCGATTATACTGCAGAGCAAAAATAAATTCCTTTGGCTGTGCATTAAGTGCATGATAGCAATGTTGTTGGCAAAGCTAGAGTGACCATGCAATCGAATTAAGTATTCTCAATCTGTTTTCAGTTCAAGTAGCAATGGTATAAATAACAAAGAATAGAATTCAGTATGTCCCATTTAAAGTAATAATGTAAATAGTACAATTAAAAATGTCTATATGCGTGGTAGATAGTAGGGCTGTTAAAATATCGATAGTAGCTAACCTCGATGTTTTCGATAGTTTTTATAAAGAATTTTGTGCCAATATATATTATATAACAATCAGAAATAGTTATGGTGGACCTAAGAAAGTATATATACATACATTTTTGATCTTTGTTTAAATCATTTGGAAATGGAATGGTGAATAAGGCTGGTAGAGTTCCAATCCTGTCAGAAAATTCACTAACATAGTGGTATTAACTTCAGATCCATGAGTAGACACATCAAAATTCTTCTACTTTAATGAACTTCTCTTTTCGCTGACTATGGCTAAACACTCTTTAAATTTCAGTGGACGCAGCTGGGACACAGAGATATTTTGTAGCGCAGTGCCTCGAAGTGCTCTTAAAAAATTCTGTTATGTAGAATGAAGACAACTCCATAGTTCCTTACTTTTTTTGAGGTATTTGAAAACTTGTTTCTGAGTTTTGGATATTGGTGTTGGCGGTGGTAGGTTCCCCGTTTGAAAGTTGTTAACTGGTTTTCAAAAAATTTTGCTCTTCTGCAACATTTAATGGAAATCGGATCAGCTTTTGTATGCAAGCAGCCTTATTCTTAATACGTTTAATTAAATAAAGGCCAACATTCATGCCTTCAATAGTTTCTAATTTCTGTTCTTACTTTTCAAGACCATACATTAGTGGTATGATTACAAATGCCGTTATTGATGTACTTGTTGATGCCTGCAAAGTGGCATCTTCTAATGGTGCTAAAATAGCATCAAGTCCTCTGCAACAGAGATTTCTTCACGGGTTAAAGGCGAATCCATTTTAGATATGTTAGTGAAAAATTGTTCAAGAGCGTTCTTTGTCAATAATAGCCCTTCGATCATTTAATAAGCAATTTCCAGCCAGTCACCGTACCCTGTTTTAAGCTATAACGCCGTTCTGAGCGGTCTTGTTTTTTTCCAAAATAGTTCCATACCTACATGTAGGCTTCAATTTTTTTTTTTCGTCGAAGTCGAAACCCGTCTTCGGGTATTGTAACATAGCGAATGAAGTGTCGGAGATCCAATGAAATATATTTATACTCGTGACAAGCACGACGAGACTACTTGATTTATTGATCCGTCCCTCTATCTGGCAGTCTGTTTGACTGAAATAATTGGCTCAAAAACTGTTTCACTTATTTCAAAATTATCGAAAATTTGGTTGTGGTTCACAAATTTCGAACAAAATTTTGTTTGGAATTTTGATTTAAAGTCGTTCACTATGAAGAGTAATTGAAAAATTCAGGGTGACTGGATCGGCAAACGTACTAGCCATCGAATAACGACGAATAATAATTCGAATTATTGTTCCAAAATAAAATCATTTATTATTTTTGAAATATTGTTCAACTATCGAAACCCTATCCCTTAATTGTCCCGGACTATAACGAGGTTAATTCAGTTATTAAAATGCTGAAAAACCACAAAGCGGCGGCTCTGATAGGCTGCCAGCTAAGTTATTTAAGACCGGCGGCGAAGAGTTGGTTAGGAGTATGCACCAACTTTTTTGAAAGATATGGTCCGATGAACGCATACCCAATGACTGCAATATCAGTGTTCTCTGTCCTATCTTTAAGCAAAGAGAACTCACTGTTTACGCCAACTACCGCGGAATAAGTCTTCTTTCCATCGGATATAAGATTCTGTCGAGCGTATTGTGTAATAGGCTGAAGCCATATACGGATTCACTGATAAAACGATATCAGTGTGGCTTCAGACCAAATCGGTCGACCAGTGACCAAATATTCACATTACGCCAAATTTTGGAAAAGAACCGTGAGTTTAATACCACCTATTTGTCGACTATAAAGCCTCTTTCGACACGCCGATACGATCGAAGTTTTTCGACGCCCTTTCTGCACCAGGTAACCCGGCAAAGATTGTTCGAATTTGCATGACGACGCTATCTAACACTCAAAGCGTTTTCAGGGTGGGGAAAAACCTCTCCGACCCCTTTGATAGCAAAAGACGTTTCAGGCAGGGCGATGCTCTGTCGTGCGATTTTTTCAATCTCCTGATGGAATATATCCTACGCCAGTGCCCGTACATACAGAGTATGTCGGGCATGATCCTCCAAAAGGAAGTGATGCTGCTCGCTTACGCCAATGACATCGATATCATCTGTACGCAGGAACGGCGAGTCAGCAAGGCGTTTTCAGAGATTGAAAAACAGTCTCGGCTCATGGGTCTAGCGGTGAATGAGGACAAGACGAAGTACTTGGTGTTTTCTCGGACTCCGTCATCGCGTCTGGGACGGTCAGTGACGATAGAGAATTTCAACTTCAGTGTTGTAGAAATCTTCGTCTATCTTGGATACGACAACAACAAGCTTGAGTGGTGGACGCAGAAATAGAGGACGTCCGGGCACTTTATTCCCGTACCTCAAATAGATGCAATTATGTTGAATTTTCTTTATCGCTTATATTGGTGGTAGGGCTCCGCCCCCTCCCACCTAGACCAAACTCATGAAGCGATTTTCTTCCGATTTCATCAACACGTAACTCATATAGATGCAAAGATAAGTCGATTATTGTCTATAGTTTATATTGGGAGAGGTGGTGGTGGAGAACCGCCCCTACGATTTTAAATAAATGAAGCCTATGTTACTCCTTAATACATCAGCTATCTGCAGGTGAAATTGGCCGGAACAGACAGAAAGGCAGACAAAAATTATAAAAAAAATTATTTTGGTACATGTACCGTGTATATATATTGCAAATAGACACTCCAATTTTATTTCTCTGTACAGATAAATTTAGAATCATTGATAGCCTATATTCCAATAATTCTATCACTGCCAATGAATAATATTTAAATAAAGAAACAATCTCACATTTGTCTTTAAAGACGATTTAATTTCTGAAAGTGACACTCTTATCCCCCTACACTCTGTATTCTCTTAAAGGTGCGTGTGAAGAGTATAAAAAGTACGATAGAAATGGTAACTCTAATAAAAACCGCAGAAATAAAAATGAGAGTATGTAGTAGTAAATGTACCAAAGGCACTCATCGATATTGACTACAAGGATATGCCTTTTCCATTACAGCAACACAGCTTCTCGGTGTGTGGGAGGGGAAGCGACAGGCATTATGTACAATAAGTTTATATGTATGTATATATGAATGTATGTAGCCGCTGTACTAGTTGCTGTTGTTGTTGCTGTATCGAAAAGATGGCGCCTTGCTGCGTACAAAATTGATCAGTGGATTCCCTGCCGTTTGAACTATGACGCGATATGTCATCATATTTCGCATCGTTTCAGTTTTGGGTTTTGGATTTAGTACTCGAATGGTTGCTCCACTCTCATAGCCTGGCCGAGGCGAAAAGAGTGCAGGATATCTGGCAGCGGTGTTGCCGCCGTTGTCGTCGTCGTTGTTGTTGTTGGTGCGTATATTTCTCACTTTGTCAAAATCCAAAGTACATTAAATGCATTTGCTTTAGCGCCCCACACTGACTGAGCGTATATCTTCTCCGTTCATTGGAACGTCGCCATCTTCGAAACTCTGCATTCTCTGTGGTTGTTTTCAATTGTACATTCGAACAAACCAAACCATTGTCCATTGGTTTATCCATCTGTCTGTTCACATGTTCGTGGTCATGTCCACTTGTGTTTAGTATCCTGCTAACATTTATTGCGCTGCAGTGTTTAAAACGAGTTGCTGCTCATCGTTTAATACTCATCTTAAAAATAAAGAAAAATAACTTTTTTTCTTTTTTGCTTTTCGAAATGATTTCGATTTGTTTGCGTTGTTGTTGCAGTTGTCACTGCAGTAGCAGGGGGAGTGGCAACGGGTATGGCGCCTGACGGGAGCTATATATTCTGCCAATATCAAAACTGCCAAACTTGCCACCACTGCTGTTGCAGTTTCACCGATTTGCTACTGCACAGGCAGACAACGTTGCGGTTGGGATGGGTCTGACAGGAGGTTGGTTGTGAGAGAGCCTGGGGTTGTTGTGTGGCTACCGCAAATCAATTTTCTGAAAACTTTTATTAGTCTCCGACTTGGTAGCTGTTCATTCGCCTTGTTTTCGCTGCTACTCCTCCTTGAGTTGGTTTAAGCGTTTTTATTGCTATTTGTTTAACATTTTATTGGTCGATCGCTTGTTTGTAGCATTCGTCTACCGCTTTCCGCCGCTCCACTTCTTATTGCCGCTTTTGAATAATGGCAACTTTTGGCATATTTCATGAACTGGTGAAGACATTTCTGGAATTTGTTCAAAATAATAAATATCTTATATTGTTTAGTATATCCACTGTTCTGTTGCGTTTTGCTTATCAGTGAAATGTATACTTCAAAAATTAAAGAAATATGGAAAAAAAATTGGTGGTAAGGCCACTAGATGATACCTCTCCCATAGAAAATTAAAACAATTAAATTAAATAATTAAATCAAAGGAAAAATACAGTTGTGGGTAAAATGCACATGAGCGGAAAAATTAATAAAAATTGGGAAAACACTCCCAAGAGGAACAAGCTTGAGGAGTTATAATGGTTAGTAGCTCCTGATAAGTTTTTGTATCCATTCTAAGAAAGTACTTGTTATCTAGGCAAACAGTTGGTTCCATTCTCATCTCTTTAAACCATTCCCATTTTAATTTGGTCGTACGAATATCATGGATTTAGAACGTAGAAGAGACGGTAAAAAAACTATGATATCGATTTGAATGATCAAAGAGTGAAACTTCTGGATGTTAATATACCGACGGCACACATGCACCATTTTATTCCCGAAGAGCTAAGAATGAAGAAGCTATCCATAGCGAACAATAACACCTCCGCCTGACATACTGCTATACACCTATAAAGCCAGCGAACGTGAGCGTAGGCACCGCCTTGTGCACAGAAATAGTTTTGAGGAGAGTTTATAAGTTTATAGTTTTGAAAAATTGTATAGACAATAGTTCAATATTTAATTGCCGCGCTACTGAAGTTTTTGAGCATAGATTTTTCTTTATCCAGAAAGTCGCACTGTGTGGTCTTTTGACTTTTTTAGTTGCACGCTTCATTACTTCTAAACTAATGAAGATATTTTCAAAATATTAAAGTTTTTAAAAGGAAATTTTTCAATCGGTACAAGTGGCGCAAGCGCGCAAAAGATGATGTGGTCGCATTCCAAAATGGGGCCATGACCGAACGACGGTTGAGGGCCTCCTAAGTAACAAGGATATTTTATGTATTTTTATTTTAAAAAATCGATATATACAAAAATGAATATATGTGTTCGTAAATCATTCATCCGATCACCATAATACTTTGGGATGTTATTGAGAACACCACGCGCAGAATATAGGCATAGTAAAACTATCCTACGGAGGGGGGATGCTTCGCCCTGATATAATCGATTAGAAATAAGCATCATATCTTCGCAGCCATATGTGGTACAGGGATGAAATTTCGTATACATGTTAAGGGGATCGAGAAAAGTAATCCCAACAACATATCTTTCAAACCATTTGAAAGGTATGTTTAAAACTTCATTATTGACTCCAGTAATTCGACCTGTTATCTCATCATTCTCAATTGCATGTATTTCCATCGTTGATATATCCGTAGTCATACTTTGTGCAGTGTTCTCATAGTCCCAGCTTCTTGAAAAATTCATCTTGCACAAAAAGAATACGCTAGTTTTAAGATAAACTTAAAGCATGCATTGGAGTAGTTCCCTATTTCCGATCTTCCTATTTTTGCGTAGATCAAAATCCTTGTAGATGGGCAATTTCATGTACTTGTTTTTCGGAAGTGCAAGTATTTATAGGTTCACAAATTTGGGGCAAGAGTGGCAAGGCTACAGTGCTAAAGTTGGCATTGCAACAATTATTGGTTGGCAACATGTCTGTAAATGTGACCAGAATGCTCAATTCACAGCTTATTATTGCTTTGATTATTGTGTGAGAATTTAAAAGTGAGGTTGCACTGGCAATTATTTATTCTTCCGGGCAAAGTAGTCACTATTTCCTACTCAGAAATGTCTGCAATTGACTGAACATCGAGGGCTCTTGGAATATTTTACATATTTTTAATATAAATTCGACAATTTAAATGCAACAGTTACTAACCGCAGCTGATTGATGTTCAGTGCTGCCATAAGTGCAAATGCGTATTTAAGTTGGCAACTCTGTAGGTGGATTTGCAAACCCATGAACTTCCACCTAAATTATTTCAAATTCAACTAGTTGCAAACTCGTGAGGTTGGGAAAACTACATTCAAAAAATATATGTATATATTAAATCAATGAAGATCCGAAAACGGTCTTTTTGATGAGTTCTGAAGTTTTCTGAAACAAAATCGGGCGACTGTCAAAAGCCGAAAAATTTTCCAATGTCCTGAGAGATCACATAACGATATGTTGAGTAGTTTTCCAAAAAGTAATTTGGTGATGAATGTTTCGTCAAAAATAACATCTATATCACTTAATGCCCATGCCAAACATAATTTTAAAATTACATCTGGATGAACTTTACTTACTAAGGTAAGGAGTATGGATCCAAAGTAACGACCCAATGAATCAGCGCACAATTAAAGTACGCCAGAAGGGAATACATATTATGATTAGTTACATAAGTGATATTTGAAGCATTATTTGTTAAAGAGTAGGTTGATTGAAGTTGTAATGCGATCATAAAAAATATGTTCGAAGGGTGCGAAGGTCGTCGATTAGAATTGAAAATTTTTACAAACGTTTTCAATCACGACGAAAGATATAGTACAATTTGGTAATTAATATTTTTGCGACCTCCTATTTACTGGTTGGATTTAAGAGCGGAATATTTATCGTAATATGAAGCGCACAAATCCGCTGAAAGAGAAATGACACCGGAACCACCAGTTAACGATGGCGCTATTGTAGAGCCACCGGATTATAACGAGCTCGATTCAGTTATTAGAAAGCTGAAAAATAACAAAGCGGAAGGCTCTGATGTGCTGCCATCTGAGTTATTTAAGACCGGCGGCGAAGAGTTGGTTAGGAGTATGCACCAACTTTTATGCAAGATATGGTCCGATGAACGCATACCCAATGACTAGAATCTTAGTGTTCTTTGCTCTATATTTAAGAAAGGAGACCCCGCTGTTTGCGCCAACTACCCCCTTTGATACCAAGAGATTTTTTTAATCTACTGATGGAATACATCTCACGCCAGTGCCCGTACATACAAAGTATGTCGGGCTCGATCTTCCAAAAGGAAGTGATGCTGCTCGCATATCATCGGTACGCAGGAACGGCGAGTCAGTCTCGGCTCATGGGTCTAGCGGTGAATGAGGACAAGACGAAGTACTTGGTGTCTTCTCGCACTCCGTCATCGTTTCTTGGACGGTCAGCGACGATGGAGAATTTCAACTTCAGTGTTGTAGAAAACTTCGTCTATCTTGGATCCGAGATAACCAGCAACAACAACTTCAGCCTGTAGATCAGGCGAAGAATCATGCTTGTAAACTGTTCCTTTTTTTGGGCTGAGGAAGCAGATGAGAAGTAAAGCCCTCTCTCGAAAGACAAAAATGAAGATCTATAGACGCAGATACTCCCGGTCCTATTGTATGGCGCAGAGGCATGAACGCTGATTGAGTTAGATGAAACAGCTTTAGAAGTCTTCGAGAAGAAGATTCTTCCCAGGATTTTCGGTCATATTAGAGTCGTTTGTGCGCGCATTGCGCCACTTTTTATGAATTTTGGTATAAAAATTGATGGGAATTTGGAAAAGAACATAGATTTGTCATAGCTTTGTACTCATTTAAGGTACAGCGATGAAATTGAGTATACATGGTAATGGGATCTGATGAAGTAAGATCCATCGATGAAGTTTGAACAGTCTAGCTTTACTTGGTGAGGACGAAGCTGGCAGGGTTCAGCTGCTAATATAAATAACTGGACCAATCAGTGTTCTATCAAAGATTTTCTCAGTAAAATTAATCTTATGTAAAAATATGCTTGGTGTTCACGAAAGAAATGTGCAAACATCTAAAGCCCTTTCAATCTGTTAAAAATGTTTTTATATTATTAATGTGTTGTGGAATTAAGAATTAAAAAAATTAAATTCAAATCGAATTCCAAATCGAATTTTTCAAACTAATGTAATAATATGTAAAGAATTCAGGGATTGCTGTCTATACTATCAGACAGACAGACAGACAGACATATATGGTCTCCGGTGCTGATAAAGAATACTTTATAGGGTCTGCCACGCTTCCTTCCTTCTCTTACAAACATTTGCAGACCTATTATCCTTGTCATATTTGTATTGAAATATTCCATCTATTAAAATAAATTGCAGTGTTATTTTATGGGAACTTTCTTTGGTAATATTAAAGCCATAAGTATCACCTTTCGACAACAATATGCATTGTATATAAATTTACGTATATAAAAAATGAAGCACGTTTCGATTTGAGAACGCCGTACTAATATATTACCAAGCGTTGCAAGAGTTCCGTAAGTAGTAATATTAGCAATCTGGAATTATTTCCAAACGTAAGCCTTATTTAATGGAAGACACCACACGATACTGCATTCAGCATAATATTTCATTAATGTTACTTTTTTAAGAAACTAAAAACACATTCAATAGTTACTCTATTAGATTATTCTAAAAGATTTTTAAAATAAAATTTTTTAAATTCAGAAAAACTTCTTCATATTATGCGGTTAATTAACTTGAAATGAAAGAATTCATATTAATGAATGAATTTGTGCTAGCATGCAAGCCTTACAAAGTATGTAGTACAAAAACTACGATATAAATTATTTTAACACAAACATTAATTATGAACTTTTTCTTCAACATTGCTTTGGCTTTCATTATAATTTTTAACTCTTTGTTAGCACGGAAACCCGGAAACCCTTTCTCTTCTTTTACAGAAAAAAAACCTGAGATAATGTATTTCATTAATTTATGCGCACAAAACTGCAGCACAGTGTGAAACTTTTACATTTGAACGGCATGGAAAAAAAAAAAATAGACAAAAAAGCGCAGAAAAACAAACCTCCATTTCAGTTTACAATAATAAATACTTAGAGGGAAAAAGAATTGAAATGAGTATGAAATAATGGAAAAAGAAGAGAAACTAATGAGCAACACAAAACAATAAATAAAAATAATTAAAAAAGTATTTAGCACCGTTCACGGAAATAAATAAAAATCCTATTAGGAATTGTGGCAGCGGGCAGAGAGCATAAATTTCGTAATTAGTGCGAAAGAAGTGCTTAAAGGGGGATGGGGCTGCAGTTACAATGGATGTGCGGGTGTTGGCCACGCGCTTTTTTGAACTTTTTGAAAGTCATAAATCAAAGACGCGAGAAAGAACAAAAATGGTTACTAATAAGAAAATAAAAGGGGAACCATTTTTATTTTTGGACTTTTCCTATTGGATAGTAAGTACATACATTCTATTATCTAACCAACACTTTAAGAATGGTGTTTGGGACACGGAAATGTTCAAGCCACCCAAAATAAATTCGAATGTGGAGAATTAAGTCTAATATCAAATGTAATACGAACTTGGAAATTGATTGGGATTAGATCGAAGAACCGTTTCATGTGTATGATCCAATAGTAAGAAAATTGGGAGTCATGTAGACGAATTGAAGCAAAGAGACAAACAGGGCGATATATTCGATGTACTGTTGCTTAAGAGACATAAACTGTTATTGGCGAAACAATAATCAGTTAAAATCGAACAAAACTATCGGCAGATTGGACCGAACTCAATTGATGCGTTTGAGCCAAAAATTACAGAAAAACCGTTGAAGTTCGAGCAGAGTCACAGAAAAATTTTACAAGTTTAATCAAACTTGGAAATTTTGAAATGGAAAACACTATCCCACCAGCTATATTCTCCAGACTTTGCTCATTCCAATTACCACTTCTTCTTATCGATACATTTTGAGTTGGCCAACACTCGCCAAAATAAGATGAAGCCGAAAATAAGGCGGCTTTTGGACTGCATCTAAAACGCCAAGAAAGAACGGTGTGAGATAGTCTGGACTCCAATTGAACCTTATAATTGTATATTAATTGATGTGATTGGGACGAGTATAAGATTCACCACAACAAAATTGCTTTTTTACAAAACTCCAGGAAGGGGATTGATTTCTATGGAAGCTTCCCCGTCTATTGATTCGATATTGTCCTATATAGAAAATACTTTATTAGAATTTAACTAATATTCACCATTTTAGCTAAAATAGCAGGAAATCCAAAAATGTTTTTGTTTTTTCAAAAACTCAGAAAGGAGGACCAACTTTAAATTTGTAGAATTCTATATAGTTCAACAAAAGAGAAGAGTGCTAATTCACGGTCCCTATTTAAATATATAAAAACGTCCAATGGCATTTCTCAATGCAAACTTAATTCAACGATAACACCACCAAATTCGGGAAACAACATTAACATACTTTTGTTAAATTTTGTTCGAATATTTGATGGGACGCGGACACAATCAGAAATCAATAATCCGTTGAAATGATTGATATTCACTCACATCTTTATACTTTTGCACACGAAGGTGAGGCCAGTCAGCTCATTGGGATGCCTGTTGTCCTGGTGTTATATAGTTGTTAGTATTTCAGTTAAACCCATGAAAACATCTCGTAGAGTAATTGATTATCCAGTTGATTAGTTACAAAATTCTCTTTATCACCGCAGCGGCAATAGAAATCCTGATAAGGAACATAAATCCGTTGAAAATATTGGCCAACGGTACAATTTCCTGTTAGAATTCCAGCTAAGCTGATCTTTCTTTTTAAAGCATAAAGCTCAGTTGTTCGCTTTGGTTGATATTCTGTCAAGAGTGCTTTTGAAACATGAGAGGCCGGCACAGTTGGCCTTAGTCTAACTCTAACTCTCTGGTAGTCCCAGTTCATCCTGAAATGATCTCGTGGAAATCTTTGTTAATTGTCGCTGGCAGCGCTCATCCAGTTGATGTAGCCATGTCGGTCCGTCTGTCTGCGTGTGAATTAGGAAACTAGTTCATCAATTATGGAGACTCTCTGGGTTCGTCATTCGTTCGAGAATCTCAAGTTGGAATATAACATGCAGTTTTAATACAAATCTTAAGTCTATTTTTGAGTTTTACTAAAGACTTTTTACTATAGTTAATACATATTAACTGAATTGCGTGATAAGAGCTTGTATAAATAGGCGTGGCCCATCCACTATACTGGAAGGTAGCCCGTTTATATTGCGAGAGGAAAAAGGTTGAGTGAAATTAAAGAGACGGGAAAATACTCGCTTAGCAAACATAAAATCTTTTCAAGAGTGGGGAGCGCGCGTGTGTGTGTATAATACATTGTCAAATTTATTAGTGTACAAAGTGAAACGGAATTCAAGAGAGGAAAATCGTTGGTTTATGAGTCTAAAGCATAGAGAATGAGTGCTTGATAGAGGTGAGAGAGATAGGTATATAGTAAATACAATATATAATTTGCTGTATCGTTCTTTCGTTTCTTTTGTGCTACTGAAAAATATTTTTTAAGAATTAAAACCAAATGTGGGTATTTGTCAGCTGTAACTGAAAATCAAGAAAAAATTCTAATTTTTTTTATATTCTTTTGAAGCTTCTAAAATCCTTAAATTTGGCATAGACAAAATTCCCATAATTTTTATAGGAGATTTCAATGTAGAATTTGCCAAAAAATCAGCTGAATTTTGTTTCTTATAAATTTTTTGTTTTTTTAACCAATAGTTAAAAATTAAATAGAGCTTGGTCACAGCTTTGGGCCCTTGACTCAATGCATTGCATAACAAAACTTTTGTCCACAAACTAATCATGGAAACGCTTTCTTTTTGAACCAATTTTTTCCCAACAAAGTTCCGCATTCACGTTACATAACCCTGTTATGCAATTTTAAAAACCAAAATCTTCTAGGGTTTCATAACTAAAAATGGTTTTTTTGAGAAGTTTGTTATTTACTTCTGTCATTTTGCCATTTCGATTCAGAAATCAAAAATTACACGATTAAATTTTTTCCATTAAGTGATTTAAACATTTTACCCGGTAAGATGGTTTTTCCTAATATTCCAACTCAGAAAAAACTTCAACATTGATTCACACTGCTACAGCTAGCTCCTCTAAAATGTATATGTATTTGTAGTATTTGTAGCAAAGTGATGCAAAAGCTTTGAATGTATTCCGTATAATTCGAATTAAAATGCTTCTGGCAGGAGAAAAACTTTGAAAAGCTTCTAATGTATTCCGCATAATTCGATTTAGAATGCTTCTGGACTTGGCGCCAGTAAGTAAAAATTACAAAAAATCTTCCTCAGCCTCAAATAGTTAAATCAATTCTGGAAGAACTGACGCAAAATTTAACTTCACAAGAATGACTCATGAAAAAAAGTCGATAGTCCAATAACTTTTAAGTCGAATCTTTATATTGTATTTGTACTAAATCTTCATAAGAAAGGAAAACACTACGTTTTTTATCCTAAACAAATTAAATTTCTTAATTGTTATAAAAATCTTTTCAGGTTTCATCAGTTCGATTGTTTCTACAACTACAAACTTTTTATGGATAGAAAATCGGAACTGCGCAATGGCTAAAAAAACTGCTCCGCCCCATGACATAAAAAGCGCAGATTGCAACAGAAAAAGCGCGCCAAAAAGCCAACAATTGTCCGTATTCCGCCTTAACAAATGAATTCAATGAGGCGGAAATGCAAATCAAAAGCCGCAAAAAACAACAAATCGCTTTCAGGGCGCTGTGCATTCTTTCAACTAACTATGCCTTTCGTCATCGCAATTGTTCACTTTATTTTATACAATTACGCGATTCGACATTTATTCAGTCAGCTTTTTAACTATACTCGTACAATACACGACTACTTAGTCGATCTGAATCAGAATCGCCACGTTTGCGCAATCGTGAACTGAGCCGTGCCTGCCGTCCCAGGCGGAACGTTGACATGTCAGCTAGCTGCCGCCATTGTTTTCACGCTTGACATATCAACAAACAAAAATAATAAGAATGGAATGCAAGAGTGTGAGTGGAATGTCCTGCGTAGTCCGTTCGATGGATTGGATACGATTCGATGCGAATCAACTGAGTTGCTTCAAACTGCGCTTTTGTTTGTTGTGTTTTTTCAAGCTACTCGCCTTTGTGAGTCGAGTGCGAAAAAACAAAAGCGTTTTACTTCAATTAAACGACAACAAATAGGCTGACGGCAGCACTTACTATCGACGCTTTTGAGTGCTATCCTGCAAGTACGACCGCAGCATCGATGTCGATTGTTTTTCTTTTCTTCTGGCTTACATTTCGAAAAACATATCATGCCAGTCAAACGTCGAAAAGTTCAACGAAATTATGCTATTGATATTTTTGGAGGAAAAATTTCATTGTAGTTTTCGCTTTGAAATCTGAAATCTTCTTTATTGAACTTTCATTAAGCAAAAGCAACAAACCAGAGCAATTGCTGTATAAGAGGAGATTGATGTGTTATTGCGTCAAGCTTAAATAAGAAAAAAAAAAAGAAAAAAAATTTTAAACTGCTTTTCAATTGACATCAATCTTTCTAATTTTTTTTTTCTGATGGTTTTAGATATATTTCATGTATTTAGCAAAATTCCGTAAACAATATCTAACTATATGTACTCGTATTTATTTATTTATTACAACTACAAAAAGACTAAACAGTTGCTTTAACTTAATTATTTAACTTATTATTATATATTTAACTTGTTTCTCAAACTTATACGCTAAATAAATATAATTTACAAAACTAGAAAACACGTTTAAATGATCAAAGAGGAAAGTTACGACCACTCAGACCCGTTGGAGGATTTTTGTTTGGTCGCCCAGTTGATCGACTGTGCCTCGACCCACAGCCATGGAGTGGTCCAAGCAGTCGTAATTACAAATAAAAAGATTAAAATGAAAATATGAAAATACAATTTAATGAAGCACAGAATTAAGGACAGATTCTTTTATATAGTTCAAAGAAGAATTGTAGGAGAATAGATGCGAATATTTGTTGTAGGTATAGCAGAGAGACCGAAGTGAATCGTGGCAAGCATAGTTTGTTGTATAAAACGACAACCATAAAGGTACACAGTTATGCGTAAAGCGTGAGGGAACATTTCAAGAAAGAGATTGCAGTAAATAAGGATAATCAACTTCCCCATAAAGAATCTTGTGAAGGAAAACAACTGAGATCATTGACCGTCGAGCAGATAATGACAGAAGATCAATAAGTTTTAATCGATCCATATATGGAGGGCGAGGTATATCAGAAGTTCAATTGAGGTTTCTGAGAGCACATAACAGAAACTGTTTTTGAACAGACTCGATAAGATCTTGGTGGATTGCATAATGTGGGTTCGAAACACTTGATGCAAATTCCAAGATCGGACGAACAAGTGATGTGTATAGAAGTTTAGTAGTATAAGGGTCATTAAATTCCTTGGACCACCGCTTAATAAAGCCAAGAACACCTTTAGCTTTATTTACCATGCACACAATATGATTGTTGTATATCAATTTATGGTCCATAAGGACACCTAAATCATTAATAAAAATTGCTCGCCTATGGTTATGAACACCCAGAGAGTAGGTCATAATAAATGGTTTTTTGTGATGGAATGTTACACATTTACATTTAGAGATATTTAAATTAAGATAGTTGGTTAAGCACCAAGTATGTAACGAGTTCAAATCAGATTGTAATAGACTATGTTGGGAAACATCAGAATATGACAAACATAATTTGACATCATCAGCATACATCGAAACATGAGCATGATTTATTGTCAAAGGGAGATCATTTATAAATAAAACAAAGAGCAATGGCCCAAGATCCTTGTGGAACACCATGAGGGATGGCAGACCAATAAGTATTTCAGTTTGAAAATAAGTGGCTGTCAAACGGCACCGACTAATTCATGGGTAAGTTTTAGGTGTATCATACATTGTACATCAGTATTGTCCCAAAGGTAGCCGGTAACGAAGCTTAGCTCAAACGAGAGTAAAGTCGAGACAGAACCTTATTTTTAATGTTTTGTCAAAACAAATGGCGAAAACTTTGAAAACGTATAACAGCCTAAAATGACGTATCCAGTGGTACAGAAAAATCATTAAAAGTATATTTAATGTATGTTAGTCCCATGCTATATATGGATCGATATGATTGATATGGTCTGATATGATAATTCACACTGCTACAGTTAATTTCGGTGTAATATGTAAGTATTTGTATAACTTTGCAACAATCCAACATTGTCTAGCCAAAGTTCTGGGATAAATAGAACTGGATATTCTTAGTTATTATTTAAAATTGTCAATAGCAACTTGAATACGAAAAAGAGCAAGCGAGAGAGATGACTCCGTTATCTCCTCTAATATTTGATATTGTAATTAATCACCACATTTTGCCTCTATTATATTTCAGAAAATTTATACAATTTCGTAGCAACATAAGTTTTGCCAATTGCTGTAATGCTGTAATAGCATGGCAACTGTTCAGTTGTCCCTCTGGATCTAAACGAAATATAGTTTATAATGTTGAGAGGAATATAAAAGAGTATTTTTCGCAAAACTTGATTGCAGTCCCAGCACCTTTAAATATTTCGATAAATAATGCTGTCAGATTGGACAAGCAAGACGCAGTAACGGTGTTTAAGATTGACGACTTAAAGGAGAACTAGTCGGTCAATCTTTACAAACACAAAACCGATTTTCCAATTTTGAACAATAGGCAAAATGAGAAACGAATTACGAAGTTCTACCATGGAAAAGCCGTGTTCTAATATTTATTGATCGACTTGTAATAGAGCTAGTTTTATTCTAGGTTTTGATGAAAAAGTTTGTAGACAAACTACTCAGGCCTGTTTATATATTTGCCATATCTTTTTTTATTTTAAAGAAGAATTCGAGGCTTTTTAGTGGGTTGTGTTTGTCTTAAAGATCACTTGCTGGATCGGCATAGGGAACCCAGCCACGGTAGCTCATAGATCACCAGTGCAGCAAAAGTAACGCATTTGTCTGAGTTTTTGGGCAGTACGACACTTCTCTTATGTGTAGAACTCATACAAAATGATCTCTCCTTCCTGGGTTTTTGAATAAAAAATTTTTGTTTCCCTAACTTATGACCAAGCAGTACAAAACAAAAAGGTAAGAAATTAATAGGAAAAAATGGTACTGACGAAAAGTATTTTGCTCCTCCCACTTTTCATTCCACGAATAAGTGCCGTATAAAACATGTTTTATGTATGCAAATAAAAGAGAGGACGGAAGTATCATAGGTCGTTCAAATTCAATTGCTTATAAAACCATCATTTGTTAACCGATTTTGATGAAGTTTTGGGATTTTGGCTGAGATATTATCTCTATACTGTAATACTTAATTTTTTTTTTTATGGGAAGGGGGAGTGGCAACATTTTAAAATAAACTCGTGATATTCCGGCGAAGTCGTAGTCGAATGCAAAGGAACGATGTCTGTATCTATTACCGTTTCCGAGATCCTTTCGTTCATACGGAGGACAGAGGTGAGCCCCTACAAATTTAAATAAATATGAATACTATAATTGATAATGTATTCAAGTTTACTGCCTTCTTTTCCCTTAGATAATGTTGGGTTTTTAATGAACGCGCTAACACTTCTCTTATGTGTAGAACTCATAAAAAATGATACCTCCTTTCTGGGTTTTTGAATAAAAATTTTTTTTTTCTCTTGTTACTCTGGCTAAAAAATGTCAAGTTTGGTGTATCTCACTTAAATTTTAATGAAATATTCCATTTAGATCCACATCAGAGCAGTTAATGGGTAGCCCCATACAAAACTGTCCACCTTCCTTCTGTTCAATTTAGCTTGAAATTTTATATTAATCCCAATAAAATATGGCACACGCATAAACAAACGAATTTATGCTACATACAAATGGGGGAACAGTGTATTCCAAGCCGATTTCAGAGGTTTTTCTTGTTTTATGTTAAATGTAACTAAAAACGGGACCATGCCTGACAGTATACGAATTTATCTTAATTAACCTGAAACAAACCTACAAAAGTTATCTAATATTATTTGCCTACAGATTCCCTAAATATCCATAAGTACAACCCAATCTGTATTTTGTGTCCAAATCCAGAAAGGGGCCCTTTAGATTAGTTTCCGACATTTCGACTTGCGGATATGGCTACAAATTTATTATTTTCACATTATACCACATAAAATACCCAAAAATCGTTATTACTTACATTGTCCACTGTTAAACCCAGCGAATCAATCGTTTTCCTTACGTCCTTGAAATTTGGTTGTCTAAGTATCTAACAAAAATATTGTCGCGACGACTAGTTTTCTATAAAACCTCTCTGTGAAGTTATTCTTTTTGCAGACTATAAAAATTTTGCCGACATTTTCATACACTCAAACCAGATATTGCAAGATATACCACTCGTCCTTGCCGACAGATGCTAACTTCATGCACTGTAAAATAAAAGAGCTGGAACGAGGAGTTCACAATTTCAACCTCGCAATGAACGGGAGTTGTCCGTAAAGTAAGTTTTCCAAATTCAATAAAGTTGTACTGATGCATCATTGTCCATATTTTATTAACGACTTCAATTTGCTCCACAAAATGGCTTAGGTTCTTTCTATTTTAATATTGCAACAACATTAGTGTAAGCAAATGTTTGCATTGTGCTTGCATATAAATCCGTTCATATTCTGAACATCCGCTAAATATCTAAAATGCTCATTAAACATATATGTATTACAACTGCAGTCGATTTTATAAGCGTGATATACTCAAACAGACCACAGACAATATGTGGCGGAACATGATAACAAAATTAAAAACAAATCGCCTATTTGTGTGTCGGACAAACAGGATGAATAACAATGAAATCCTAACAGATGTAAATCCTGGTGCTAAACCCCAATAACTTCACATCTGAACAAGCACAGAAAATTGAAAGACAATTGAGATAAAAGCACCACAGGAACGAGTGAAAAAAGCGCACTGGATGAGCAGGAAAGAAATCTCTAATGGACAATGCAAAGTGACAACAGAGAGGCTGAGATGAATGCAAGAGGAATGAAGTGTGACCAAATCGAGGGCTAATATAGTTTTTATTAGCAACGATACAACAATGTGTAAACCATAGGCGGCGAACTGAACCGGAGCAATCTATGTCGGCAACGGAAAGAAAACACTGCTGGATTGGTTTACAGCGCGACGTGGCTGGAAAATCAAAAGGGCAACAAAGATGCGCAGGATATTGCGGAAGGAAATTGTACAACGCAGTGCTAAAATGAACACCCGCAATGCAGTGAACGGTAGAAAGCGAGAGAGAGAACGTTTGCAAGTGAAATGTACAACGTTTATTTGAGCGAGACGGCCTGCTGCGCGTTCGGTCGCACATGGACCAATTCGAACTGTCGGCAGGACGCAAGCCGAACTTGCCACGAACCAAAATCAAAATGTGTCCTTTTCATTTGGGCTTATATAAGCAAACATAAGCAAGGTGCGAATATTTCATTATTACGAGTATAAGTGAAAACTGATTTTGAGTACAGCCCAAACGACCGACACCGGAAGTCCTGCTATGGCAAGTGTGAAAATTCAAATGGCAACAAAATTATAAATGGCTTGTGGCAATATTTGTAACTGCTTATCTCAATTAGAGAAAACTGGGCTGATGTTATTTAGCATTGAATTCGTTTATCTGAAAAACAGCATGTAATTAGCACTCAAAAGACAAGGGAGAGCAGCTGATTTTGCTCAACCGCTTGCAATAAGTCTTTACAAAGTGTGCCCGGTTTTTAAAAATAAATTCTCTGTTAATTAATTACGTAACCTAAAAACCAAGCCAATCAATGGCGTCGTTGCCTAGCAATTTTACGCTCTTACACATCTCTTCTATAATACACTGCATCCATTAGACGCCAATACTATGCATGCAAGGGTGCTAAGAAACGTTCGGTAATTTTTTAATGGGGTCAATTTTTGATTTTGAAAACAACAAGCAATATCTCAAGAAATATTGATAGTTTTGTATGTACCAGATAGATCAACAAAGTTACATTCACTTTTCTGCAGTTCACTCTTTTTTCAATTACATATTGAAACTTCTGGAACTGAGAAGGATAGCCACGTTGTCAAAGGATATAATCTTACACCCAAACCAAAATGTTAAAAGTATATTAGTAAGGTATATAAAATATTCCAGAGCAGCTCCTGAGAAATCTTATATTGGATTAGTTTGCTAGCGTCTTCTTCTTCTTCTTCTCCTTCTGTAATGTGATATACCTTTAATCTAAAATAATTGATTAATTTTTTCTGCTAAAGGGGAAGATCGAAAGAATGGAATCATTTAGTTCGTCACCATGCTGTTAAATAAATGAGAAGATTGTGAGCTAGTTTGCTTGGATTATTTAGTTGAGTCTCTCGATATAACTTGTGCTTTTTATTTTACGTAATGTTCTTTAAGCATGTAAATATTCTTATGTGCAATGCAGAAATTTTGACTCATAGCTGTATGCCATTTATCAATAAGTATTGTTGTGTAAGGCTTATTTTTTTGTATACAGTACTTGGGTGTACGACTTAGCAGCCAGTTCATGTTTCTTTTTCCTGAAATGTGACGTTTCCAAGATAACCACATATTGATTTGATTGTACAACACTTAGGTGTTGTTACTCGATCCTTGAGGAAGAGTAAACATTGTATGAACTGAATTATCTGCATTCGGGAATATGTTTTATCTATTTATCCAACCGCTTAATTTATTTAGATGCCTTTTTAGTTCAACGATGTAGATTAATGGGCCTAACATACCTTGTGGTACCCCCAGAGTGTCGTTTTGACAGTGGAGAGAAGAACTAGCACAACTTAAGGTATGATCGAACAAATATGTAGAACGATGGAGGAGACACTTTTATGATACAAACGGTCGAAACCATTTTTACCGCCTTTTTATGAAGATGATTTGTGACCATATTGAAGAATTGTGATGACGAGACTTTGCGCAGATGATGTAATAAATGCTTTTTTATTAATACCAATTGTAAAACAGTACATAAAAGCCTTTCGAATTGACAATTTTTCAAATATTTAGTT
Source organism: Leucophenga maculata (assembly GCA_035044805.1). Taxonomy (NCBI): domain Eukaryota; kingdom Metazoa; phylum Arthropoda; class Insecta; order Diptera; family Drosophilidae; genus Leucophenga; species Leucophenga maculata. Next base: position 93,857 of record JAWNNP010002849.1, on the reverse strand, counting down.
TGCAATAATGAGAACCACTGACTATATTCCACTGACGAAGAAAAAAAGAAAACACGGAAGCCAAGACCAAAAAAATAACACTTCATACTGCATTGCTTCTTCGAGATCATGCCGCCAAAAAATTTACCAAAACCATCCCACATGTATAGCATGCACCCGATTTAACTTCTAGTTTTTCAATAAACTTAAAACATATCGTATGGGACACCGTTTTGACTGAATTGAAGAAACAATTCGATAGTTCCCAAGCAATAAAAGCTAAGGTGTTTACGTTTAAGGATTTAGATTCCGCCTCTCTGTACGCAGATATGGTGGTAAGATGTTGGCACAATGCCTATCACACAGCCAATTTGGATTTATATTAACATTTATCATCCATGCATATGAAAAAACAAATGGTTTTTATTTTATTTTAATAATTTAAAATAATAATTTAAAACAAAAAACATTTTTATTCAAAATAAAAAAAAAAAAATGTGTTTTTATTAAAAAAATAAATTTTTTTTAGAGTTTTATTTATTTACTAGTTTTGCTGCGCCCAGTAAAAACTATTGAAGTAATGCATTTTGTGTATTAATATGTATACACGTTCATTCTACACAGGCACTTTTTCAATGGATCTTACTTGGGGACGGGGCATTGCATCCTCCGATTTTGACCAAACTGAAAAACTTTTAAATTTTCCCGTCCCATTAGCATTTATTCCAAATATCATTCAAAGATACATATTTGTTTATCGCTTATATGGGGGTGGGGAATAGCCCTTAAACTTAAAAGGATTACTTCCCCCGATTCTTTTAGCATCTATACCAATTTTTATCCATGCATCCATGTTAATTGTGTTTATTGTTTATATGGAAGGTGGGGTATAGCCCCCCTTCGATTTTTAATAAACTTAACAGGATTACTCCTCCCGATCCCATAAACATGTAAACCTGCACCATATGTGGAATTTTGTTAATCGATTGTCGGCGGGGCAGCATTCCTCCGTAGGATAGTTTTACTATGCTAATACTATGCGCGGAAGTGTTTTTTACTTTAACTTTTTAGAATTAAGTATGGAAATAGATCGCGTTGATACGACCACTGCAAGCAAGTTAGCAGTGATTGTTTATTTTGAGCTTATTTTCTACCACTCTTCTGCATATATCGGCTGGAACCTCAAGCATGAGCGAGTTGTCATGTGACTGGACTAAAGATTATATTGTTCTCTTCAATAGGTTAATTGTTTGACCAGCCGTGGCACATGTGATACCACCTTGTTGGAGCCACTGATGTTAAGCCAATCCAAATCTGGCCAAAATAACCGTTAAACATGGCACGATAATGATTTCCATTGACAGCAACATGGCAAAAGAAACATACAATAACTAAATATGTTGACTCGATTTTATCCACTTTTAAAGTTCCGACTACAGTGTCAGAATTCCGGTTCGTTCATGAACATCACTATGATAAAAATGTAAGCCTTTCCTTGATGTTGACAGTTCCTGAAAACAGTTTTATTATCAAAAATTGTGACTTTTTATGTACAACTGGAAAACCTGTTATTCCATTCTGCATTATATATTATACATAAGAAAGGTGGCAGGGTCTATCGAAGTTGTGAACGCTCTTGTTTTTCTCTAAGCTGCTCAAATATCACCAACTTACGAAACTTTTGTTAGTCCACAAATTATCCGATTTGTAGCACATATTTACTTCCTTTTGAAATTTTGCGTTGACATATTTATTGCACAGCATGTTCTTCTAATATTCGCAATTTTGCAGTTGTCTTTGCTTTGCTTTGGTTCGCCTCACTCTTTCTCTTTTCTCTTTACAGTGTGCACTTTGTGTCGTCTTTATCGTTTGTCATTTATTATTATTCATATTATTCATGCGCACTGTTGTCAGGCATCTCATTCGCACTTTCAGATTTATTTGTCCTTTACTGTTTTTTTTTCGCGTCTGTCATCATTACTCTTTTGTTGTTGCTGTTGTCAACGTTGTTGTTGTTGTTTTTATGAATTATTATTGTTGTTGTTGTTGCTTCTTGTAATTTGTCGCAGTTGGAGCTTCGATTCAGATGTTTCATTCGACTCTGACGCAATTTGTTGTCAACTCATTTCGAATCCATTTCTTTTGTTCTGTGTTCTTTTATTTCGGCCATTTTATAAAAATTACTTTTGCAATTATGTCTACGAAAAAAAAAAAATTATAATAATAATAATAAATAAAGCGCACAATTAGTGTTTGAATTATTCTTATTTTCTTAAAGTAATTAAGTAATTAGAGAGCTTTGTTGCCCATTCACTAATAATAGATTTGTCTACACAGTTTTGCATTACAGTTATGGGTATAAAGGATATCTGAATCTCCAAATAGCTGTATACATATTATATTTGTAAGGTTATATAAATTCAAGAAATACCCATTACAGCAGGCCATATGGGGAATCCTTTTAGGGCAAATTCATAAATCGCTATGCTCCGTCATTATTGCCTATTTTCCCACAGGCCTATTACCTATTATGATAACGGTTTTTCCTACAAACTTCTAGCGTAAGAACAATATTTAGTTGGATAATATTCATATAGCTTATTTTCTTCATTGTAAAAGTTCTGGATTTATTATAAAACGGTCAGTTATAGTATATTGACTTGAATTCAAAAAGGTATTTTTATGGAATGATATTTCAAGACCTGCACTCCATATTGAACTATCTTATGGTTCTAAGAGGAGACCAAAGCTAAGATCCGTTACCAAGTTTGAGAACAGGGATTTTCTTTCTGTAGAAAATGCATTTAATCACCGTTATTAAACGGAACTACATATGGACCTTTATACTAAACGGATTTTAGTCTCTTTCGCAAACATGTCAAGTCATTATATAGATATTTAATGAACTGATTTCATTTTATGTGAAGTTAAATAGTTGAAGCATAAAATTTAAGGACTACAACCAACAATTCAAAAAAAAAATTCGTTATTGGTTTCAAAACAAAAGTCGATTAGACTCTAGAAAAGCAAGTCAACTATGAAGTACTCAAAATAAGAAAATGAATCTACTCGTAGTCGAAAAAGGGGAAAATAAACACGAAATTTTTAAGTATTAAATCGACTCTAAAAAATGATTAGAAGTACATAACTCGAGCATGACTTTGCTTTGGCAACATTTAGCGATGTCGAAACAAAAACTCAAGTGCACTTCAGAACGCAGATATTAGAGCAGGAAAAAACGACGTGTGGTAAGGTCATAGGCTGCATGTGCCAACAATGGACGCAGATCATGGGCTTGAATCAAATGAATGAACGAATGAATAAGAGCACAAATGAATGATGGACGATTGGCGGCCTTCGTGCGGCAAAATAAAAGTAATAAACACAATTTTTTTTTTTTTTGGAACTATACATAGGCGCTGTTGTTAATAATGCTGAGAAGGGTGCATTCAAAGCAGAAATGTGAAACACTTAGCACCCCAGGTGAAAAATTTTATTGTTTATTTTGCACATAGCAAAAGCCGTCCTTGTCCTTTGATTTGCACTATACGCGCTATCTCTTTCTCGCTCGTGTTCGCGTTGCATTCGTATTACGTTCGTATTAGTGCATACCGTTATCGCTATGCAGGAATAGAAAAACAACAGAAACTTTTCAGCCTCGCCATTGGGGGCTTTTTTCATTCAATATGTATTTGGTTGCTGTTGTTGTTGGTGTAGTGCTCTCCCATTTATATGCAATTCCCCTTCATTTCGTACATTTATTTTAGCTTTATTAGTTTGTGTAATTGCTTTGGTAACTATCGCTGTTGCTGTTGTTGTTGTTATTTGGTTGCGCAGCATACGTGTATGTAACTTTTCGCCCTTTGAACCCTCGCTGCTGATTGGATTTGCAAATGTTTTCGCGCGCACATCATCTACATGCAATATTATATACGAAGAATATGTATATAAAATCTGTAACAAAATATCACAGATGTCCTCCGGCAGCCAATATGATGTCGATGGTTTTTGGTGACGATTTTCATGCTGTCAGGCGAGCGACAGCCTTTGTACTCCTTTTTTTTTTTTGGTTTATTAATAAATTCTGTTAAAGGAGGCGTGAAAGCTGCTGCTTCAGCATTTCCGTTTAAAGTCTCCCGTTGAGTTTAAAGTATTTCATTAAAAACATATTAAAAGTTATTTAATTTTGACAGCTGTCCTCTTTGGTTGGCGCTAGATTTTTTATATCAGGAATTTTTTTTGAATGGCTGTTTTTAATTAAATGCAATCACTAAAAATCCTATGATACGCATAAAATTTTTTCATATTGGATGTTCTTGCTTGAAACAATAATTTTTCAAATCTTAAAATTTCGTTTTGTACCTAAAAGCATTTTACAGGGATGGGAGGTCATTTCTCCTGAGTCGTGTTTGGATCTCTAACTCGATCTTGCGAGTGGATTTGGGTGAATTTCTGAGTTTATTCAGTTTACCTGTTTGATAGTCTAATGGTTTTCACGAAACCCAAATTGATGACTGGGAATGCGTTCTCCATATGAACCAACTTTTCATGACTGTCAATGATTTCCTTCACTGAGTTGGAAAGTATCCGTAGTTAAAATTCACGTTTATCAAGATTGTAATATATATAACAGAAGGACTGGGGAACTCAATAATCATTTTTGGGGAAATTAAATCATAACCTGTAGCCTTTTTGGGATTGAGGTGGGCTTTTATCACCTTATGTACTTCATTGGTGTGAGCTCTGAGAAATGGAGGGGGTAACAAATAAGTTTGTTGACAGATTTGGCTGCAAAACATTTCTTGAATGGACAAAAACTTTTGTATATCATTGCGTGCCCATGTAGGTGTAGAGACTATAGCCGGTGGTTTAATGTCTGTTCGAGCTTCCCATAGGGAAAACTTAGAGCTTGTTGAAGAAAGTCGTTCGATATATCGTCTCTGTATGGTTTCTCCACGAATTTAAGAGCTTTGCTTAGCTAACGTGAAGCAATCTTTAAATTTTGCGTAGAGATTGGAGATCTTAGATACTGCCGTTGCCTTCGTAAACGACGTATCTTCATAACTAGCCATTTAATATGACTGTTGGCTATGCTATTGTTCATTGAATAGGTGGTGTGGATTATTGATCTGCAGCAGAGGGAACAAAACTCAGGGCACTGATTTGGAGTTTTGAATATCCATTTCGTTGCTAATTGCTGGGTTTAGCTCGATATGTGAGATTACAAAACTTTGATTGAACTTTTATTGATGTAGCTTGGAGACAATTAGTTGCAAACGCCTGTAGAGAATGGAGCTTCTTACGACTTTTAATGAGTATGCTAGTTCCGCCATGAGCTTTGCCATCTGTGGAATAGACCGCATACCCTGGAATTTTTAAATTGTATATGTTCGTAAGATGTGTTGCTGCGAGAATCATTACACCAATGTCTCTTTCTTCGAAATAATTGAATGGTGTATTAGCAATTTGCGGACTGCTCTTTTGTTGTGGAATAAGATAAGCCCCAACAATAAAATATTTTTCATACAAAAACTTCATTGGCGTTACCTCTTTTAGAGGACCGATGGATCTAAATAGAATATATGATAAGGACTAACGTTAGGTGACAAGCAAGGAATGTTTGATGGACTCATAACCTTTGATGGAACATGGAGAGAATTTCATCAATTAAAGGAGTTATAAAGAAAACTGATGCATATTTTGGAGTCCTTGAACCACCGAAGTCTGTCTAGCTAAAAGAGAGAGAAAGAGAGACTTTTTATAATGTAGTCTTAGAATTAAGCACGAACATTCCCTCTCAAGTTAAATAATTTTTTAAAAATTGGTTGAAATGTAAAGCGAAAGAGAATGTGGTCTTCGTATTATTAAATTATGACCTAGCTGAATATTGCGACTATTTTATATTTCAAATATCGCACCAAGAAAACTTCTTTAAGAATTTCATTTGTTACTCATGTGCAATATTAACACGATTTGATGTGCAAACAATAAAACTTACTTCCACGTATATATGTATGTACGTACCTATAAATAAATACACACATTTAGTGCAAACGCAGATACACATGAAGTTTTGACATTTATATTTATTTCAACGTATCCTGACCAGAAACATTTTTGAATTATAACCAATAAACACGCAAAGCTATGCGAAACAATAACCAAACATTACTCAGGAAAAACGAAGAAGAAAAAACTAAAAAAGTGGTTTGTTTTTTATGGTTTGGGACTCCGAAAATAACATACAAAAAGGAGTTAATATTAATATACCACGTTCCCAGCTTCGTTTGGTTTAGTTGAGCTCAGTGAATTCGAGTAAATGTCAAAAACAAAAGCGACCATTTCTGCAGGCGCAAAATATCGAAAAATGTGGAAGAAGAGAAGAGAAAAATAAGTGCGTGAGAGTTCTTCAAGTTTAGTTGCAGCGAGAAATGAAAAATTACGCAGCTTAATGATAAATAACATTCCTTAAAAGAACATAAAAGTCCACATGGCTCTAAGAAATGAGCGTCCATAAAGCATACAACGAGTTGGTCCACGAGCGCCTTGCTCTTGTTTGCTTAGCACTTTTAAAGGTCTGCGTGATTTTTGTTTTTGCTTCTTTTTTTTTGTGAATCCCTCGAGCCAATTTCCATTCTTAGTGGTCAACTCAGCTCAGACACTCACTCATTCATATGAATCGCTGTGAAAAGAAGAACTTCATCTGTTTGCATTTAAAGGTTTCGTTTTATTGCAGTTATATACAAGGGCCACCATTAAATGTTCTTAATCTCGCAATTTAAATGGAATAATTGAGAAATCATTGTCAGAGTGCCGAAACACTTATTTTAGAGTTAAGCTAAGTTCACACAGTGCCAGTTATCTGGCAGTATTAACTATTTTTGTTGAGTTAGCTGTCACATTTAGTTAAAATTTGTACATATTTGAAACTTTTTTCAATGCATTGTGATGAGAGTGTCGAATATATTCTACCGTCTGAACCATGCTTAATATTCGATTTGCAGATTTTTAGTTATCAAAATGTATATTAAAAAGATTGAATAAACTTAAAGGTTTTGTAACTCCAGACTTGTATAATGATACAAAGGTATAAAACCAAAATTGGGATATCAGATGGTAAGGTATATAAGCTGATCATGCGAAAATGAAGAAAATAAATAATAGACGAATTATGTAAAACTATGGTAAAAATAGGGGAGATTGGGATTCGTTTGCTCAAGTGCACATTGTGTGGAAAGTTGTTGACTGCCATACACCTGGGAATGGCCAACAATGATTCTTGTGTCAAACGGTCCAAGCAACTCACACGTCCGTTAGGACACGTATCTCCTGGGTAGCCTCTGAACATCCGTTCAGAGGTGAGCTAACGTGAGAAGGCGAAGGGGCCCCCTCTCCTTTAAAAAGGGGTTGGTGCGCTGGGCTTGGGACCCGCCACTTTAAAAAGAAACCCCCCAATGAAAACGAAAAGAAAGCCTCGGAACGGACCCTTTGATGACGACCCCCGCAAACGCTATAAGGATCACGATATACGGATATGCACCTGGAATGTCCGCACCCTTAATTGGGATGGTGCAAGTATCCAGCTGGCTGATGTCCTCGAAAAATGCAAGGCTGACATCACCGCAATCCAAGAAATCCGATGGATAGGGCAGGGTTGCTCTAAAAAAGCATCCTGTGACATCTACTACAGCTGCCATGCGAGTAAGCGCGAATTTGGATGTGGTTTCGTGGTGAGTAGGAAACTACGTGGCCTCGTCTCTAGGTTCACACCTGTTGACGAGCGTCTAGCCGCGATAACCATCAAGGCTAAATATTTTTATATTAGCCTGATTTGTGCGCACGCCCCGACGGAAGAGAAAGACGACGATGCTAAGGATGAATTCTATGAGCGCTTGGAAGCCTGTACGAGCGCTGTCCCAAACACGATGTCAAAATCGTGCTTGGCGATTTCAACGCCAAGATTGGGAAGGAAGGAATCTTTGGCCCAACCGTCGGAAAATTTAGCCTTCACGACACTACCTCCAATAATGGAGAGAGGCTAATCGATTTCGCCGCAGGTCGGAACGTGGTAGTTAGTAGTACCAGATTTCAACATCTTAACATCCACAAGGCTACATGGCTTAGTCCTGATCAAAAAACATGCAACCAAATTGATCATTTTCTGATTGACGGAAGGCACGCATCGAGCGTGTTGGACGTGCGAACGTTACGTGGTCCCAACATTGACTCGGACCACTATCTTGTCGCAGCCAAGGTACGCACTAGGCTCAGCGTAGTGCATGCCGCACGTTCCAACATGCAACGAAGGCTAGACGTCGGCAAGCTGCAATCAGAGCAGACCGCCACAGCCTTCTCAAACACACTCTCCCGAATGCTCCGGGAAACCTCTCCGATTTCTCGAGATATATGTGAGCAGTGGACACATATTACCCGCTCCATAGATAGGGCTGCCAAGGATGTCATTGGTTATATAAAACCTGTGAAGAATTCTTGGTACGACGAGGAGTGTCGCAATGCTACTACAGAGAAGAACGCTTCCTATCAGCGAACTCTGCAGTCGGGAGCAACGCGAGCTGTTAGAGAGCGATATCGAGAGAAACGGAGAGAGGAGAAACGCCTTTTCAGACGCAAGAAAAAGGAGCAAGAAAGGCGGGAGTTTGAGGATGTTGAGATGTTCCGTAACAGAAATGAAGCTCGAAAATTCTACCAAAAGGTCAAGCGTCTGACTGAAGGTTTTAAGCCCGGAGTAACTTTCTGTAAGGATGAGAATGGAAGTCTGGTAACGGATGAACAGGAATCACTGAGATTATGGAGGAGTCATTTCTCCAACCTACTCGGCGATGAAGCGCACAATACCGCCGAAAGAGAAATGACACCGGAACCACCAGTTAATGATGGCACTATTGTAGAGCCACCGGACTATTTCGAGGTCGATTCAGTTATTAAAAAGCTGAAAAATAACAAAGCGGCAGGCTCTGATGGGCTGCCAGCTGAGTTATTTAAGACCGGCGGCGAAGAGTTGGTTAGGAGTATGCACCAGCTTTTATGCAAGATATGGTCCGATGAACGCATACCCAATGACTGGAATCTCAGTGTTCTCTGTCCAATCTTTAAGAAAGGAGACCCCGCTGTTTGCGCCAACTACCGCGGAATAAGTCTTCTTTCCATTGGATATAAGACTTTGTCGGGCGTATTGTGTAATAGGCTGAAGCCATATACCGACTCACTGATAGGACGATATCAGTGTGGCTTCAGACCAAATAGGTCGACCAGTGACCAAATATTCACATTACGCCAAATCTTGGAAAAGACCCGTGAGTTCAACAAAGACACTCACCACCTATTTGTCGATTACAAAGCCGCTTTCGACACGCCGATAAGAGCGAAGTTCTTCGACGCCCTGTCTGCACTAGGTATCCCGGCAAAGATTGTCCGTCTTTGCATGGCGACGCTATCCAACACACAAAGCGTTGTCAGGGTGGGGAAAAACCTCTCCGACCCCTTTGATACCAAGAGAGGTTTCAGGCAGGGCGATGCTCTATCGTGCGATTTTTTCAATCTCCTGATGGAATACATCCTACGCCAATGCCCGTACATACAGAGTATGTCTGGCTCGATCTTCCAAAAGGAAGTGATGCTGCTCGCTTACGCCGATGACATCGATATCATCGGTACGCAGGGACGGCGAGTCAGCAAGGCGTTCTCGGAGATTGAAAAACAGTCTCGGCTCATGGGTCTAGCGGTGAACGAGGACAAGACGAAGTACTTGGTGTCTTCTCGCACTCCGTCAAGGCGTCTTGGACGGTCAGTGACGATGGAGAATTTCAACTTCAGTGTTGTAGAAAACTTCGTCTATCTCGGAACAGAGATCACCAGCAACAACAACGTCAGCCTGGAGATCAGGCGAAGAATCACGCTTGCAAACAGATGTTTTTTTGGGCTGAGCAAGCAAATGAGAAGTAAAGCCCTCTCTCGACGGACGAAAATAAAGATATATAAGACGCTGATACTCCCGGTCCTACTGTATGGCGCAGAGGCATGGACCGTGATTGAGTCGGATGAGACAGCGTTGGAAGTCTTCGAGAGGAAGATTCTTCGCAGGATCTTTGGTCCTATTAGAGTCGGCGACGAGTTTAGGTCCCGTATGAACCGCGAGCTGTACGAGCTATTCAATGAGGTTGACATAGTCCAGCGCATAAAATTCCAGCGGCTGCACTGGGCTGGGCACCTCATTCGAATGGACGAAGGAGCTCCAGCACGCATGGTTTACATGGGGGGCCCAAACTTGATTGGTGGACGCCGACATAGAGGACGACCGGGCACTCGATGGAATGACCAGGTATGGAGAGATCTCTCCGTACTTGGCATTCAGAACGACTGGCGCCAGCGCATAGACGGTTGACGGCCATTTAAGTAAGTAAGTATGGTAAAAATAGATTTTCCAACTTTTCATAAAAATTGTTTAGTTCCTACTTTATGTGTTTTTCTCAAAGTCTGTAAAAGAATGGGAAAATAAAAACCAAAATTCTCCAACCGTTTTACGAAAAAACTTAGTGATTTCGGTACATACTATCACGGAGCAATAATTTGTCCATGCTAAAATATTTCTATGTTATGTTGGCTTTTCCGAAAGTCTATTATGTAATCCAGTTTATCACGACTTCTCTGGTAAGCTTTATTCAACAAGTTAAGTTTTCTTTTCACCCTTACACCTACAATGGGAGATGAACATTTGAGAATAGCTAAGAAACATGCTATGAATCCTACTAATACTATAAATGCGAAAGTTTGTATGTATGGATGTATTTATGGATGTATGGATGTTCCTCTCTTATGGCTAAACCGCTCAACCAATTCGTCTGAATTTTAGAATAGTGATAGATGGGATGATGAAAAAGAACATAGGCTACGTTTTGACAAAATCCATTCAAGGTACAGAGATGAAATTTGGTGTACATGTTAAGAGGATGAGGAGAAGTCAACCTGTTAAGTTTGGATAAAATCAGGGGGGGCGTTGCCACACCCGCCATTTAAGCGATAATCAAAATTTTTCATATCTTTGCATCCATTTAAGGTACAGAGATGAAATTTGGTATACATGTTAAGAGGATAAGGAGAAGTAAACGGGTTAAGTTTGGTCAAAATTAGAGGGGCGGTACACCACCCCCGTATAGTTTCGCAAATGAGGCAAAATAAGAAAAGTAATTAGATATGCTACTTTTTATCGGAAGATCCGCGGACGAAGTCGCGGATAAAAGCTAGTATTAATAATAACAATTGATGAACCTTTATTCCATTAATTTTTGTTAATTAATTTACAAGATAAAGATACAAACTTGTTTGTTTAGTATAACTTAGCTTTACATCCTATTACAGATTATTCAAAGAACTACATAAATTTAATTCCAATTTCTCGAGATTTAGGTTCCTGGATGAAAACGAAGTAGATGTGATACTACTTTGTGAGACTCATTATTAAAAACCATTTTCATTTTCACATCCCAGGCTATGCATTTTATGCTACAAATTGTCATTGATCATAATGATATCAAAGCCAAAGAATGGATGAACTCTCACCTGATCACTATACGTTTATGGCAACCCTTCTCAAGAAGCCAATAATGAGTAATGCCTATTCTTTCACTGATAGTAGTGTAATAGTTAGTCTATCAAAAAAGAGGCTTAAGGCGAAAATTTCAGACGGCTAGATCTCCCGAATCTAAGCGAAAAATGAAAAAAAATTATTTAAATAAAGCTCTTGAGTTTAAAGAAAATCTATCTCAAAAACAAAACCATATTAAGGTACAGAAATACAATTTGGTATACATGTTAAGAGAATGAGGAGAAGTCAAACTGTTAAGTTTGGACGAAATCGGAGGGGGCGTTGCCCCACCCCCCATATAAGCGATAATCAAAATTTGTCATATTTTTGCATCCATTTAAGGTACAGAAATGATATTTGGTATACATGTTAAGAGGATGAAGAGAAGTTAACCTGTTAAGTTTGGACAAAATCGGAGGGGGCGTTGCCCCACCACTCCTATTACTGGTAATCAAAATTTGTCATATCTTTGCATCCATTTAAGGTACAGAGATGAAATTTGGTATACATGTTAAGAGGATCATGAGAAGTAATCGGGTTAAGTTTGGTAAAAATTCGAGGGGCGGTACACCACCCCCCGTATAGTTTCACAAATGAGGCAAAATAAGAAAAGTAATAAGATATGCTACTTTTATCGGAAGATCCGCGGACGAAGTCGCGGGTGAAAGCTAGTATTATATATAGATAACAAGTAAGAGCTATACTCGCATATCTCGACCAATTTTTACTTTCTTCAAACTGCTATCCAAAGTAGGCTGGCAAAATACAACATTTATTGCCTTCCACGTTTTATTATTATCGAAAAAAACACTTTCTGGACATTTGCAAATTACAGGTTAAACGTTTTCTATTCTATTTCTCTATCATAGCATTCAAATCACCAGGAGTAAGCAGCTCTACAACGCACTCTTAAACTACCAAAATAAGCCTTGCAGTCCAACATAAATCCTAGAGCTCGTAGACTTTGCAAAAACACAAAAACTATCAATTAATAGAATCAATCACAGATCTGTCATTAGATCACTATTTGAAAGTACCCACAAAGATAATCTCTAAATAATCACAGTACAAAATACAAATATGTTCAAATATAAAAAAATTATTAGCAGATACATTGAACTCAATCCAGAAGTTAACAACGAAATGAATATCGACCACTCTATCAGTTCGTTAAACTAAATTCTCGCCGCTGTAGCCTACACTGCAAGCAAGGTCATATCCAACGTTGTACTATCGCAAAATTAATAGTCACATTAATTGGCTGAATGCGAAAAAACGCTGCCTAAGAAAAAAACCTAAAATCCGCAGCTGCAAAGCATATGCTGAAAATTGCTTCTCGGGATTTAAGCAAGGCCATGAAACACTGAATGTCTCTACCCAACAACCTCTAATTTTTCGCTATGGAATGATCTTGCTACTATTAAAACATAGATAACATAGGTAAGTGGGCTCGTAGTGATGAAGAAATGCCGAACGAATTTAAATAAAACAAAAGAAAATAAAAAGCTTCTTAAAGGTAACTATGTCCACTTTAACGGACCTGTTAATAAATATCTTTCAATCTAAACAGAGGTCGACAACAACAACTTTTGTTCCTAAAGTTTGGATAGCTATGGAGACAATAGTTTTCGATTCCGCCAAGAACTCATCATCATCCCGCTGGCTATGACATTGCTTATATTTCTCAAGAAACAAATAATATCAAATAATAAATATTTACTACCTGCCAACTATTTTTTTTCGTAATTCAAAGTCTTGTTGTTCTAAACACAATGGTTTATAAGTACCGATGGATATGTGAATATGAATAAATAAATATTTAAATTAACTTTAATTAGTTTTACAAAATATTAAGGGATAATGTCTGGAAATTTGTTTATTAAAACTTTTAAGGTTACCCCGGTTGTCTGATGTTTGACAAATTCTTCTGCATTCTTTCTGGTTATAGACTTGATTGGTGACGCTAGTCGTTTCGTTAATGACACTTTAGCTATTGGCCAAAATCACTTTAATTATGCCTGCATATCAATTCCGGAATGTTTTATTTGTGCCCTTCCCAGCATATATAAAAAAGGATATATGTAGACATCTGAAAAATAGCAAGAAACCTTAACGAGTATTGAAAGTCATTTGCACTCGTAAAAATGGAATCATAATCAATTCATAGTCAAGAAATACAAAAAAAAAATAATATTGATATACACTCGAACAACATTTCAAGAATGAATATGACAAAAATCAAATCTTCAACAAATACATTTGCGAAAAGAAAAAAATCAGAAAAAAAATATATATAGTAGCAAATGATACCGTGACCAACGATTGGAAAATATGCATGACATCAATATACACAAGTCAAAGGACGAAGGACATTGATAGCAGTAACAGCAGTGACAGCACGAGCTAAACCATTTCACTCTAGGTGCAAATCATATTCAGAGAGAGAGAGAGAGAGAGAGGAAGCATGCCCGGTGTTCTGTATTTATGAAATTGAAATGAGCTGTATTCACTTACTCCGAGTGTCCTTTGGCCTTTGCTTTTGCTGTCTTTTATTTCTCGGCTTCATCCTGTCGTGCCATGCAATTTGCCTTTAAAAACAGTTGGCGGTCTTTTCAAGCAAATTTCAGCTTTTCCAGCGATTTTTCGAGAAAAGATGTCCTTTGTATGAATTTATGTTATTGTTGTTCTTGTTGTTGTCTGAATAGGTGTTTTACTCAAATTAGTGGGCACGGTGCTGTTTTCAGTATTGCTCCTTGCATTGTCCTTTATTTCGTCTTTTGATTGACAGTCACAGTCACTTACAATTTCATGCACATTAAGCAGTTTTCGGTTTAGTATATCTTCTTCGGTTATCGTACAAATTTTATGGAATTTTTAGGTTAACTTTGAGGTTGCCTTTTCTGGATTGTTGGATGTCATAGTTAGCACTTCGAAATCTATTTGTATTTATATGCTATTTACGTGTAGGTAGTTGGAAAACACATACCTGGAATATATCATAATTTTAAAAATTACTTTAAGTTCAAGTATAATTTAATAAAATATAGAAATTTTACCCCGACATTTGTTTATTTTTCTTGTTTCTAAGTTTAGTTAATTCAATTGGAGACACATTGAGATCGGCATTTATGTACAATAAGATGCAATTTCGGTATGCTACACCTAATCTTATAGCACAAGAAATTTACAAAATGGTTTCATAATAACATAAATTTCTATGTGTATGTTGCGTATATTATCTGATTTATGCATGTAGGCAGACCGTAGACTATTTTTAATTATTATTATTTTTTACAGTTGATGATTCAAAACTGAAAGGCAGGTTGCTAATAAATCGCTTGAGACATTCGCAATAATAAATTGACACTTTTATTGTGGTACCAGTACACAAGGATATTGAGGGGAACTGTTTAACTAACGAACTCGAACAGGCATGGTCTCTTTGGATATGAATTGGCTTTTTATGCCAGTAGCTAACTGCAAGCTTCTTTCCTGCCATAAAGAATTCAAGATGGCGATTCGGTAATTCTTGCCATACCAATAAATACCAATTACACAGCCACACAAAAAAAATTTTAGTTTTGATCTGGGGGTCTGTCTAAGCCCAAATCCAATTTGGCGCACATTTATTTGCAAAATTCATTGGATACATTGATCTATTTTGGAGCAGCTGATTGCGGGTTTGAAGTCAGTTTTAAAAAAATTTTAAATAGTGGATCCAATATGACAGTATTGACAATATTTTCTATTTTTACAGGATCCACTTGAAATTCCAGGCAAGTTTCTGGGAACGATGATTAAGAACTTGTCTATATTTTAAGGTCCTAGGTTATCAGGAAATTTGTCATGATTAGAGTCTAGGAAATGCAACTTCAAATTCATTAAATATCTTAGTTTCTCATAGTTCTTTATCAGCTTCGCAACTTTGTTTTTGTATTGTGGACTTTTTCGGTTTCCTAGGAAGTTTTTCTCAAAAACTCAGCGAGGCTGCATATTTTCGATGTTTCATTGAACTGATAAAGACTTTATCCTTGAACAGAAATCTTTGTAAGTGCTTCTAGGAAATTCGTTTGCTTCATAAACTTTGCTAAATACTCTGAATTGTCGTTCGCCAAGCCCAAATTTTCCTCGAAGTCGTTTAATACGGGTTGTGAAACCAACTTTGGATTTGACTTATTTATATTTAGAAAATTGTCAATTTCGCCTTCATCTCATGATCATATTCGTCGACTTCTATCATTTGAGTCTCTGAGTCACTCTCATCTACTCATCACAATCTCCCTCTCGTGTCATACCTGTTAGATAACCGCCTATCACTAACTCTGGCCCTAAGTAAACAGTCTCCAGCAAATTCTAGCAATAATAACAAATTTTATCCTCCATATTGGGTAAGACACTTTGAATTTTTAAAAACTGATTTCAAATTCGTAATCAGAGACCCCGAAAACCTTCAAGTAGCGAGTTTCAAGCGAAGCCGATGATTTTTTTTTAAAAGGATCCGCCATATTCGACTTCTTCGGGCTATTTCAAAACCTTCAAACCTTATTCCGATTCAGCGATCCCAAAAACATGAGGTTCACATATGCAGAAACCCAGATCAGAACCAACAATTGTTGTCCGAGTTATTACTAGATATAGGATGGAAGGAATATATGCCAGAGCACTAAAAATTGCACTCAAATGTTTTTCCGTAGTTGTTGGGATGAGGACTTGAGGAAACAGTATACCATTTCCAATGATTTTTTTTTGCAGATATTCTAATACAGGTAGGTTTAGTGCCTCTCTTTAAAGAATGAAACAGGGAATTTAAGTCTTTCCTTGCAAAGGGTTTTAGTTATCGATGCTGAAATTAGTAATAGTTGAAACTAAAATGAATAGAAAATTGATGACTAGCTGCAATTACGTCTTCTTGTCTTAATTTCCAAGATTTTCATCTGTTGTGGGAACCGAATGATTAAGACTTACGCCAAATAATTTCGACTGTTTCTTGTGCCATTAGCAGTTGAAACCGATTTCATCATACATCCAGCTATCATCCAAAGGATCTAAAACTAGGAAGAATATTAACTTCTGTTAAATCAAAGATCAAATTCACATTTACATGATAAAAAAAAAAATGTTTTCGTAAAATCTAGACGTAAAATGTGTTTGGATGGGAGTCACTCCAAAAAGTGAAGGGAAATGCGCATGGGAAAACAAATTTGAAGCGTCCCTCAAAAATAAGTTACCATATCGCTTAAGCGTCTTAAATAAAAAAACACATAACGGGTCAATAGGTTTATGTATTTTCCAATCTTTCTTAAGTGCTTAGACAAAAGAAATGCTTTATCCGAATTTGGAGTGATTTGCTCGAGCTGTTTACAGCATATTAGGTGAACTGCTTGTTTCGCGACCATCTCATTTCTTAGAAAATCCGAATACGAGTTCTGTAAATTTCTGTAAAAGTAAAGTTTTATAACTTTTTTTCTTCTTATTTTTCAAGTGGTTTATTCATAAAGTGTTACAATCAATCAATATTATGTTGTCCGGTTTGGTTATCTCCGCGCTCCTAGAAGTTTTAGAACTTTCTTCCGAAAAATTTAACCAAGTAGAATTTTTGGAGAAGCGAATGTCATTGAATTTAAAGTGTTCTGCTGCTCCTGGTAAATAGGTCGTTTTGTACCGACAATCTACTTTTCATTACGCGTAATGAGCCTCTTCTAAAAGATGCTTTTTTATACCACTTTAGAAAGGAATTGGATATGGCACATCAGTAAATTATATTTTTTCACTTAGTGTTTGTGCCTCAAATGTGTCTTAAAATTTTTTGAAATTGCTTCTACGCGGACCACCTTAAGTTCCGTTGGTATCCAACAATTGAAGATGGGTGCATATCGTTATATGCAAGAGCATTACCGTAAGAAGCAGAGCGATGTTATGCGGTACTTCCTCTGCATCCGAGTATGGCAGTACTGTCAGCTCACTAAACTGCACCGCTCTCGTCGTTTAGGATTTCGTGCCATCTACAGGATTCGAGTACTCCGTGGCGGTCGTAAGCGTCCAGTGCCTAAGGGTTTCACCTAAGGTGCAACCAGCTCAAGCCTTATCGCTGGCTTCAATCCATAGCTGAGGATCGCGTGGGTCGTAGACTTGGTGGCTTACGTGTTTTGAATTCATATTGGGTGGCTCAAGACAATTCGTACAATTACTTCGAAGTACTCTTGGTTGACACCCTGGTGGGTAATGCCATTAGTCGCGTTCCTCACTTTCACTTTCAACTAGCGTCGGTGGTCTAGATCGCAATCAATCTCAAGTTCAGTAAAAATGTTGTTTTTTGTTTACAACGCTTTCCGCCTTTTACTTTGCGTTTCATTTTGCTTTTATTTAAAACAAAAAAAAAAAAAAAAGGTGAAGAATCGAATATACAATAAAATCAAGTATCTCCTTTCAAATAATGTGACATCATACATTTTTTGTGGCAATACCTACCACCTATTCAAAATCTCACAGAACTTTTGCACCAACCCAATATTAAATAATATTTAAGGTATTAAACAATTTCTTTATTTCAGTATAATAAATAAAAAAAAAAACTGTGTTGCACTTGATGATAATGTATTGCTTGCAACTTCCATTCTCGCAACAGTTTCATCCAGGATCGGATCACTTGCTGTGCTACGTCCTGCGAACAACAGAAGCTGCTATGTTACAACGACAGCAACAACATTTCAGCGCATTTAATTAATCGTTAATTATGGCACAAATACTATAGCGCCCCGTCGCCTGCTCCCCACAAAAAACAATTTCTATCTGAGGGAAAAAAAGAACATTTTCGTAGAAGCGTTAATTAAATTTCTCCATTGCCCCCCGTGCCAGCGTCTACTGCGATATGGTCTGCTCGGTTTGGCTTGCTGCAGATAGACGCAAAAAGGCGCCATGTCGCCATCGAATGCGGCGAAAATGCAGCATAAATAAATACTCATTTAATTTATGGTTTTAATTTTTATGGCATACACTCGGATAGTTAAACTGGCAGTTTAGTGGTTAACCACGCCAAGTCGAGCTGCGATACTCAGCACTTCGCTGCTCCCGAGCAATGGAGAGAAATTTAATAACTTTGTTTATGCCATTACTAAATCATAACTAATGAGCATGGGCTGGCAGCGAAAAAGACTGGAATGCTATTTCAATATGTATGGAATATTTTATTCCTCGCCATTGTCCTGTGCTTTGATTGGATAAAATAGAGAGACATATATGAGTGTTTACTTACATGTTTGGAGCAACAAAAAAATTTATGCAGTTCAAAGCTTTAAAGAAGTACACAAAATTTTATTTGAAAAAGCGAATCTAAAATATGTTCATTTAGTTCCACATCTCAAAATTATTTAATTTCGAATATAAAAATATTTGCTGCAGCTCAGCATTTATTCATCGGCATGTGTAATATTTGATTCTTGCATGTTGGGTAAAGCGCAACCCCTGGTCGTTCGAATTGAATCTCAAGTGCACAACTTAAAAATTGTAACTGACTGTAAGTGCCTTTCGACAAAGGATTGAAGCTCATTTCATTCAGAGTGTGAAAAAATACGTTAAACTTTTGATTCCGCATGCCGTTGGCCACTTCACGTGGAAGTAAAGGAAAGTCTAACAGCTTCCAGTTGAACACTTTTCAATGAAAATTTCAAGATATAAAAACCGACAAAAAAAAAAAAAAAAAATTAAAAAAAATCCAAATTGCGCATTTTAAAAAATCGCTGAGCTAAATATAAAAAAAATCGCAGCATTCATGTGCAATGCAGGCTGTAATTATTGACTAAAATATAGTAGGCAGGAAGCTGTATGCCATTCAAAAGGTATAACCGAACAAAATTCTATGCTAAAATTCCTGCACATACTATTTATTCAAACAAAGAAATTTCGAGCGTGAGAATTTCGTGCGCATAAAAGGCGAGCGTCGCAGCTAAGAAGGAAATGCACCGCGCTAAAATCAAAAGTCAAAAGGATCTTACGCGAAAAGTCACCCCTCTGAAGAGCACTCGAGGCAATGGGCAAATAATTACACACCTTCAGCTTTGATGTGAGAATGTTGACGTAATTATAGAGCACGGTCATCTTACAGAGTCGATAAGAAGTCGCTCGCGGAAAGGGGGTGGTATTCGTCCCGTCAAAATCTTTGGTTACGTCTTATTGGCATCCACCCAACGTTATTTTGTCGTTCCAGTTTATAGTGGTGTATTGAAGTCGGTCGCTAAACAGTTGACTTCCGGTTGTTAAATATCAGATTTCATTCAAATCTCGATAAAATATCCTTGCTTATTTGTTAAACTGTAGTAAATGTCGCTTTTAGTTTTTTGACATTCTGACATTGCCTCCTTCCTCCCTCTCTAGCACTGTAACGCCCCGAGCATTATGGGCAAGCATTGCTCACAGTCTTTTCGAGAAATCTTTTCACCTCATTTGCAGTGCATAAATGTTCATTGAAATGTTTTGCGAACTGCTTTTGTTAACTTTGCCCTCATTACATCTTTGAGTAGTTGTTCAGCTATTGTTTCTTTGCTCCTTAAAAGTTTCCTTGTCCTTTTCTTGAGTTGTAGACTAATGAGGGTACGCTGTATTTCCATTCTTTTGGTACAAAACATTATTGTCCCTGGACATTTTAAAAGCAAACGTATGAAGTTTTAATGGTTTTTTATACGAGTTTAAATACAAAACTAAAAAGCAGTTTGTTCTTTTAAACGAATATATTTCGGTAGAACAAGCTAAAACATATTTAAAGTTTGTGTAAATATCTATGTAATAGGAAGAATAAGAGTCGACCTATTTTGACAAATTGCGCTTGGAAGTCTAATATTTTTCCTTACTTTCAGGGTAAACTTCAAGACATTAGGTCTCTTGAAAGCGGTGATATCGCGCTCAAAGTCAAAGTATGTCTGTCGAGAATTGGGCTTCGCTATTTGGGTTGGTTGGGGGCTTTGACGCTCGAAGTAAGGAAAACATTTAACTTTCAAACATATATAAGAGAGGCAGTATTATTTTTTAAAGGAGTTTCAGATTCAGTTATATATTAATGATTAAAATAAACCCACATGGTCCGAATGTATATTGTGTCGTAGTCGGGCTTACTCAATTGTAACATCATTGTAGTTGCAATATCACCAACACAGATTCCATAATATATAGTTACAGCAATGTCTGTGGCTAATGTCGAAACTTTAGAACCACGAGCATCAGTTTCGTAGAATTCCTCGAAAGTAGATGTACGCGCGATTATCTATTTTTTTTATTTTTTTTTTTATATTTCCCATTGTTTTATACGTCTGTCTATAGGACATCTAGTACACTTTAAAATAATGTTTAAAGGAATAAAATAGTTAACAAAAGAACAATTTCTTTAAGTTATAATAATATTAGGACTAGAATATGTAATGCAGGAATTTATGCATCCACTACAGACAGCTAATACTTACGGCTGCCCCACTCTTCGCGAGATACCGTAACGTTCACTGAAGGTAGATTAGCACAATACCCCTGCACAACAATTAATTTTACATAGTAATGTCTAGATTAAACTAAGAATAGTTTGGTAAGTCCACTGGCCGTATCCTCTTAAGGCGTCTTCTAGTTGTGAGTTCCAGGAAGGCTATATTGTTTAACTCGGTGTTGGAATGAGCCATAATTTTGATGTGATGCATTCTGCTTACTGCTACTATTTCCTCTTTTATTGTGCGTATGTTGAGGTCTCGGTGTATATCTGCATTAGAAATAAACCAATCAGCTCCTGTAATTTGTCGAAGTATTTTTGACTGTTGCCGTTGAATAATATTAGTGTTCGATGTTTTAGATGTGCCCCATATCTGGAGGCCGTAAATCCAGATAGGTTTGATGATGGTTTTATATAATAAAATTCTGTTGAACATCGATAGCTTTGACTTCCTGTTCATAATCCAGTACAATTGTCGGCGATTATCTATGAGTCCAATTCCATTAAAAGGCATTCACACAAAGATTCAATTCTTTTTTGCATAAACCTTGTATCCAAAGTTGTGTCAATATAGTCATAGTTATCCTCTTGTTATATGAAGCATAGAAAAATGGAGTCGTGAGCCGCTACCTTATTCAACGGGCAAGATAATCGTTTATACAAAGTCGGCTTGTTCTTATTAGGGATCGGTCTAAAATATTACGATGTTCGGTATTATTATTTTGGATGCGCGCTATTTCTATCTCAACGAGTGGGAGTACGGATATACTGTAAGATCCGTATGTGCAAATTGGCTTTATTATGCTATTGTAAAAAACTACTTTGTATTTGAGCCACAGGGGAGTATAAGGTGGGTCTAAGTGAACTCCTTAGTAGATCACATCGTTGAACTGTGGATCTATGGTACCCTTCCGGGTGACTGGTGGACACGTAGCTCTGTTGCGGGAAAAGTTAAGTGTTCCAACTTTTGTCAATTCAGTTTTGACTGAACGCTTTACGTGGACATCGGGAGAGACGCAGTATTACAGTGTTGTCGACAAAGGTTGATATCAATAAGCTCGAATAAGTGAATATGTGTGGGGTAAATAATTGAAATAGTATTGGTCTAAGCATTCTGCCTTGAGGTACGTCCGCGTGTATCGAAAATGCACTTAAGATGTGATCTTTGTGTCTTACTTTGAAGGATCTTTTAGTTAAATATGATTCAATTAACTGTTGTTTATTTTGAGAAAGCAATAGTTGTATTGCAATAGACGGTTGATGGCTATTTAAGTAAGTAATAGTTGTATTCTCGAATTGAACCAACCTGCAAAACTTAGTCGAGTGCTTGTGCTACAATGAGGAATGCCGCTAAGCCATATATACGGTATTTGAAAGCCCTTCTAATTCATGCGTTATTCGGTTTACTTTTTCAATGGTACCATGCGTTTCTCGAAAGCCAAACAAATGCGTGGAAATAATAATATGAATTTCGAGATGTGATTTGAGTTTGTGTTAGAGTACTTTTTTAAGCAGTTTTAACAAACATGAGAACAAGCTAATGGGCCTGTGTGATTCAAACATGGTTTTGTCTTTGCCTGTTTTTGATATCATTATGATCAATGTCAATTTCCATTATGTTGGGAAGCAGCCAGTAAGAAATAGTGCATTGAACATCTTAACTGTGTTACGAAGCTTTATGATCATTTTCAGATTGATAAGATGCTGCCCTGGCTACTTATTTGTTATTATGTTATGTGATATTCTGTAGCTGTGGAAGAAGTAATCCGTTGAGGGTTCATTTGACTTTTGCACTTTTTATAGATGAATTGCACAGACGTTTGCTATAACTTTTTCATTGCGAGCCTAGTGTCCAGAAGGGTTTCTTATTGGTGAGTATGATTCTATGGGGACTTGATATATTTCTTAGCTTTCCAAAGGTAGGTTTTTGCAACAATTAGAGATAAACTTTCGATGTTTTGTTTTTGAGATAGATTTTCTTTAAACTCAAGAGCTTTATTTAAATAATTTTTTTTCATTTTTTGCTTAGATTCGGGAGATCTAACCGTCTGAAATTTTCGCCTTAAGCGTCTTTTTTGATAGACTAACTATTACACTACTATCAGTGAAAGAATAGGCATTACTCATTATTGGCTTCTTGAGAAGGGTTGCCATAAACGTATAGTGATCAGGTGAGAGTTCATCCATTCTTTGGCTTTGATATCATTATGATCAATGACAATTTGTAGCATAAAATGCATAGCCTGGGATGTAAAAATGAAAATGGTTTTTAATAATGAGTCTCACAAAGTAGCATCACATCTACTTCGTTTTTATCCAGGAACCTAAATCTCGAGAAATTGGAATTAAATTTATGTAATTCTTTGAATAATCTGTAATAGGATGTAAAGCTAAGTTATACTAAACAAACAAGTTTGTATCTTTATCTTGTAAATTAATTAACAAAAATTAATGGAATAAAGGTTCATCAATTGTTATTATTAATACTAGCTTTTATCCGCGACTTTGTCCGCGGATCTTCCGATAAAAAGTAGCATATCTAATTACTTTTCTTATTTTGCCTCATTTGTGAAACTATACGGGGGTGGTGTACCGCCCCTCTAATTTTGACCAAACTTAACCCGTTTACTTCTCCTTATCCTCTTAACATGTATACCAAATTTCATCTCTGTACCTTAAATGGATGCAAAGATATGAAAAATTTTGATTATCGCTTATATGGCGGGTGTGGCAACGCCCCCCCCTGATTTTATCCAAACTTAACAGGTTGACTTCTCCTCATCCTCTTAACATGTACACCAAATTTCATCTTTGTACCTTGAATGGATTTTGTCAAAACATAGCCTATGTTCTTTTCCATCATCCCATCTGTCTCTATTCCAAAATTCAGACGAATTGGTTGAGCGGTTTAGACGTAAGAGAGAAACATACATCCATACATACATCCATACATACATCCATACATACATCCATACATACATCCATACATACATCCATACATCCATACATACATCCATACATCCATACATACATCCATACATACATACAAACTTTCGCGTTTATAATATTAGTAGGATTTATCCAGGAACCTACTTTAAGAATGTGTGGAGCGAAGACATTGGTGCTCCACAGTATTATATATGTTTTGGCATTCATTTTTAAGAAATAAGTATTTGGAGCATTTGGTTTTGGGTTTTCATAAGCTCTTGTAAAGTGTTATGCATCATTGCCATGCAGTGCGACAGATTAAAGAGGAACATATCGATGCCTTTTTGGAGAGTGCTAACATACTAGATGTTAAAGAGTTAATATTATTTGCGGGGCAAAAAACAGTGCTATGTATCCGCAGACAACACAGACTGAACGAAAAGATTTGGCATTTGTGCACAGGACAGGACAGTTCCTTTTGTGTTGATTGTAGTTATTGAGGCGCCTGAGGTATTAATACATAAGTTAATGTTTGCGTACTTACATATGCATCAAATAATAACTATTTGAGTCAACTCGATGCAGATATCTGACGTCTTATATGGGGGCGTGGAACCTCCTGTTTCCCAATTTGGGCTACACCAAAATGTGGGGGGACAAGTAGTGTATGTATGTAAAACGGTCATCCATAAAGCGCAGCAACACGCAGACAGAGAAACATAGCTAGATCTTGTCTTGTCTAGCTGATCAAGAAGAAATATACTTCATAGGTCTGTGATGTTACATTCAATGAGTTACAAAGTTTCAGACAAATTAATTATACACTTTTTTCATGTTTATCCAAAATATATTTAAATGAGACTCTCTGCGGATTATGTTTATTCGTGATTCTCAAGACGGTATGAGATACTATCTTTCAGATGTTGCTCGTGTACAAACCCTCTTCATATTTATGGTTTTTATACTAAATCATCTTTATTGTTGATGCAAATATATAAAACCGTTAAACCCCACAAATTATATGTATTCTTCATCAGCATTAGCATCAAATGTCTTATGCCTATTTGTAGATCTGTCTGGTTGTTCTTATGAAAATTGAGATCTTAGAGACTATAAGCGAAAGAACATTAAAATTTGAATATGTAGATTCTCTTAATCCTTATGCAGATCAATTCTATTAAATTAATGTGCTAACAACCGCTCTCTAACGGTGGGTTGGCTCCTACCATGCAAATCTACTCCCCATTGTGAGTTTTTGTATGAAAGAAAGGTATTTATGTTGTTAGCTTTACTACCTAATTTGGTCTGCCTTACGTTAATCATTATAAAGTTCCATTTTGGTCCAGATCGGACCACTAAAAAAGGGTAGCGCCCATACAAATGTGTCCAACCTTCCTGGGTCTTTGTTTGTAAATAAAGTTGTGGTTAATTCAGCTAGAAACGTCGAACTCGGTATATTTTATTTCAATCCTAATAAAATATTTCATTAGAGTCCAAGTCGCACCAATTAAAGATTTGAACGCAGTACAAAAAGTCATGTTGACATAGACTTGTCCGTCTGTCTGGCTATGATCACCAAGAACTTGTAGACTATAATATAGCCTTCGAGTTTAGATATTTAATGTTTCCTATTCTCTCTTCACATAGGTAGTCTTTCTGAACCTACATAAACTAACTTTTCCACGTATATATAAAAAAAGAAGAGTCTAACAAATCAGAAACAACAAGAATAGTTGGGCTTAAATTGAATCTAAATTTAATTAAGATTCTAAAGTGTCAATTCAAAACAAATCTTTCGTATTAACAAACAGAATTCAAATTCATTAAAGCTAATTTTCTTCAAATACGAGAAAATGACTAATAATCCATGGTATTACATTCAATTAAGACTGATTAAGCTCCCACGAGCAAACAACGCAGTTCCTGGAACTCATCAAATGACAACACCCTCAACTCGCAGGAATATCCTGTCTCACTTAATTGTGACACTTTATTGGATTTTAAAAAGCTACCACGACATAATGTCAATCGTTGTAGAGTACAGAGTGTCAGCGGAAGGAAGATTGCTGCTCGGATGCATTCAGCTGGAGTAATTAAATTTCCCGCACAGCAGCTGTGCAAAGTGAGTAGTATCCTTCGGCGTGACGCGTTGACTAAGCTGTTTGATTTTGATTGAATTAAGGACATGAGCCATGAGTTGAGTTCAGTCGAGTTTGGATCATTGTCAGTTAATAATGGCCAATGATGATGACGTAGTCTAGCAATTTGGCGAGGCTGGCAAGTGAATAATCCCACCTATTGGGTCGAGCAACACGGGGAGTCTTGGCGCCCACTTTTGAGCTGTGCGTCGACGAACGCCATAGCTCTATATGCACGTTGTTTTTGTTACTAGAGTTGTTGTGGCTTTAACACTTGTCCTGGCTCTTGTTGTTGTGATCCAATTGTTGACGTTACTATTCCACTGGTAAAATGCTTTCAACCAATTGCCTTCGGCTGAATTCATGCTGAATTTATGCACGACTTGTACGCCTTCCTGCCTACGCAGTAACAGCAACAGCAACAGCAACAACAACAAAAACAACACCAACAGCAAACAGGATATAACAGGATACAAAATGTATGGCATGTCTGGTTGTTTTTGTTTTCGTTGTTGTACATATGCTCCCTGCGGATCTTTTAATGCTGTGTAAAAATTTTGGGGGAGTTTCATTTTTATTTCGGTTCGTTTCGCTACGTTACGAAGGAATTTGTTTGCTTCGTATTCATTGAGGGTGGATGTGTGTAAATTATCCTTGTAGCTGTTGCTGTTGTTGTTGGTGTTAGCACTTAAGTGGGTGGCCTTTTATATCCATTGTTAGTTAAGTGCATTGTGTGTAAATTTACTTATTTATTTATTAACCCCCAAAAATGGAATAGTCCTCCGACACTTCGTGGCTCTAATGCGTGAAAACAATCAAAATCATTGAAGCAATATGCTTTGTGATGTTGTTTTGCGGCTTTTGCGATTGTGAGGGCGTATTACGTTCGCCATTTAACTATAAATCTACTGAACACACCGCGCATTGGAGAAGTTATTTATTTCGATGTTATCATCAATTAGTTTTATATTTCAATAATAGTCATGTATACGAATGCGTTGTAAATATTATCTATAGAGAATTTATAGATTGATATATTTTAATTAAGGAACATGAGTTTTACGGATCTCATCGACTGTGTTGGGGAAAGAGTCGAAAAATCGTTGAATATCTCCACTATAACTTGAAAACTGATTTACTTGAATTCGATAAAAGCTAGCGGCTCACAACTATTTGGTTTGGTGCTAATCTAGATTACAATTGCTCATATTCCTATTGTAGTATAAGGGTATATAATAGGTTATCCCGGCTGAGGTCTTGGCAGAAGTCATACATAGACTTGTTTAGTTCTTGGTGCGGCGGCTTATTTAGGTTGCCTAGGAACTTATCCTATAGGATTTTTTGGGTATTAACCAAATAACATAGCTGGTTAAGAATCCTACTGAACTGGGTTTAGAAGGTGTCAAGATATTTTGAAAATAAATATGCCGATGAGGTGTTTCACAATTTTTGTGACTCCTATAGACTCACTCAGTCTCCTGATGGAATACATCCTACGCCAATGTCCGTACATACGTAGGAACGCCGAGTCAGCAAGGCATTGAAAAACAGTCTCGGCTGATGGGTCTAGCGGTAAACGAGGACAAGACGAAGTACTTGGTGTCTTCTCGCACTCCGTCAACGCGTCTTGGACGGTCAGTGACGATGGAAAATTTCAACTTCAGTGTTGTAGAAAACTTCGTCTATCTTGGAACAGAGATAACCAGTAAAAACAACTTTAGCCTGGAGATCAGGCGGAGAATCACGCTTGCAAACAGATGCTTTTTTGGGCTGAGCAAGCAAATGAGAAGTAAAGCCCTCTCTCGACAGACGAAAATAAAGATCTATTAGACGCTGATACACCCGGTCCTATTGTATGGCGCAGAGGCATGGACCGTGATTGAGTCGGACGAGACAGCGTTGGAAGTTTTAAGAGGAAGATTCTTCGCAGGATCCTTGGTCCTATTAGAGTCGGCAACGAGTTTAGGTCCCGTATGAACCGCGAGCTGTACGAGCTGTTCGACGAGGTTGACGTAGTCCAGCGCATAAAATTCCAGCGGCTGCACTGGGCTGGGGACCTCATTCGAATGGATGAAAGAGTTCCAGCACGCATGGTTTACATTGGGGGCCCAAACTTGATTGGTGGACGCCGACATAGAGGACGACTGGGCACTCGATGGAATGACCAGGTATGAAGAGATCTCTCCGTACTTGGCATTCAAAACGACTGGTGCCAGCGTGCACAAGATTATGGAGGCTGACGCGCCTTCCTAGACGCGATCATGACCGGCAGACGGTTGACGGCCACATAAGTAAGTAAAGTAAACTTTAGACTCACATTTGAAGCTGCAATAATTAGTGAGAGTTCATTTGTTCAGTTCATTAAATATTATTCTGTAAATTTTAAAGCAGGCTTAGTTCTTTCTACAGTTTGCTGTATAGCTGCAGGGAGATAGGTACATCGGTTGGTTCCGCTTGACGTAGCCCAGTGTCTTCTTTGGCACCGTCACTTCTTGCCTGTTGGTGTGACTCGCTGGCATGGAAATCCAGATGATGGGAAACGCTTAAAACTATTAAGAATATCTGTTTCCCTACTACCCAGGAAATTTAAGGAAGAGGTGGAAGCCAAGTTGTGAGGTTTTTTATTGCATGGTTGTCAATAAGTATGTTAATTCGTTCTTGTGAGGTGTGCATTCGTTGGGCTACTTCGGTTACTTTACTTTATTCGAGTACTTCCATCTCGAATATCCTGTAGTAATCGGTTCTTTTTAAATGAGCCTTTGAGCCTCATATCCATCTATAACCAGGGGGAAGACTTTTGATGACGTTTGGAGAGCTTTTGATGAGGTTTGTATGTACAACCTGGTGATGTAGGTTATTGCCAGCCGTTGAGTCCTTCCCATGAGCCTTAAAAATGTGGCTCACCATTGAGTAGCTAAAGTGTATATTATAATATATTTGTAACAAGAAACGGAGGTATGACAGACGGCATTAAAAAAATATATATTAACAATCAGCCAAAGTCGAATCTGTATAAAGGATGTCTCAAAATTCACGCAATAACTATTTTTAGGCCCTGTACCGAAGGTACAAGAGCCTATTGGTTTTGTGCAAATGTATATTATAACAGGTAGAAATAATGGTCGGAGACCCCCCAAAGTTACCACCATTATGGTCTGGAGTGATAGAGTAGTCGATATAGACATGTCCGTCTGTCCGTCCGTATGAACGAAAGGATCTCGGAAACGGTAATAGATAGAGACTTCGTGTTTTTTGCATTCGACTAGGACTGCTCCGAAATTTCACAAGTTTATTTTAAAATTTTGGACCTCCCCCCCTTCCCCATAAAATCACCCCCAAGGGTAAAAATTTCTTCGGCACAAAAAAAAGTAAGTATGCCAGTATAGAGATATCGTCCTTCTTAGCCAAAATCCGAAGTTCATCAAAATCGGATAATAAATGACGATTTTATAAGCAATTGAATTTGAACGACCCCCCTTTTCTTTTCATTCATATTCGCGCAGTGAAAAGTGGTCATGTGTTTGGTCATAAGCTAGGGAAACATTTAATGTGTTTGTTAGGCGAACTGAACTGGTACAGGGCCCCTTACAGTCGGTTACGCCCGACTGAAATTTCCTTACTTGTTTTTTATTGTGAAATCACGGATTTTCATGAACGGTTTGCATAAATACTGCTGAGCTTTGTTGATGCTGCATTGTACACCCTGTCAAGAAGGTATGGGTAACTGACCAATTACTATGTCCTGGGTAGTACTTAGGCAGGCGCATTCTCTTTCAGTTTGGAAACACTGTCCCTTATTATGATGCCAATTTTTAGCGCGACCTGTCATCTAGGTATTTATAGCAGCATTTTAAGATCTCAATAGTGCTTGGCGATTTTTTTAATAAGACTTTGTCATGCCTTTTGGCATGACAAAGTCTGGTTGTAAGTGTATCGAACTCGTACCCCCATGTCTCGTCACTAGTAATTATACGTTCCATGAAGGTGGAATCCGATTTGGCTTGATCCAGCTTGTCTACAGCTTCCAGTTCTCGATACCTTTTTTGATCGACATCCAGCTCCATTGGAGCAAGTCTTGCAGCAACTCGTTACACAGCCAATTAGTCGTGTATAATCTCGTGCGACATCTCCAATACTTGATCAATCTCTCTCAAGCTCACAATGGTTACATTCCGCAATCATTACAATCACCTTATCCACGTTATCGGCCGTCCGAAGCATGTCTTCCGTCTATCCTTGAATGCTTTATACCACTCGTAGTGCGCGTTTTTGACAGAGCAGATTCACCAAAAATCTTTTGCAAATTTTCAATGCATCGGAACACGAAATGCCTTTCGCAACAAAAAATTTTACACAAATGCGTTGATCAATATTTTCACCTAATATAAAAAGCGCCAAGCACTACATTAATATCATCCAATTTATGGAGAACGTTCTTGATTGTTATGTCGTGATATCGAACATCAGTAACTGCTTGACTTGTCTTATTTTCAAAGCAATGTGGTTGAATGACGCGTCCGGTTTGAAATCTGTATCAAACAGTAACATATTGTGAATGTCTTGGGTTTTCGATAAACACATGTGTTTGCTCTTAACTCAAAATGCGTCAATTTTGGCGATTAACAGAGCCATTAATGTTCAAATGAACATCATTGTCAAGTATAAGCTTGGTTCAAAAAACCAGCTGAAGAAGAATATATGCACGATAAGCGGTCCGCAGTACCTAGAACAGATAAACTGACAGGCTCGCCTCCCACTATGTGTGCTTGATATTACCTACCTACAATGGCGGTGCTCGACTTTTTATACTCTGCTTTAGAGGATACACGGTTAGAACCCTCATTATATTGCTGTAACGTGTAACCGCGTTATAATATATTGTCTTTTTTGGCTAAAAATTTTTCTTACTATGGTTTTTTGATCTTAAGATTAATAAAAATCTACATAAAAACGTAGGCAGGGTATTTCGATTATATGAATTTATGACTGTAGTACTTTTACAAGTTTGTTTGATAATTAATTAATCTATTAATGAAGATTGTTCGTGTAATTTGTGCTCTAATCATAATCGTAAAGTTTATACAATCAGTTGACTATCAAAAAAATATAATCAAAATATTGTAAAAAATATCAAAAATTTAATTTTATTTAAAAAAAAATAAATTTAAAGCACAAAGTGCAAACGACAAATAAATTAAACCACTTACATTTAGATCAGATAAGTAAACTAATTTAAGCTGTTTTGACGAAGGCGCCAGCAAACAAAATATTTTTTTTATTCCAGATGGCATATAAGAATGGACGATCCGCCTGAAACTGGAGTGGCATGAGCATCATCCGCGTCATCATGATCATACCAGTAGCGGCAGCTGCTTCTGCACCCTCCTCGTTGACTTCAATACTGGCCTTGTGCAGCACCTGAGATACGAAGATGTTCTCAGAAGATTCCAGCATGTTATCGAATTCGGCTTCATCCGTAAACATTTTCTTGATGCCCAACTGCAGAAGTTAAATTTGTTTTGGTTAATGTTTTTATGCACGTATTACTTTTGTGTCGTCATTTGCGATAAGATAAATTGTCTACCGTATCGCCCCAACAACCATATCGCTAACTTGCGGATAAGTTAAATTTCGCATTTCGACAAAAAAATCGAAACTTTATACAGCTTTAAATTTAAATATGATTATGTAAAAACGTACCTCCTTTAAAATTGAGCTTAATTCGACGGAGTAGTCAATTTTGAACTTGGGAAATTTAACCTGGATCTTCTCCTCGTTGAGTTTGTCAGCCAAGTCAACCAAATTTACAGACTTAAGTTTCTCGGCAAGATCCTTGAGGCCTGTTCGCTCCTGTGGCAGCAGCACAAGCATCGATAGATCAGAGTTCTCGTATGGCATATCCAATGCGGTACAATTTAATTCTTCAAAGAAACCAAAACCGAATTTCGCTTTCTGATTCATGTACGGCACCTTCACCGCCTCCTCCTCGCCAATCCAGAAGTCATCTTCCTCGGTGGCTGCCTCATCGAACTTGTGCAGCCAGTTGCCCTTGAAGTGCAATGCATTCAAGAGTACCAGACGCGTGTTTGCATCAAAACAATCGGACGATACGAGTTCGGTGATTTTGCCGGCAGTCTTGTCGCTGACCCAATCATTGATGTGCGCTGCAGCTGCGACATTATTTTCAAAATTGATCTGCTCACTTTCAGAACGGTAATTCTCTTTAGTGGCCAACGCGTATTCCTCTTTGAAGGAGTAGCCCTCCTTTACGAATATCTTATTGGCAATCTTAACCAAATCGCTGTTTTTGTAATGTTCGAGCACAAACTCGAATGTTTCTGCTACCTCTGGAGGAAAGTTCGATACGAAACGTAGCCCTGTCGCGATTTCATCGGCGGTATCACCTTTGGCGCCCGCGAAGGCCAATGCAATGCACGTCTGTATGGAGAAAGGTGAGAAGACAAGATTCTCCTTGACGCCACCGGCAGCAATGCGATGGAACAGCTCCGTTGTGAAGGTAGAACCACCACGCGCGAATTCCAAATTAAAATCAAACATTTTTGTACGAGTTATTCACACCGTTTTGCTTCTCGTTTGAACACAGAAAAATTTCCGTCTATTGACAGCCGTTGTCTGCACTGGAATGCCATCGAATGGGTCGACGCCCCATGTTAAAGTATTTGCGCCGTCTGCGTCATCTCTTCTTTTCGCACGATTACGTTTCTGTACCCTTTACACATAGTACGTAAAGTATATAAATATGGTCTTAATGTTTGATCAATCAGACAAAAAGATAGGAGACCATATTATTTTTATGCATAAGTATTTATTATTATATATTTTTAGTGTTATCCATGCTACTAGATTTCAGTTTTCATTCAGATGTGGGTTTCGCAACCAAAAAAATCAGTACGAAACTCCTTTTTTTTCAATCCCTATCTACATGAATTTCATAGATGGGGAACAGCAATGTTATGGACAGAAATTTTTCATTCGGCTCATTTGTTGGGTCGCGCTATACGTGAGCCTATTAATCACTCTATTAACCCACCACCCTTTTTAGCTCAACTTAAAATCCGTATATATTGTGAAGGGCATAGAAGATTCTTTACCACCGACGTTAATACTCTTTCTTGTTGTATTTTTGTTTGTTTTCGATATTGTTTTGTTTGTCGAATTTTTGTTATTCTCGATCATACACAAACATCAAAAAAATATATAGAAAGCTTTTATGATTCACAATCTAATCTTATCTCTACAGTTTATTTTGCACTTGCAATATTTGTGGGAACCACTATCGACTATTGGCCTAAAATAGAAATGATTTTGTGAATTAATTGTACAGTAGACGAGTCATTATCTTTCGGAAAGTAGTTTCTAAAAATATATCTCGAATATATTCTTTCAAAGTTTCTACTGTAATAATAGATTAAGAAATCACCAAGTACATAAGCTATTAAAACAGACAGTCAAGTGTGATCGACTTCGAAATACTCTGTACACCCTTAAATTTAATTTAATATGTGGTATATCTATCTTCTGAATCCGTTAAAACATTTTTTTTTTATATTTATATAAGATTCATCAAATTTGCTTCTCTAACTAAACTACGCAAATTTTTTGTAGAGCAACTGAGAGAGAAGTGGTAGGTTTATATGGGTACAAGCCCTTCTACTTTTTACAACATTTGCACTTTTACCCTACGGGGACAGGGTATAAAAACTAGCAGGATAGCTTAACTTTGGTGGAATCGAATGTATATTAACATTCAATACAGTTTCTAGGTTGGAAGTAAGCAACGTTTGTTCTGAGACTATACTTAAAAGTGGGAGGGCCACCTAGTTTCTTTAAGATTTCTCTATTCAAAAAAAAAAAAAAAATAAACTATCTCTTACACAGACAGACATATAGGTGGACGGACTGAAAGACGGACCTGATCAAATCGACCCGTCTCTTCGTAAAAATCATGTATAACTATAATGTATGGCATTTCAACTATGTACGCTGCTTCAAATTTGTTGTTCTTTTCTTTTTTAAGTGGCCTTAAACCGTCGTTCGGTCGTGGCCGCATTTAGGAAGGCGCACCAGCTGATGTAGTACGTAGAAATCTCTCCATACCTGGTCATTCCAACTCGTGCCCAGTCGTCCTTTATTGCATCGACCACCAATCAATTTTGCGCCTCCTATATAAACCATGCATGCTGGAGCTTTTTCATCCATTCGAATGAAGTGACCAGCCCAGTGCATCCGCTGGTATTTTATATGCTGGACTATGTCAATCTCAGCGAATAGCTCATTCAGCTCGCGGTTTATACTGGACCTAAACCCGTCGCCAACTCTAATAGGACCAAAAATCCTGCGGAGAACGATCCTCTAAAAGACTTCCAACGCCGTCTCGTCTAACTCTATCACGGTCCATGCCTCTGCGCCATACAGTAGGACAATGAATATCAGCGTAACGATGATATCAATGTCAACCGCGTACGCGAGCAGCATCACTTCCTTTTGAAAGGTCGAGCCGAACATATTCTGTATGTACGGGAACTGGTGTAGGATCTATGCCATCAGCAGATTAAAAAAATCGCTCGATAGCCCTGCCTGAAACCTATCTTGGAATCAAATGGCTCGGAGAGGTTTTCCCCTCTAGAGTCATAATGAAAAGACGAACGATACCAGTCATTAGGTATGCGTTAATCCGACCATATCTTGGTCTCCTTTTTTCCCGATATCGCTCTTTTACAGCTCGAAATGCTCCCGAGAGCAGAGTTCGCTGATAGAAAGCGTTCTTCTCTGAAGTAGCATTGAGACACTCCTCGTTGTACTAAGAATTAATCACAGGTTTTGTATAACCAATGACCTCCTTAGCAGCCCTGTCCATGAAGCAGGTAATATACTTTCACTGCTCACATATATCTTGAGAAGACGGAAAGGTTTCCCTGAGCAGTCGGGAGAGTATGATCGAGAAAGCTTCGGCGTTCAATGTGCACAAATGCCCAACATGCAAACATATCCCATATTTTATGGGGTGTCCTTCATTAAGACATTGTGAACATTGTAGCTAATTATACTCTGTGTAAAACATGAAAAATTGTCGAGATGCTCTACTAACACGAGTTTAGTTCCACCAATTCTTCTCTAAGTTGAGAACTATTCTTACACAGATATGCGGACAAACAAATACGGTTGACATAGCAAATATACATATTCCCTGCTACACATAATTTTTTGCACAGCACAAACAATCAAATAAAAAAACGTCTTGACAAGGTAAAAACCAGGTCAAATCAAATTTGTGCCAAAGATTTAATTGTAATATGCAATTGAGCCTTCTTCATGTTACGAGGTATCGTTTAACTATCTGGGTCCGTGTGGGATATTTTGTTCGTAAGTAACGGGTGCGCCATATAGAGCTTCGGTATAGAAACACTGAATAGCTTTAACGTTCGTGAAGCGATTGCCTTGTGTAGGTACGTTTTAAAAACGTCAATTCAGTACAATTTGAGCAATGAATAACTTAACAACCATCATCGGCCCTTACTTCTTCAAAGAAGGCGAAACAGTCGACGGCAAGCGATATCGGTGGATGCTGGCGCACATTGTATGCCCGGAGATGCGTCGAAAGGGTCTAGAAAACTTCTGGTTTCAACAGGACGGGGACCCATGTCACACAGCAATCGATACAATGGAGTTTTTGCAGCGAAAATTCGACTGGCCGCCGCGTTCGCCGGATTTGTGGGGTTATCTGAAGAGCAAAGTGTACATGAGCAAGCCCAAGACAATCACAGAGCTCAAGGAGAGTATTCGCACCGAAATGGCCAATATATCGGCCGATATGCTCGAGAAAGTCATGGAAAATGCACGAAAAAGGACACTTTTTGCCATCAAGAACAAAGGTGGCCATTTGGTCGATATTGTATTCAAAAACTAACTCAAATGAATTGTAAAGGATCAATCTAAATAAACATAAAACATTTTCCATGAATTTTTGTTTTTTTCCAAAGTTATTCAATATTTTCATACCGAAGCTCGATATGGCGCACCCGTTATCAAAGTAAGTTACACAAAATTTAAAGTTTCTAGCTAAAACTAAAACAAGTTCAAAATTTGTTCATACCTATATCTAGAAAGCAGTACAGATATGCTTGGGGCTACTTGGTGGGCCGAACTGGACTTATGTGGAATATTTTACTAAGATTAAAACAAGATACACCAATAATAAAATTTTGTATAAAAAGTTGTGGAGGGTTTAAATATCCAAACTTCAAAGCTTTACTTCCACGTTTTAAATGTTTATGCGGATATATTGACGGACATGTCTATGTCAACTCTACTTTTGTGGCTGATCAAGAATACATATACTTTGCACAAACTTAATATAGCCTTTTACCCTACGGGTACAGGGTATAAAAATATTAAAAGCTTTTCAAGACAAAAACCTCAAGTTTTTTTGTATTAACTTGTATCAAATAAATTTAAATAGAATAAGAAAAAAAAGTTAACTTCGGTAGAACCGAAACTTTAATACTCTACACACATGCCTTTAGCTATTTAGGTATAAACTAGTTATATCTATAAATTAAACACGAAATAATCGTTTGATTGTTTTTTTAATTAAAAGGTTTTCAAAACGAACAGGGCAAAATGTCTGGTGACGAATTATGGGAATGCGTCCGCGCACTTAATTTTGTTTTTCACACAAAATTTAATACAGATTTTTTGATCCATTTTTTGGAATAGACAAAAAGTAGAATGGTTTGTTGTCTAAAACTTTTCGATTGATAAAATTTGGTACATGCATACAAGTATGTAAAGGGCACTAAAAATATAAGGTCCTCTAGAAAAATGCTCCCATATGAGGGACAAATATAAATTTACCCTTAATAGAATTTTCTTCTGTTAACAAACTCAATTTATAGAATGCACAGATTAAGATTTCGGAAGCTACGAGCAATTTACAATTTACAATTATTATTATTATTATTTTTTTTTTAGAACTACACCACACTGAAAGCATTTTGCAAACTCATTAAATAATTCGACCAACAAATATGCAAATTGCAAACAAAACCAGAAGGCAGAATATGGAATAATTTGTCATTTCAACACAAACCGCAACAATCAAATAAAACATGAAATGAACAATTGCTTTTGATTAAACAAAAGTAGCGACTATCAAATCAAATAAATTAGTTGAAATGAGGGTGGCGTACAAAACACAGAACCAAATACTCACATACACATACAAATATGAATATAAATTATTTTACTGAAATCAAAACCGCAAAATGCACAAACAGATACAAGATACAGATACATCACATACGTATCACAGTGCGTTGCTCGGTGACAGTAGAGAGTAGAGTGAGTGAAATAATTTGCTGTCATATGTAGTTGTCATAATTGCGATATTGTGGGAGAGTCAGAAGGGGATCGTCAAGAGTTCAAGTGGTCTGCGATTTCAATTAAATGCATTTGCAAGGTTCTATAATCGAAATTTCCCTTTAACCCCTAATTTGTCAGAAGATTTGCTGGAATAAGAAACATAAATGGCATACTTTATCACTATGCCGGTACCAATGACAGCAACCGTGAAGACTTATGTAGGCCTGTTTTGAGTTATGCAGTTTAAAAATCCTTTTGTCTATAAATATGAATTTGTTTGTTTCACTTCACATTCGTTCCGGCAATAAGTTTTACTCGGCTCACTCAACAGGACATGTTAGCAGGCTGTGGCCAGAGCCAGAGTTTGGTGTTGAATGTGCACCCAGGGCAATTTGTTCTGCTTTCAATATTTCAGGTTTAGCGTACGATATTTATCTCACTCCGACATCATTTCGCATGTCTTTGGATAATACGTCAATGACTGCGGGTTGTCTATTATTTTGTTTATGTTTGCTATTCGTTCGGTCGTTGCTTCGTTTTTTCCCCGAAATAAAAAACAGCTCTCAATGTTGCCCCTTGCCACTGCTTTTATTTATTTATGCATCGATTTTTTGCCGTCTGATATAGCAACATTTAATGATGAATTTGAGTTGTGGTTTATTTTGAAATAGCAAATTAAAACAATTTTGTTCTATCAAAATCAATTTGTGGCAAGTTGCGTTTTAATATATATTAATCGATTGACAAAAAACCTACCTTAAGTTTACAATACAATACATATTTTCACAAAACTTATTCACACTCAATGGGCATGGGGAAACATATTGAAAGAGGCATTCCCAGCAGTAATATAGAATGCATTGTACGCTGTTTGAAAGCTCGAGATCTCGGAAACTATCACATGCAGATAATGAATCCGCAAAAACGAACTGGAAACGTCTCTACGAACGCTGCTCCACATCGAACAAAACTGAGAAGAAAGGAACTGTTGAAATTACATCAGATAATGGTAAAAGGCTACTTGTTTACGCTTTTAGCCGGAACATAGCACCAGATTTCAATATCTTAACAGACACTAGACTACAAATGTTACAATTGACGGATGGCACACATCCAGCGTGTTGCGTGTTCAACATGCGTACGTCGCGAGCTTCCAATATTGATTTGGACCACTATATTGTTGCAGCCAATGTACTCATTATGTTGAGTATGGCCCTTGCCGCACTTCCCAATACACAATGCAAGTTAGAAGTCGGAAATTGCAATTCACAATATACTGCCGAACCATTGTCAGTCACTCTCTCCCGACTGAACTGAGAAACGTCTCCGTCTTCCATGGATAGGGCTGCCTGGGAAGAGCCTGGTTACGTCAGACCTATAATTAACTCCGTATATGACGTGGGAGACTGTTGCAATGTTACTTCAGAGAAGAACGTCGCCTGTCTAAGAACTCTGCAGTCTGAGGTCATCACAGCTGTTGGAGAGTCTTTCGAAAAGAATAAAATGTCACATAAAGGGAGCTTCAATATTTTGAGAGGTTATGCGATACAAACTCTGTCAAAAAGTCTGGCCGGAGTTACTTTCTGCAAATCGGAAACGGAAGTTTGGTTGTATATGCACAAAAAACACTAACCTAATTGTAGGAGATGATAGACACTATTCCGCGATAGATACTGAAACAACCAGTTAATTATGGCATTATTGTAGACCCACCGGACTATAATAATGACGATTTAGTTATTAAAAAGCAGAAAAATAATAAACATACAGGCTCCGATAAGCTGCGTTATTCAAGACCGGCCTCGAAGAGTTGATTAGAAGTATGCACCAACTTTTATGCAAGATATGGTCCTATCACTAAGCAAAGAGACGCCACTGTTTGCGCTAACTACGAATAAGTATCCTTTCCATCGGATATAAGGTTTTGTCGTCCGTATTGTCTAATAGACTGAAGCCATATACGGATTCACTGATAGGACAATATCAGTGTCACTTTAGACCAAAAAGGTCGAATATATGCTATTTTGGACTGAGCAATCAAATTAGAAGTAAAGCCCTTTTTCGGAAGACGACACCCAAATTTAATTGGAAAACGCTGATATATAGGACGACCGGCCACGCGTTTGAATGACCAGGTGTGGGAGATCACTCCGTACTAGGCATTCAAAACAACTGCCGCCAGTGCGCACATGACTACAGCAGCTGGTGCGCTTTCCTGGATGCGGTCATGACCAGTCGACGTTTGAAGGCCAGCAAATTAAAATTAAGTACAGTAAGTATTCTGTCCGGTATGAAGCGCAGATCGCGATCCATAATATTTTTAAATTAATATACCAATATAAATTTAAGAATTTGGTGGGTGATTGTGATAACCGTTAGTCTAAGGGACGAGTCACTGGAGGTTGAGCGCCCTGGGAGAGAGAGAGTGCGATGAGTGGGTGCGAATGCTACGGTGATAGAAGCTAACAGCAGGTATCAGGACAATCTATAGTCACTAGACACATCTTGTCTTGGTCTCATAAAAGAGAACCGTAAATGGTTGCATAGCAGAGCAAGTAGTATGCCATGATACATCAAATACTGTAAAGTTAGATTTGAAAAATTTCTTTCTCGGCTATACCTCTTTACCTTTACAAGAGGAAGAGAAGGAGGGGGGGGGGGGCGTAGCAACGCAAGTCGCGTCCGCTAGTAAAAAATAAATTATAATAAAAAAATAACAAGTAACAAATACTTAATACTAGACGTTCTTCAAAAATGTGAACATAATATAATGTATGTCCGCCACCACGTACGGTTGATCCGTCGGACATAGCTACATCGTCTCGTATTTTGATGCTGATCAAGAATGTAAAGGTATGGTATCTCTCCTTCTATCTGAGTTTCAATGGTAACTCAAGGACAGGGTGTAAAAACCGGCGGTGACACGCTCTCAAGTTAAAACAAGTAAGGAAATACAGTCGGGCGTAACCGACTGTAAGAGGCCCTGTACCAGTTCAGGTCGCCTAACAAACATATTAAATGTTTCCCGAGCTTATGACCAAACACATGACCACTTCTCACTGCGCGAATATGAATGAAAAGAAAAGGGGGGTTGTTCAAATTCAATTGCTTATAATATCGCCATTTATTATCCGATTTTGATGAACTTTTTGGATTTGTGCTTAGAGAGACGTTATCTCTATATTGGTACACTCAATTTTTTTTGTGCCGAAGAAATTTTCACCCTAAGGGGTGATTTTATGGGGAAGGGGGGGAGGGGCAAAATTTCAAAATAAACTTGTGAAATTCCGGAGCAATTCTAGTCGAATGCAAAAAACACGAAGTCTCTATCTATTACCGTTTCCGAGATCCTTTCGTTCATACAGACGGACAGACGGACGGACGGACAGACGGACAGACGGACATGGCTATATCGACTCCTCTTTCATTCCTGACCATAATGGTGGTAACTTTGGGGGGTCTCCGACCATTATTTCTACCTGTTACATACATTTGCTCAAACCCAATAGGCTCTTGTACCTTCGGTACAGGGCCTAACAACAAGTCTATTTTTGATTGCAGGATGGTATATCGAAGAAAAGTATAACGAATAATGCGAAAGTGTAACTGGAAATATGAAAGGTGCCAAGACTTTTTTGTGGTGCTCAAATTATAATAAAGTTTAAAGTGTAAATAATTTTAAAATTAATAATTTTTCACATATTTTTTAGACAAAAATTGTGTGTGTCATTTGTTTTTTGGTATGATTTCAGATGGTTTATTTTTTTTTAATTCCTTTATACTTTTAATAGTTTAACTCCTTTAAGATTCCAAAGTAACTTAAAGTATTACTCCTAGTGGGAGCATAGGGCGAGATGGTGATGGTTTATAATTAACCTTAATAAACAAGTTTTATATAGTTTATATATATGAAGGAAAAATTTACAAAAAAGTCATTGAGTTGATCAATAATATAAGTACAATATTTCTAGTATTAATTATATCTCCTATAATACGTTACAAATTCTATAACCATCTTACAATTCTATTTCCACATAAAAGATGGATTCAAATCAATTACTCCGTCCGTTTGTAGTATTGTAATGTTTCATTAGAAATTCTATTTTTCTTGCGTTTGCTATTAACTATTTTTTTTATATTTATCATAATATTTATCTACAATGCGCTTTTGGTTTCACAAATCCATCAAAACTTTAATGAAACAATTGTTTGATTTGTGTTTTACAAATTGGCTGTGATAAAATTTGTGTTAATTTTTGATTTGAAGTAATGATTCCAAATCAAAAACAATTTTATTTAACACTCCGGTAAACAAATTGCTTTTTGGGCTTACACAAATGCACGGCAATCAGCTAAACAATTACGACAAAATTAAGTACG
The DNA here is from genome assembly GCA_035044805.1 of Leucophenga maculata. Classification (NCBI taxonomy): domain Eukaryota; kingdom Metazoa; phylum Arthropoda; class Insecta; order Diptera; family Drosophilidae; genus Leucophenga; species Leucophenga maculata. The sequence continues at coordinate 51,985 of JAWNNP010002849.1, read as the reverse complement.
AACCGCCTTCATCTTCTTGAATATTTTTCAACTAAAAAATCGACAGGTGTTTTTCTTCTCACTCGAAGGTTTCTTGATAAAATTTATATTGTTTAAAAACAAACATTTTTCAAATGAGTCAAAAGAAACCAAAAAGAAATGAAGTACAATGAACATCTTTAAAAAAAAAAGAAGAAACGACAGCCAAATACTTGAGAGTCCCTTCAGTCGAATGACTTAACGAGCAAACTGGACAGAGTTGAAAATCAATTTATTTTAGGCTCGAAAGACTTAAACACAAACACATGAAAAAAAGACGTTTGTCTTGCGTTGAAGTGATGTGTAGAGGCATCAAGTGAAGTGAGGCAATATTTTAAAATTAATTAATCAAGAGAATGAGCAAAGGCTGAAACAAAACCTGGTTACACGAAAGGAGCTCTTCAGTACAACAACGCCCAAGTTGGCCCTAGGGCAACCAGAGGTTATTTTGGGCTAATTAAATGATTGATGCTGCCAGTTGTGTCTGAGTCTTGCTCGGAATTTCGTTCAAGTTAAATACGCACAAAAGTGCTAAAAAGCGTTCAAAATAACGAACAAATTCTGAGTTCGTGTGCGCACATCTGAGATCTTGCAATGCGGCGCGAGCCATGTTGCGAGCATGTTGCAATAGTAGGCGGTAACCCCATAATTTGAAGCGTCAAAGGGCGGACAGTTCGCCGGAGTCTTCGGCGGTGTACGCTTAGTAGCTTTATTAAGCGTGCGTTTATAAATCGTGGCCGTTTAGTTTCAGCACCTAAGGGCTTCCGAGTTTCAACAGACCAACGCCCTTAAAACAATTACAAACTATTTAATAGCTATCATTACAAGTTAATTGAATAACAAAGTTAAATTCACACGCTGAATTGGTGTCATTCCAATTATCTTGTTCAGACACCCACATGTTCACAACTAAAGAACCTATTTCGATATCGATATCTAATGTTACGCTCATGCCTTGCCTCGTATCAAACATTGTTCCGGTGATGACAAAACTGTAGTTAATTGCATTAGAAACTAAATACCGGCAAAATAGTCAAGATAGTCACATACGGAGACAGTTAAACAGATACCATGACACTTGTACGACAAATTACCCAATGCATTTGCGCAGGCGCAGCTCAAGTCAAGCGCACCGAACCAACGCCATTTCACATCTATCCGCTCTACTCCACTCGAAGCCACTCCACAGTGCAACTGCAGCTGAGGCCGCCGTGTCAAGCGTTGGAACGTGCGCGCATGTCGCTTGTCTGTAATGTGACACCCGAGGGAAATTTATAACCCGTCTGCGGCGTAGAGCCAGTCATCATTGTGTCAGTGGATGTCTCTAGTTAAACATTTGATGTGTAAGTTTATGGCAAAAGCAATAACAACATAAGTGTTAAATCATAATTTCAATATACTCGTACAATGCTCGCTATTTAATGAGGCTTATTATAGTCTTCATGTGAATAGTATATAAAATTTATCATAAAGGTTTATATACTCTATTGAAATGCCCCATGGAATTCAGCTTTTAGAAAATGTTTCAATTGAAATTAATTTCTACTTGAAGTTTGTTTTGGGTACTTTTTATGGATAAGTGTGTTAAACAGTACTTGATTAGCGTGTTACGCATATTATACAAATCGATCGCCCTATTTAAGAGCTAACTTACATAGATATATACATGTGCATATATAGTAAAAGGATGTATAAAATCTTTACCTCAAGTGATTTTGTACTGTAATCTAAGAGGCAATGAAATAATAAGTTTGTGCGAATGTATGTAACAGGAGAATGAGGCTTCGCTGACCTCATAATGGCAGAACATATAAAGTTCTTTAAAAGCTAAGTCATGCTCGAAAATGAGATGTCACAATTTTTGCCTGTTTGTCCATATAATAAAGTGGAGGTCTCAGAACCTAAATTTTCAAGCAGCTTGTTTAAATGAAGCTTCGTGGATGCCACGCTAACTGTACTAAAATAGCTTCTAATATGCACATTTAATCCAACTAGAAAGACATTTTTTTTATCTCTTTTAATTTTAATTTACTTAATCACTTCTCAATTTAATTTTAAGCTAAAATTAGTTTTTAATGAAATTATGTATTTAAAAATTTATTTTTATACTAGCTTTTTACCCGCGACTACGTCCGCGGATCTTCCGATACAAAGTAGCATATCTAATTACTTTTCTTTTTTTGCCTCATTTCTGAAACTATACGGGGGGTGGTGTACCGCCCCTCTAATTTTGACCAAACATAACCCGTTTACTTCTCATGATCCTCTTAACATGTATACCAAATTTCATCTCTGTACCTTAAATGGATGCAAAGATATGACAAATTTTGATTATCGCTAATAGGGGTTAGGGGGGCAACACCCCCTCCGATTTTGTCCAAACTTAACACGTTGACTTCTCCTCATCCTCTTAACATGTATACCAAATTTTATTTCTGTACCCTAAATGGATGCAAGGATATGACAAATTTTGATTGTCGCTTATATGGGGGGTGGGGCAACGTCCCCTCCGATTTTGTCCCAACTTAACAGGTTGACTTCTCCTCATCCTCTTAACATGTATACCAAATTTTATTTCTGTACCTTAAATGGATGCAAAGATATGACAAATTTTCATTATCGCTTATATGGGGGGTGGGGCAACGCCCCCACCGATTTTGTCAAAACATAGCCTATGTTCTTTTCCATCATCCCATCTATCTCTATTCCAAAATTCAGACGAATTGGTTGAGCGGTTTAGCCGTAAGAGAGGAACATCCATACATACATCCATACATCCATACAAACTTTTGCATTTATAATATTAGTAGGATAAAGATATAGATATGAATTTTAGCAGGCTAGATCATTTACTTTGAGAAATATGTACATAATTTTATCAATGAGAAGAGTGAAAAATAATTGCAACAACTTTGAACATCAAATGTGAAGAGCAATGGAGACACGTGTTTCGATTTCAGCTTAATAAAAATGCTTATATAAATGACTTCTGTCCTTCTAAAATTTAGTTGAGGTAACCTATGGAGGCCTCAACTCTATATAGATACTAGGTGCGGCCAACATAATGTATATTGTGTCTATGTGTCGTACATTCCCTATAGACAGCCAAACAGTCCCCAAAAGCGGATGGCTGGCTTGTATATGGACTACCCTTTATAAGGTTAGTTGAATTTTTAATTAGTTAAACGTTTTTTTAATAGAGAATATGATGTGTCTCGCCTCCTTATGTCTGTTACATACATTTGGACAAGCGTGTTTTAGCTTATATGAACTGGATGAGTATCGTAGAGAGGTTCTTGATATCATATTTTTCAGATTATGTGTGTATTGAATTTTAAATTTCGGAAAACCCTTCCAAACCCAAATCTCGGTAATCTGAAATAAATACATTGGGGAACTATAAAATACTAATTAGAAAAATTCGTCTTAACATTTGCATTTTATAGATGAACGCCGCTGACGAAGACTTGCCCTAATAAAGGTGGTGAAATGAATTAAAAGATTTTCGTAAGATATGTAGGTCCTTCTTTAACAGAGTGAAAGATATTATTAAAGACGAAAGATGATCAACATATGAAACAATACTCATACAGTTTAGGGAAGCAGTGAGATTAAATCAGCTGTGGACGCTTGGAAACACAGAAAAATTCTATCCACAACCCCACACTCCATGTTTTTAATAGTCGTATACAGTTTGGACGGAATGTAGAAAAGAAATTCTTTCATTTCTTATGGACACCCATTTCAAATGGGTGTAGCCTCGTAGTTAGGATGAAAATAGTAGGAGTTTCTGAATTAAGTCAAATGAGACAAGCCCAGCTATAAACACACTTGAACTATTCATTTGAACATTTCCAATTTATGTAGAAAGTTTAAGATAATTAAGGTATCAAAAAGTAGGAAAACTCTCCCACTCATCGTGCAAGTACTTTCGAACGATAAGCACCTATTCCTTCTTGACTTTAAAAATATTGGTTTACAATTTCGTAAGACACTGAAACAGAACAAACCTCCATATTAATTCTGCATATACAAGGTTCAATAATTGATATCCTTATTAAGGCAGTCACATGAGCTATAAAAGATTTGAGGATAAAGCATTGAATTGTAGGGCTTATTTGCCAGATACTTAAATATGGGCCAGTAGACTCTTATATAGAGGAAGCATGACACAAGGTGGTATCCTCTCACCATATCTATGGATTTTGGCGGTTAATAAATTGCTCAAAATCATGTAGGGCCCATGCTTTAGAGTGGTCGCCTACGCAGACGATGTAGTTTTCTGTTTCCAATAAGAAATTCCTTGATTCCTTGTACCACCTAATGCAAACGACTGTTCAGAAACTGTTCTTATGTGCAACCTCCTATGGTTAAGGTGTTAAGGTGTCTAATACAGAACTTGTACTATTTACTAGTATCTTTCAACCTAAATTTCATATTTAGTAACACAGCGAAATTTGTGAGGATAAAAATTGACTATGATATAAAACCCATTGAGAACCGTTGCTCTATTTGCATGCAAAAGAGCCATCGGTGTTAGATGGGACCTCTCTATCAATTGTCCACTTGATTTACAAGGTGGGTGAGAAGTAACCTCCTTGGGATTGAAAAAAACGATTTTAAACATATTTTAGATCAATACACTTATCCCAGCGATTTTCCAACTTTTTGATACCATTCGAAAAGTAATTCTCTGGAAGGTCTGCAAATTGCTTCTCCGCGGCGTGGATGAACTCCTCGCCCGAGCTAAATTTTTTATTAATGATCCATCTTTTGAGGTTTGGGAGAAGATAATTGGACCAAATCAGGCGAATGATGTGGATGAGAAAGCAATTGGATCCATAAATCGTTCATTTTAGACATGGATGCGATGCTCTTGTGGGCCGGCGCATTGTCTTCCAAAAACAAAATTTTGTCGCTTCATGTGAAGCCGTTTCGCAACGATTTGGCTCCAATAATGCTCAGTAATACTCGATGTTGATAGTTTTTCCTTTTTCGAGGTAGCCCACGAAGAGTATGCCATGACCATCCAAGAAAACGGATGCCATGACCTTTCCGGCCACCACGAAACTCTCGAAACTAATATTTCACGCTGTAATCTGAAGGAGCATTAGCCCAAAAATATTTATCCAATTTTTCATAAGGATCTTAAAATTCCCTTTGTTAAAGCATCTTAACAAAAAGCATCTCATTGCATTGCTAAGCTCTTTATAACCCATTTTTTGGGTCCCAGCCATATAGATTTTAAAGACTAAACATAAACCTTGATCGGAATCGATAGCTCTTTGTGATACGCCGTTAGACACGGTGCCAATACGAACGACTTAATGTCGTTGTCGTTATGAAGAGATGGTGGAGCCTAGCACCTCTTCTGCATTTGACAGACCTTAAGTAGAAGAGAACTTGTCTGTCTGACGAACTATTTTCTATGTGGTCCATAGTATATGACTCAACTTGTGAAATATCTGTAGAGTCTGGAATCTTATTTGTGTTAAATATTCAAATGAAGAAATCTATGTAAATACTTTTTTTACTCTAACTCAGAAACTTTTCGGGACATATTGGATGAGATACATTAATACTATTTCAGCGTGCAGTATCGTTTTTCGAAGTTAAAGCAACAGCTCCAAATATTCTGTTTAGCTACACAACGAGTTTAATTAAGATTCGACAAGAGTTCAGCCCACTTTTTTTCTTTCAATAAAAAGAACGCTCATTAATTTTTGTCAAAAGTTTATTTGAATACAAACGACACATCTCCAAGTAAAATTAATTAAAGCACAAATAAGCATAAAAAATATGTTTAGCCTTCAATTCTACACTCGAAAAAGGGCACATTTATAGAGGATGGCAAAGACTTATCCAGTTTATCATAATGTTTTACACTTATGAAATATAAAGGAAGAAAAAATTGGAATGTAACAAGAAAAAAGTGGTCTGGATAAAAGGGACGGGGAGACAACATACAACAAAAACAACTAAAATTATACAAAAACTAAAAATCCAACGATGTCATTAATTTACGCATAAAATTTTATAATTTATGACAACTAAAGGTGAAGCTGGAGCGGAGCAGGCGAAATCGAAAATTCAGCTTAAGTCCGAATTCAAATTGAAGAATATTATGGACTGACTCACCCAATGGTCTGGGAATCAATACATGATAGTTTTGTCTTCTTTGTCAGACAACATATGAGCGAAAGAGAAAGCGAGTGAAAAAAAATTAAGATGAAGTCTTGTTGGAGTTGGAGACGCGTATATAATTATGTCTACGCATAAAAATCACATAAATTTGTACAACAAGAGCAACCCAAAAGAACTTGTACCGATGTCATTTGAATATGAGTGCGAAGGAGGAGTGGAAAGTTGCTGGGGAACCATAATAAATGATGGCGCTCGAAAATTCAAACAAACAAATCTGGAATCGAACATAGTCAATTTGCGTCCAGTTGGAAGCGCCATTCAAAATTTAAATTGTCAAAGACACAAAACTCTGTTGAGTTGTATCAAGTGAGATCTTTTATCTGTCCGTACAAATCTGCTGCTTTTGGTCGATAAAGATCGAATGCGGTAATGAATGCAAGATCGATTGAAATGCGGAATGATTGTTTCGGCTGAGAAAACTGCCTCAAGTTGATGCGCGAGTTAAGCTGCAGCACTCGACTTAGTATGTCCCCCTCTGAGTGTTTTTAAAGCTTTTGGATTTTGAGTTTTGGTTTATGAATGAATAAGTGAATTCTTCAGTGGGTTTTTTTATGTTTGGTTCAATACTTTTCTTTTTCTCTCGCACAAATCGTTAAAAAGTCGCTCGAATCGTTTAGCTTAAATCATTTGCATCATTAATATTTATTTTTGGTGCATTTATAAAAAAAAATGTTTTGTTCTTCATGCGCCATGTAGCGCCACTAAAAATGTCAATTATAATTTAGAATCGCTGATACCGTACACAAGATCAGCTTTAGTTAGGATTATTAATAATGCGATTGATTAATGGCTGAGTTTTATGTTTTGCATATAAAGAAGTGCTGCAACGAGAAAATTCTGAAGCATTTATTAGTGATAAACTTACAATAATGATTAATTGTAAAGACAGGTAAATAAATGTTAAATTGTTTGAAAGCTCTTTACTTAGTTTGTTTTTCTAAATGATTTTATTAACTGGCTTTCTTCTTTGTTACTTTGTTTGTTTGTCTTTTCGGTACAAATCTTAGAATACGATTTTACTTGATTCCTATTGATCAAGATCAGTTGAAAAATCAGTTGACATGCGCGTGTAGATTAGAGTAGAATCAGAGTAGAGTAGAATGCTACAGTTACAATAGATCAGAGTAGAATCAGAGTAGAGTAGAATGCTACAGTTGCAATATCGGTTGCAACTGCTCTTTTATATTAAAGACCTTAACCAGTGCAGTAAAGGTTGCTATTTTCAGTGCTAGTAGCAATTATAATTGCTCCTCTTTTAAGCATAAAAGATCATTGCTGGCTGGATTATAGAGATATTTCATTTTAATTAGCATTTGCGGATAGAGCCGCCAACCGACAAAATACAGAATTGGAAACTTTTTCATGGCATGTTGTGCAAATTCGGACAATGTCAAATATTCAGATCGGATTTAGTTCAAATAAACGCAGTTTTGATCAATAACTTGTTGCCAACGAGATTCCAACTTCATTATGCTCCGCTCATAAAAGCTTGCTTCGCTATTGGCAAAAAAAGTGAGACAGTCGTTTTTCGCAACTTCTCGCCAGCTAAATCGTTCGACATTGACAGGAAGAGATGGTAATCCGATGGTGCCAGGTCCGGACTATGGGGTGGATGCATAAGGACCTCCCATCCGAACTCCCTGGCGTGTGTGGTCTGGAGTTGTCCTGATGGAATACAATTCCTCTCCTATTGGCCGAAGATGGCCGTTTCTGGGCGATTGCTGTCTTCAAGCGGTCCAGTTGATCACAGTAGAGGAACGAATTGAGCGTGTGGACATAGCGGAGCAGCTCATAGTAGAGGATTCCCTGAAAATCCCAACAAACACAGAGCAAAACCTTTCTGTCCATCAATCCGTGCTTGGCAATCTTTTGAGCCACTTCGCCACCCTTCACCCACAACTGTTTGCGCTTCACGTTGTCATAAGTTATCCTTTTTTCATCGCCAGTCACCATTCGCTTTAGAAACGGGTCGATTTTGTTGCGATTCAGCAACGATTCGCAGATGGAAATTCGGTCTATGAGGTGTTTTGGTGTCAATTCGTGTGTCACCCAAATATCGAGTTTTTTGTGTAGCCAAGCTTCTTCAAATGCCTTGGAAGGGTCATATGACTGATATTCATTGTACGGCTGCTATGGCGGTTTATCTCGATCTCTTCCTTGATTTTATCGACTTCTTCGACGACAGGTCTTCCGAGCGTGGAGCATCTTCCACTTCCTCCACATTAGAACGGAACCGAGTGAACCATTGTTGTGCTACGCGAATTGAACAAGTATCTGCCCCGTAAACATAAAAAAATTTCTTTAGTAAAATATGGCGAATTTCTTCCTTCGAGACCTCCATGTTCGACGCGCTGTAGCTCATAACTGAATTGTCCAAGCGCAATGCTGTCCAAAGAGCGTAGTACTAGACTCACCTCACATTTCAAACGCCGTAAAGTATGCCCCCATACGACAAATACTTAACGAGAAGAAATACTTTCCTCTGAGAAGTTCACGCAATGCTGAGTGGACGTCCAGGTTATGCGAACGCGACCTAAACTCAGGCGTTGCGATTTTCTAAAGGATGGCTTCTGCTTAATTTTTTGTCTATTTATAGTCCAGTTAAATTAGGGTTTAACCTCGAAAATAAACGGACCAAGCTGAATTTTTGTACAAATATATGTGGTCTCATAAAATGATATTCAAGGTCAACGGCTACGAAAATCAGGTTTTTGAAAAAATTTCGTTTCCTTTTGCCTCAAATCGTTTTTGCATTTATTATAAAAGGTGTGTAGTATAATTTCTCTATAGATTTCATCTGTATCAATTTTTTGTACTTCCAACCGTTTTTGAGATAGAACACGAAGAGTTCGGACCGCTCAGGCATGCATGCCATAGCGGAAGGTCAACCGCCAATCCCAATCCATAATACGGGTTTTTTATTTAATTATTCGATAAATACGTTTTTTTTTTTTTAATTTTTGTTTATTTATTGGATCTTGTCTTTAGAGATTAACAATAATTTCTCAAATCTTAAAATATAATTGTATAATACTGAGCTTCCGGATAGAGACAAATGTAGTAACAGTGGCCCTAAGTTACATAAAGGGCCTGGGAGGCTATTTCATCTGAGCCGTATTTAGTAATTGTATAGGGTAAGAGATCTTGCGAACGGATTCGGGAGAGAATTCAGTTTACATTCATAGTTCTCCTTGAAGCGATCTATTTGAGTTTTAACAGTTACGATGTTTAGATTATTACGAATGTTAGTATTGCGAATATTCCAAGGTGCACTTGTTATTTATAGTTTTAAGTATTTTCAATTGAGCTCTTTGAACTACAAGTATATCCAGATTGCTGATACTTGCATTGACAAATAATTGTCAGTCATACGTCTAAATAGGTTTTATTACAGAGTTGTAAAGCAGAAGTTTGTTGTCCAAGCTTAAGGAGGACCGCCAATTGTGTTTTCTTGGCTCCAATATGTTTACGAGATGAACGACAACATTGTCCTGTGGGATTACAATGTTGTTAAGAGTCAGTGTTGGACAATTATCACGGTTTAACGTGAATGTTACGTGTTGGTTTTTTTGCTCATTGACTTTTATACGTCAGTTGGTGAGCCTCGAGTAGATTGAGCTTGTCTGCTAGTCGTCTAGTGGCTTTCATTGGATATCGAAATCGACCTAAGATTGCTGTGTTATCAGCGAGTGTGAATGCTAAGAGTCTGTGATCCATTGGTATGTCAGATGTTAACCGAATATATAACATAGGGCTGAAAACGGTCCTTTGAGGTACAACAGCTTTAATTTAAGACTCCTGTGCTATGTAGTCATTCTGTCGTACTTTGAATAATCTTTTGCTGAGATATAATTTTTTTTGCGTATTTTGGGTGTGCTTGTATCCGTCGAGCCAAACGCGTTCAAATGCTTGCATCTTATTTGCATCACATTATGACTTAAACGATCAAAAGGGTTTTAATTTAAAAATTTTACCTGCGTAACTTCTATTGTTTAAAATTGACCTGCCTACTCATACATTTTTATGGTACGCAGGTGGTATTTGTTTTTATTTTAAACCAATGGCTACAATAATAGTTATAAAATAGCAATAAATAAATAATCGATTTATTTTACTTTCCATTCATAACTTTGAATTATAAAATTTGTTACCTGCGAGTTTTTGCAATTACATCTTATAAGTGCATCACACGGATGAGTTTGAAAAAGGACATTACAAAGGTTAAAGGTGAACAAGTTTAAAAGATTCGTTTTCGCAAAGGAGTATCTGAACAAGCCATTAGAAAAGACAATTTGCGTGGTCACTACTCTTTGAAACGAGATAGCCTCAATGGTCCTTAAAAAAATAGTTATTTCGCGGATTCGTGATTGACCTTGCGCTATGGCATGTATGGCTGAGAGCTCTTTACTTTTCGAGCTCAATCTCAAAAATGTTTAAAAGTATAAAAAATTAGTAAAGGTCCTTTGACCTTGAATATCTAAAGAAGCTAAAACGATATTTTATAAGAGTGAATTTGTTGATATTTCACATTATTATCAAATTTTTTTTGGCTGTTTCTATTAAATATCAGTTTTATGCGCTACAAACTTTCCTACAAATTAAAAATACCATTTCATTTTATTTGTAATGACAATCTTATTTCCATCTACAACAAAAATTGCACACTGCAACAAATATTCGATGCAAAGTGTTTTCGAGTAGCTTGAAATCCTATTTAAAAATCAAACACCGACTGTGTGCGCTTACGCCTACGACACGCCAACAACAGTAATATGTATACCGAGAAACGAACACACATCAATACAAAGTATCCTTATCAAATGTAAGAACAAAAGATCTTTATATGCGGAACATTTAGCAAGTGACGAGAAATCTTAATTAGTTGATTATTTGTGGGCATGTTTGAGTGAAATAGAAATAGCAAGATAGAAAAAGAGGGAGTTGAAAATGTGAAAAAGATTTTGGCAAACCATATATACGAAATAAATAAAGGATCTGCTGCAGGCACAGTCTCTCTTTATCCTTGAAAACGACACCTGCTGTGTAGAGCACGAGATATATTGTGGAATAGTACAAAAGCCGATTTAAGAATGATACACGGAGTATCCATAGGGAATGCTCAATTGAAGAATCTCGCATAAAATCTCTGACACTTGACATCAAGAGATCGTTGTCCGCTGAGAGAACATGAGCATCACGTGTTTACACTTGTCAACTTGTTATTTGACAGTTCTGCAGCCGTCGCTACCACATAAGTCCATAGAATCGGCAGCGGTTTTTATTTCATCTCTTTTGGTTGATTGGGAATTCAGTTGCTTCAAAACTGATGCCATCCTCAACTGAGATCGCACGCTGCCGCCGCCGCTATCACAAAAGCGCATCTCACGAAATTAAGCCCAAGATGCTTGTCTCGCATCTTGTTGCCTTTGTCGCCATCTTTGGGTAGAGACAACGACTCTTTAATTTTTTATTGATTACAAATTATGTCTCGAGTCAAAGTATCCGCTGCAGTGTTGGTGGGTATCAGATAATCCGTTCTCTTATCTGGCTAACAATTTTATTAGCCAACGCTTGTTTGAGCGCACGAAGTGTGTGCATCTTTTTGTCTTGCGGGTTCTTTCCACCGATCCCCGACGAGAGCGCCGCCAACGCATGCTTGGGTATTTTCATTTTCTTTTTTATAGTATTAATGAAAAATTAGTTGCTCTTTACATCGTATTGAAAATATTTGAATTGATATTCGTTTTCCCATTTTCCACTCATAAACATTTTCTTTTGGCTATTATCTTTCCCTCGCTTTCTTTGCTTTTTATGCATAGATTGTCTAACACTCGAGATCTCTATCGCTCGGCATAGTTAACAATTATTAATTGATCATAACATTTATCAAATCATATATTTATTTTTTTATGTAAATTTAAATTTATCGTTGTATTAAATTCTAGTGGAGTTCTAAAGACACCTTTGATTGTTACTATTTGTTTAAGGGTTTTTTTGTTAAGTCTGCCAAGGTAAAATAATAAACATAAATATCTATTTTCATTTGATGTAGATATTTTTGAGTTTTTATCTGCTTTAGATATTCAAGATAACTTTGATTTGTCTTAAGAGCCGACCTTTACTATTCTACGTATCTTTTTTTTATCAGTTACCGTCAACCTTACGCGTTGTATTTTTTTATTATATACCTCATCGATATGTTTCTTAAATGAGTAACAATTAAACATAAATACTAAGTGACAAAAAAGGATAAAATTTCCTGCTCTATTGATTTCCGATGATAAAAATACGAGTTACTAAGATAGTGTTCGAGAAAAATAACTTTTTTGCAATCGTTGTTTTGTTTCTTTTTTATCAGCACAAAAAATCCAAGCCGTTAGTAATGCAGGAAAATAGACGTCAATAACAATTCTTATCTTGTTTAAGTACCTTTCTACATCATAATTATATCCTCCCTGTAGAGCCAAGTTTGTGATAGTGTAATGTAATGAACAAAGTATATTGATCAGCAGCAAAAGTCGAGTCAATATACCTATGTCAACCGTCATTCGTATGTGACAACAACAAAATCTCGGACACTATAAGAGCTTGAGACTTCAAGTTTGAAAATTTTGATCTCTTCTTCTGTCTGTGTATTTTACCGCCAATTTTTTATTGTTTTTATTTTGCAAAAGTTTAAATAAGAAAGTATGCAGGATAGTTATTTCTAGTTATTTCTGTCAACCCCTTCCATTTTTTATGTTTATCCATTCCCAATATTTATACACCAGTCTTATAAATATGCCTTAGTTTCAGAAAACTTCATTATTCATGTAAAGTCTGATGTCATATCGGGTTTTCTTGCAAAGATCTCGCAGACATTGGCATGGGCAACATCTTTTTGACACTGTGTCGCACAATAATAGACTTCTTGCAGTTCTGTATCAGTCAAAGTTTGTGTTTACCGATTACACTTGCAAATTCTCTAATTCTTTGTGTCTTGGTTTGACTTATCCATTACAACGTTAAGGTCTTATTGGTAATTTTTGTTAAAATTTGTTTACACAGAACTCACGTTGTCTTCCCGTGAAACAATTAATGGTGAATTAATTTCGAGTCCCGAGCTAGACATCAACATCCATCACATCCCAATACGCACAGCTCTCGCATTCCTTTTTTCAATATAATATATGTAATAGAGTTTTAAGAATCGCAAGTCTTTCTGGTCTAAAAATAATTTTGAAACTTCAACTCGACATTTCTACCTCAACATTTATTATGCATTTTCTTATCTACAAGATGTGCTCAATAGCAGATATATACATTCGTAGGAAACTAAATAATAACACAGTGCTACAAAACTATCATCTGTTGGTCCTATTTTAAAAGCGATTTAAAGGATTATAACTATAAAAAATTAATTTCTTTAAGAATGGTTCCGATACTTGAAACTGTCAAAATTTAAGTTTTGTTTCTTAGGTTTTCTCAAACCTAACAATTTTTAAATCTATTTTGTAAGGAAACGAATTTTTGTTATATTTTTTCCATAAAGTCAACTTAATTACAAATCAAATGAGCTTTACAGCATTAATTGTCAAAAATGAAAAGAGGTACGATTTTCTTTATGTATCGATATATTTGATCATTTATGAAAAATAAAATCCTTAAAATTCAGGTTTTTCAAACAAAGATTATTGGCTATCAGTACAAAACGCGTCATCGTGTAGAATACGTTAATGTATCGATTGTGTCAAAATTACTACTAAAAAATATAAAGAAAGTCCCGTTATTCTACTGATTCTAATTGTAAAAAAAAGGCAGTTATATTTCATGTTTCTAATAAAACGACAGAAAAACATTTGGTTTCATATGAAGATTTTCAACTCGTTGTGTGAGCTTTAGGTTTCTCATGGAAACAAACTGACATCTTCGGTCCCCACAGAATCAATCGAACCATGTAAAATATAATTTTAAACTTATTGTTGTACGTGATATGCAGAGATTTTAAAGGCTGATAATAATGACAATCACCTTTTTGCAAGACATTTTTACATGTGAAGTTCTAGACTAAGCGATGCAAAACTTAAGGAAGGTAACATAAATATTTTTTTTTTTCTTTTATTAAAGGAAATATATTAACTCTTTTGTCCAAAGATATTTTTATTGGAACACAAGAGAAGTGTAGACTACGTAGAAGTGGTAAACGAATTTGTACTTTGTTATGTGGAAATAGGATGCCGAATGTCAATAAAACTTCATTTTCTTAATTTGCACTTATATTATTTGAAAGAAAATCTTGGAAAGCTTAATCGTTTTAAAGGAAAGACAAAAATTAATATGTTAATTAATTATTGCGGGTCACTTAAACGAGAATAGTCCGTTTCAATTTAATGGAATCAAAATATCTACCATTTTTCAAATAAACATTAATAAATAAAAAAATCCTACAAATTTTTAAGCAATTTTAATGATTTTATAGCGCATTTTGTTCGTAATTAGTTTGTTATTAATGTTAAAATTGAAAATCTTAAAGAATTGCTGAAATCTTTAATTTTTATAGGATATATATCCAAGTATAATCGTAATATCGGAACCAACTTTACACCAATTGCAAGAGCAAACATTTCTCGTTACACAGCTGTTAATCTACAAGTATAACTTTTTAGTGTACAAAGTTAGCTAAAAACAGTATTTTAGGGCGTATTGCAAATTTCATACATAGCTACGTAAACTACTCAATAAGGCCTACAAATGAATTATGTCCTACTTGTATCCGAATTATATAAAGATTTATTTATTAATTTCAAGTTAAAAAAAAAAGGGCTGTACGGCGGATGACCCATCAATTCGATATTTTGAGTGCTCAAAAACTCTCTTGTGTGAGAGCTTGCATTGTCATGGTGGAGGGTGATTCGTCTTCGGCGAATTCTACCGAAAACTTCAGACAAACAAATGGTCGTGTATCATTCAGAATTGATCGTCCTAAGTTGCTCAAGCGAAACAGTGGCCACCTGACTCATTCGGCCGAAGAAACAGACGACCATTTGCTTCGCAGTGCTGCGTGCGCAAACAACTTTTGTTGAATTTACCTTGATTTGGAACACGTACACGGTCGATTGTATTTCTTTTGCACATAAAATCGTTGTTAGTACGTTTATGCTTAGACATGTGAAACTTTATTTTAGTATTGCCAGATTTTAATTATTGACGTTAGTGTTGCTACTTCCCAAATGATAAATAGTGCATCTCGTAACTTTGGTAACTTAGAATAAATTGCACAAAATCACTGCAAACTTCACGCCTGAGACTGACCCGCCGATGTTTGCCTGTCAACAACCACGAAGACGATACATGAAGAGGGTCGAAATATATCGGTAGAAATCTATAGTCAAGATGCATGACTGTTTTATACTATGCAGCCAACTTATTTATTCATAGCCCTTGATCTCCTCGAAACGATGTTGAAAAGTGGGTAGGAAAATATAACAAATCAATTTTTTAAATAATTGAAGGCATATCGATTCCATTTCAGATGTTGATCAAGAATTTGAGTCTGGCTGGAGACTCTCAATTACCTGGTCGTTTTGGAGAGTTACGGTGACCTTATTTGCATATGGCGGATCTCTATAGAAATGGACTTTAATACTTAGAAACTCTTAGAAACAGTGGATCAAACATAATTGATAGTACAATTATTTATTATGTTTCAACGGTATTTAAAAAAACAAGTAAGAAAATCACAGTCGGGCGTAACCGACTGTAAGAGGCCCTGTACCAGCACAGGTCACCTAACAAACACACTAAATGTTCCCCTAGCTTATGACCAAACACATGACCACTTCTCACTGCACCACTAAGTGCCTTATAAAACATTTTTTTATGTATGAAACGAAAAGGGGGGTCGCTCAAATTCAATTGCTTATAAAATCGTTATTTATTATCCGATTTTGATGAACTTTTTGGATTTTGGCTTAGAAAGACGATATCTTTATACTGGCATAGTTACTTTTTTTGTGCCGAGGAAATTTTTAGCCTTGGGGGTGATTTTATGGGGAAGGGGGGGGAGGGGCAAGATTTCAAAATAAACTTGTGAAATTCCGGAGCAGTCCTAGTCGAATGCAAAAAACACGAAGTCTCTATCTATTACCGTTTCCGAGATCCTTTCGTTCATACGGACGGCCAGACGGACAGACGGACAGACGGACATGGCTATATCGACTCCTCTATCACTCCTGACCATAATGGGGGTAACTTTGGGGGGTCTCCGACTATTATTTCTACCTGTTACATACATTTGCACAAACCCAATAGGCTCTTGTACCTTCGGTACAGGGCCTAAAAATTATGAAAAATTGAAGAAAATGTGAAGAAAATGTGAACGTTTAAGTGATCAGCTCAGCCAATGAAATAATTGAAGTGCCATTCCTATTTATCATGATTTTAAAGTTTGAATTGATGTTTGGATAAATGGTTTTTTGGTTCGTTTGGTCTATGTCATCTCAAAGTGGACATGGCAAACTGCCCTAAAGCCTGTACAAATGATGGCGCCAGAGAGTCTATATAACAATTTTAAGAGAAATTTAATGGAAACAGAGGGTCACATATTCAAATGCACACATGCATACGGACTTACGAGTTTAGCTAGATCTTCCGGGGTTGCTGACGCCTTCTTTTGTATGTTGCAAGTTTCGTGCCATTATTAATATGCTATTCACATTATGAATGTGGCTCCTGGGTTAAAATCAGATGATGTAAGAGGTCTGATAGGAAATGTTTGTTGTATATTTTAAAATATTTGAAATCAACGTCATGAAATAGAATTGGAATTCAACTAGAGAAAAATAATTTTGATGTACTTGTTTGATTCATTTCATTTAGATCAAACCAAATATTAACACAAATCTAGATCTTGCAATCTTCAGGTCTCACTTTGGGTTTTGTTTTTCACCTTCAACTTGAAAAAATATTTACAATTTATATACAGAAACTTTTCGCTACTCAATTTTTTTATTTTACATAGTCGCTTGGCAATGTCGCTTGAATAATGTGTTACAATCCGTAGATAGAATTTTTTTCTTCTTTAGCTGATATGTGAAGTTGTTTCGCCGCATATTGGCACACCATGTGAGCGGCTCTTTCATGATCTTCTGCTCGACAAAGGTTAAGGATCATGGTTTTGCACTCCCTATTGGTGACTTGAATTTGGATGACGTCGACGATTTTGATCGTTACACTGTTTTTCTTAGCGTTTTCGATGCGAATTTTTTTTTTTTTGGTAGCTTTGTAAGAAAAAAAATAGAATTCTCGGGGAACAGAAACATACTTCTTGAATGATTTAAGTTTATAAAAGGTGGTATCCTAATTAACCAAAATCAAAAGTCCCAACCAAGACAGTCATTCGCATTGAAAAGGGATGAAATTGCAATAATTTTAAATATATTTATTTTGTTTGGGGTTTCAAATGTATTATTTTTGTGAATTATCCTCATTATATGTAAAAATTTTTAGTACAATGATAAGCTGCTTGTTACAAACAATTAATCAAAATTGCTCTATAGAATCATTTCAAACCGAACAGAGATAATGTCTCTGTTTACCAAGAAGTGGTCAACTTAATTGCCCGAACACACGCTGACGGTC
The DNA here is from genome assembly GCA_035044805.1 of Leucophenga maculata. Classification (NCBI taxonomy): domain Eukaryota; kingdom Metazoa; phylum Arthropoda; class Insecta; order Diptera; family Drosophilidae; genus Leucophenga; species Leucophenga maculata. The sequence continues at coordinate 34,144 of JAWNNP010002849.1, read as the reverse complement.
AAAGCAAGAAATACCAAATAGCAAGTCGATTGAGACCAAAACGAACGGGGCAGACTGTGCCGTGCCTACAACGCCCACAACACAACTTGACTTCAAACATTGAGGTTGAATTTGGCTAGGTGTTAGCCGAAACCCATGCTCAACACACACAATAACTATATTGTAGAACAACTAGAAAATGTTTCATACATCTCTGCATAATTTACAAGCGTTTTGGAAATAAATAAATGTTTTACAAAAAGGAACAAAAAATGTGCAAAGAGACAAAATGTATTTCAAATGAAAACTCGAACAAAATTTTCGATCCTCATAAAATTTAAACACGCTCGTAAATCACGCCGACTCTACCCAAGAAAAATTTTCGTAAAGCCAAGTCCAGAGCCTGAGAAGGCAAAAGTGAAACTCTGCTGTTTGGTATCGGCGTGGTTATTACCTTTTGATTTTTGATGCGATTTGAGGCCTTCTTCGCTCTGGTAGTAGCTTCGAAGTCAAACAGGCGTGTTTGCTTAAAGTCTTGACTTCGTCAGGTAAACTGTAGCAACCCAATATGCATGGCAGAAAATCAGGATGGAAGCGTAGCATTTTATTTTGCTTTATGTCCACCAACTATTATAAAAACTACGTTTAGCTAAACAATTGACCTTGTCTCCTTGGCTGATAGTTGTTCTTCAATTCAGTAAAAGTTGTAAATATTCTTTTGACATTTTCACGCGAACTACGGAAAAGGATACGCTCAGTACAGTACAGCAGAGCATCCTGTGTAACTAATTTCCAGGATGTTTTCGAGCATTGTTCGGTGCTCATTTCTACCTTAACTTTTACGACATGTAAATATTTATTATTGACGTGACCTTGTCACATTTTCACTGACCTGCCTGTTCACTGCTTGTGCGGATCGCAGAGTTGAGTCCTTCTTCCTTTTTTATGTTTAGTGCTTAGCCGGAAATTGATGCGAAGCATTGTGAAAAAAATCGCCATGCAATGCGAAACTTTATGATGCAAATTTTCCCACTTCCTGTTTTGCCAGTCGTATGTGTGTTTGCTTGTGGGTCATAAAAAAATTGACTTTATAAACGATGTTTGATTAGCGCAAGGATTTAATTTCGCATCCCGAATTGGCGTGCTTAGTCGTCTCACGCCTCTTTTCCCATTTTTTTGCGGGTTTCGTCATTTATGGTTTTTGCACAAAATGTAATTCGCGAAGAGCTGTTTTACCTGTTCGAATTGAATGAGCGGGATGACTGTTTTCAGTTTGGTGAATGGATTGTATGAACTTAAAGAAGGACATATATGAGTTGTATGAAGTGTGTCCGCATATTTTGCCAACTAGCAATTGTTATTATAATATATGTAATATAAACAATATTTTTTCTTTGGATACGAATTTCAATATACTTCATTTTTCAAAAGTATTATGGTAGTCGATGCTTTTGAGTGAATTATGCCACAATTGGGATTGGTATGTTTGGATCTATCAGCCACAATCTTCATATTACGTACTTCTTCTACAAATTTTACACATCTTGACACTTAAAACTAAGAATTAAACATGTGGATGTGCACTATATATTCGGATTTGTTAAGCTACTTAAGATAAAAGACTAATTAAAACTGTGCTAAAGGCAAATATTTAGGGTGCGGTCAGACTAAACAGATGAAATTGCATAATTTGCCAAATACGGAAAAGACTTCGTAGAAACAAATCAATTTGATCGCACACTCAAAAACTTAAAACTAAATAGCCATCGAATGTGGATTGGAAAGCCAAAACGCCACGGCACAGCATGCGACTGAGTCGGCTCTCTATGGAAGGGAGTCACAGGCGGTGGTACACGCCTATTGCAGTCGAAATGACAAATATGCTAACTGTAAAGCGGCGCTGCCGAGCGAGAAAAGTCAGGCCATCTAAAATTGAATGACGTTTGCAATTGGCAACCGCTGCGAGACATGCAGACAGGATCGGTGGCATGGGAAATGTTGAAGTGGCACTCTTCCATTCACGCTCTCGAGCGTATTTCGCATTTTGATTTGGACAATTTTCTTGCCACATTTTCTTGTTTTTGGCACGTTTTGGTTGCAACACTATCTTCCTTTCTTTCTCTCTCTTACGTGCATGCTGACAATTGTTGTTTGTACGCTTTTCAATTGCATTTTCCAAATAAACATGCATATTTGATTTGGTTTTTCATTTCTTTTTTTTCAACTGTTGCCTCTACACTATTTATGAAGTGTTAGCAACTCTCGACCCGACACGACTCGGCTCGCCACTGCTTCATTCCACTTTTAATTTCGCGCGTCACTCATTCATTCACATTCAAAACGTCTGCCACCAAAATTTCAACTCGAACAGTTTCTGATTCAGCTTCAGATTTGACTTTTGGCTACAGGCACAGCTGGCGTGTGTCCGCGCCTCTTCAATGCCGGTCCGGATCGGATCAGATCGGATCGTATCGCTGATGTGAATGTGGTGACGGTGATGTAAATGCGGCGTGTACGTGTTGATTTGGACAGCATGAAGGAAAACCTGCTGGGTCGGCAGAAAACGAGCAGCTTTTTATTTACTTAGATCAACTTATTTACAATACAAAACATTACTAAATGTTTTTGTTTTTTAAAAATTATTTTGCTTTAGTTTGTTGCCGATTTCGAATAGCTTCTGGAGTTAATAAGGTGGTATTATTTGTAACACTTTCTACATGTGGTTCTATTTGTACGTAGCAAAGATGTTTCATATACACTATAGCTGGTAGCTATATATGATTGTCTATATTTAGGCCCAGTACCGAAGGTACAAGAGCCTATTGGTTTTGTGAAAATGTATGTAACAGGTAGAAATAATGGTCGGAGACCCCCCAAAGTTACCCCCATAATGGTCAGGAGTTATAGAGAAGTCGATGTAGCAAATTCCGTCTGTCCGTCCGTATGAACGAAAGGATTTCGGAAACGGTAATAGATAGAGTTTTCGTGTTTTTTGCATTTTACAAGTTTATTTTAAAATGTTGCCCCTCCCCTACCACATGTCTTCATATAACAAACGATTGGGACAACCTTAGACGAAAACCAAAATAAATAAAATTTGATGATTTAGAGGAGAATTTTTTTTGTTCTCGGTGGATCCCAAATAAATTAACAAAAGCTTGAAAAGGTGCTTGTAACAATTTGTGCAATTAAATGCTGAAGAATTACAATGTTCTTCAAACAAAATAATCGACTATATTAGCCTTCGAGTTTACGCGTTCGAAGCACTTGGAAATAAATTGTCGATTGTTTGTTGACAATAGAACAAGTTGCCACCGTACCATTAAGTAACGTGGACGGTCACTACTAAATGTTATACAACCATTTGTTTTTCGGAGAATTGAGAAAACCAATTGCCGAAGAAATATCATCATATGTATGTCTGTTCCCTGCATCCTATCTTTGTGCTTCAAATTTAGTTCCTCACTTTTAATATACCAATCTGAAATTAGATATGTAAGCCTCGCAAATATTTAAATTATCGTTCCATTCTTCGATTTTTTTAATACTTTTTGTTACAATTAATATCATCTAAAACGTCGGTATCGTCGGAAGCTTCACACATATTTTAATGAGCTCATCCCGAACTCAACATCTAACAACACTGTACATATCTGCTGCTGTAAATAGTACGACTCAATCCTTTTGAATGAATTCACATCAATCTGCTACCAAAAAGCAAACTATCTTTGGATCAATGATAAGAGACTCCATATATACCAACGGAGAATGGGCTTGGTATATGTGTTGTTTATATGAAGGATAGTATGACTTAATGCAGATTTAACATATATGAACCTTCTGGACCTAAAATAAATATAAGTAATTAACACAAGCAACTAATCCTTAATGCGAAAATTCATTTAAAGCCCCAGAAAATCAGAGGAGTGCAGTTTAAATTATTTAGATTTGCCAGAATAACAATTTAAAAAAAATTTAAGAATAATATGTTTATACCCTGCAGATTATAAATTATATCATAAATTATTTAAATTCGTACTGTATTCGACTGTATGTCTGAATAAAATGATAAAATGATAAAATGACGAAAAAAAAAATAGCCTGTTCTTGGTGTACAAAAATCCAAGAAACTTTTAGTTCTTACCACCGAACCTTTAAATTGAATAAAAGAAATATTTTAATATTCTTTTAAAGTAATACTGGCCCAACCTTCTTTTGCAGAGGACCATAGTTGTTCATTGTTGGTTGGCTTTAGTGCAGAAACACTACTTTTGAAGTCAGTGCAAAGATTTTTGATTGGATTAACATCCGGTGACTCTGCAGGTCAGCCCATTACATCAACTTTGCGATCGGTGAATCACTTTTTCGCATATTTGCTGGTTTGTTTTAGATCATTGTCCTGTGGGATTACCCAAAGTAGCGGCATGATTCTTCAGCAAACGACATCATCACTTGGTCAAGTATGTCAACATAAATATGCTGATTCATTATGGTTTTTATCCAGTGGATAGTTCGATAAACAGGCCCACACTATAATGCTAAAACCACCATGTTTGATCGTCTTGTTGGTGTATTTAGGATGATATTCTTTGTTTGCCGGACGTCTTACATAAACTCGCGCACCCTTTCCACCTTATAACACAATTTTTGACTCGTTGGACCATAGAATATTTCTCCACTTTTCTACCGGCTATTTCAAATGATCTTTGACAAAACTCATTCGTTTGGAAACATGTTTCTGAGTCAGCAATGGAACCTTTCCAGGGCTACGAGCGTTTAATTTATGTTTGCCAAGATAAATGTGAACTGTGTGTACGCTTGTGTCGACCTTCAATTCATCTTTTAGCTCAGTAGGGGCCTTAAAAGGACTCTTTTTGCTTTCGCGAATCAGGCGGTTTTCAAGAAGTGGCGGTATTCCACTTTTCCGGCCGCGTGTTTCTGTCTTTTCATAATTAAGAGCATTGCGAAGCATTTTATAAGAGCAGCTAACTATTTCACTCACTTCCTTGTATGTTTTAACCTGTTTGGAAAGTTGTTGTTATGTACTTTTAAATAAAATCTATTTATTTTCTAAAAATTTTATTTTAGGCCAAAATATCTGAAATCATAAGTTTAAATTTATGTTAATCGAAATGCGTCATCATGAATTCTTTAAAGCACCTTAACAAAAGTAGATTTCCTCCCTTTAAAATGATCCATAAACCAATATGGGAAAACTTTTCTTTCTGAAGTTACAAAACATTTTAGCTGGTGATACAGTGAGCCAGGGCTCATAAATAAGAATTATAACACTATGGTATGGCAATTATAACAATTTGGTATGACAATTATAACACTATGGCAAAACAATTATAACACTAAAGCATGACACTGAATGAAATGCCAATGCGAGTAACGCCTGACTCGCTGTATGAAAGGTTTTCCCAGTTTGATAAATGCCTCATATGCATTGCACAGTCATATAAACGTAAACCACATTGCTATCAGATACGAAAAAAAGCGTAAGAGAACTATTATTTTTAACTCAAAAATTATTCTCAAGAACCATATACCATATCCTCGATAATCCGAAACTCCCACTTGTCAATTAAAAGCCATCTTTTTTTTTCTTTGGATTAATTTTTCAAGTTATTATTGTCTATGGAGTTCTGGTCTGTGCTGATCTCGGACGATGTGATATAAACAAATTACAGGTTATAGAACACAAATTGCTTAAATGATTTTTTACATACCTTATCACCCATCCGCCACTAATTCACACAGAAGACCCAACATTGAATTGGTAGTAGATAGGCTCACTCGACTCTACCATAATTTCAATGTTACATGAAGATAAATGCGCACATTGAAATAAAATTAGTTTGTTATTTATATAAGTATTAATTTATAGTTTTAAGATTTAGATTTAATTCAGTGGGTTAAAAATAATTTTTAGCATAAAAAGCAATAAATTGAAACACTTCTACAAAGTTGTTATACGATTGTATAAATGTTTTTTTTTTTTCGTCACCCATATCCTTTCTAATTGTCTGCTTATTTGTTAAAGTTTTATTTTTTGGTAATGAATTTTTAGCAGGCTTAGTGGTCAATTTACATGATAAACATGCTTGTACAACTTGGAACATTATAGTGAAGAGCAACGGATACACATGTGTTTCGATTTCAGCTATGAAATCTCATCAGTCCGCTTGGCTGTGTCAATACAAATTCTTGCTTATAAACATGCACATTTTGAAAAGTCTCCTACTAACGTAGGGCACAACGTCTAATAATTAATTAACAAATTTTCAATAATAAAAATTAATTATAAAAAAACTTTTCGTCTGAAGTTGAGTTGCTCAACTGAAAGACAAAACTTTCACAACGCCCCAAACCTGTGAATTTCTATCAACGAGTAGAAATACAGCATGGGCGCAGTTGATAGGGGGATAATGCAACAACAAAATTCATAGTTTGAGTAAACTGCTCACTGCAAATTTCTACATATACATATTGGAAATTTCTCTCAAAATTACCACGCAATGCATATAATACATAGGGAACTTTTCAAAATGTGCATGTTTATAAGCAAGAATTTGTATTGACATAGCCAGGCGGACTGATGAGATTTCATAGCACAAATCGAATCACATGTGTATCCGTTGCTCTTCACTATAATGTTCCAAGTTGTTGTTAATAATTGTCTCTCTTTACATTGATAAATATGTACAAATATGTTTATCATGTAAATTGACCACTAAGCCTGCTAAAAATTCATTACTAACAAAATTTGGGTCACTAAATAACTTTACATGTTTTATTTTTTGGTCTAATTAATATTAGTTTTACAGTTATTTTATTATAGAATTAATTAATTCGCTTAGAGAGTAAGTAGCAACAATCAAAATTAAATTGATGGACTGATTAATAAGTTATTAATAATTATAGATATCTATAGGAGAGATCGAAAGGGGGGCGATTTTCTCAGCCTTCTTACCAATCGAACACCTCCTAGTCTACGCTGTTGTAGCAGGCGCCTCTCAAGTTTGTTTGGATGGTTTTTAAGCCGATCCAAATAATCTTTTGATTGGCGCATTATAAGGTCGGAAGTGAGCATGTACGAAGGGGCACCAGAAATCATGCGCAACGTCTTGGCCTGTAGTACCCTAACTTTTGTTTGGTTTGATTGGGCTGCAATACCACAAACTTGTAAGCCGTACCGCCAAGCTGCAGCAATTATTACCTTGTAAATGTTTATTCCTTAGCGAAAGTTTGTTTCTGCTGTTGAGTAGCCAGTGGAACTTCCGCAATCTTCCAGTAATTACTTTGGTAACATTTGTGATGTGCACCAAGGTACTTTAAACCGGAGGGTTGGCACATCAGCTGGTTATTAATAAAGACTCCCGGACAAGGGTCTGGTAAGTCACATTGGCACACTTTTTAGGGTTAATGCCAATGTTTTATCGCTTAGCCCAGCGCTCAAAGCTGCGCAAGTATTGCTGCAGGATATCAGATGCTTCATATACACAGCCGTTTCTGACCAGGATAGCTGAGTCATCTGCAAAAGTTGCGATTAGTAAATCTTGGGCATTTTCAATTGGTATTTCATAACAAGTGGGCATGTCGTGCGTGTATAACAGCGGGCCCAGCACACTGCCCTGTGGAACTTCCGCACGTATGGCCTTGACACTCGACTCCACGCGATCCAATAGCACAGAAAATGCTCTGTCATGCAAATCACTGTGCATTAATAACCGCAGCTGAGGCGGCAGTAGATTTTTAAGCTTAGCAGCCCATCATGCCAAACTCGATCAAACGCCTGCTTAATGCCAATATAAGCGGTAACCAAGTATTCCTTTGTCTCGAATCTTTCCAGTTTGAAATTTTCAACCCTATTAAGTTGTTCAGGTGCTCCGTGGGACTTACGAAATCCAAATTGATGGGAGGGAATGCTTCTCCTGATTTTACTCACTTCAATGATTCGAGTAAATAGACAGCGCTTAAATAATTTTGAAACCATAGCAGCAGACTTATAGGCCTGTACGAGTCAAAGTTAGAGGGACTTTTGCCAGCCTTATGAATCATGCAGATGTTTCCCTTTTTCCATTGCTTAGGAATATGTCCCAGCCTCAGCACAGCATTGAAGCTTATCTTCAAAAAGAGAACGGCTTTCAATGACAATACTTTGAAGGTAAAGTTATCCAGGCCATCATCTCCAGGAGCTTTTTTGGGTTTCAGAGCTTTAATGTGAGCCGAGACTTCTTCCACTGTTATGGGAGCAACTGAAAGGCAAAATTGGTCGGGTATATCAAGTACTGACTGGACCTCTTGTGCTCTGTTCGTTGATGCATGACCAAACTGTTGAAAGCGATTTTTTAAGTTGACAGCAAGGCCAAAGATCCGTCACCCATCCTGAATGGGAATTTAGGGGCCACCTGCTGTTTGTATCTCCTGGTCAACATCCATATAGAACGATTCGTCGAATCATCCGGGGAGACATTCGCCAAGAACCGGTCAGTTTCGGATTGTTTATGTATTGCTAGAAGTTTTTCACCCTATTTGCTACTCTGCGGTAGACTCTATCCACATTGGGATCCCGCGTGCGACAGTAATGCCTTCTAAGCCTTCCCTTGATTAAAAAAACGATCAAACTATCTTATAATTATAATTGACCAAATTCGTTAGTATTCTAATGATCGACAATACTTGTTAGAGAGAAAACTACAAGTGTTATATCCGATTTTATAAGGGTTTTAGCTCACCATCATATTTTAAGGAGTTCCTGATGCTTCGGTTATAACAAAAGCTAAATGGTAAATTCTTTTGTATTTATAAAATTCTAAACATTTTCGTTGCTCTAATGCCAATTAAAGATTCATTTTTACAGCGCTCGGCATCTTTATAAATTTATTATAGAGCTAAAAGTCCATTAAGAGTTGATAATTTAAAAAAAAAATATATATATATGTCAGCAAATGTCAAATGAAACAAAAATGGAGTTGTTTATGTATTGAAATGTCACAGAACGAAGAGAAAACTGACAGTTCGCGTGGAGTTCGAAATCAGACAAGAAACCAAAAAAAAAACAAAACAAAAAAATAAAACAGTTGAAAAGCCAATGGTTGCGGCAGCGGTTGGGTATGCTCACTTTGAAGCCTTTTTGGGCTAAATCACCTGCGGTTCTAGCTCGTCATACACAAAACCCGACATGCATTCCACGTACACATAAAGATACATAGAAGCCAAACCAATGCCAGCCAAAGATACTTCTTGGTTTCGTTCGCCTTTATTGCTTTCGAATTGCACAAGTGGAATGAATCAATGACATTTCTATGTGCTTACAAATATTAGCTTTTTTGGATCTACACACCTATTGTGAAAAGGGGTGTTAACGATTTGTTTACAAGTTTGTAACGCAGTAAATGAGGCACCGAGAACTTAATAAAGTATTTGTGTAGGGTTGTACAGCTGGATGGCATGAGTATATTGAATAAAACTGTGAAAGCTTATGCGCTGAGTCTTAGCTTTGATTTCAAGGTTTAAGAAGTTTAGTTACAATTTGGTACAATTGCTTTTTTGTTTCCAGTATTTCAAATTCACATCGATTGACATTGTGGAACCATATATTAATTTTTTAATATACCACTTAACACAAAACTGTGTAGGGCATATTAAATATATTCAACTTTAACACCTTTCCTTGTTTCTAGTGTACTTTGTTGTTGTTGGTATTGCACAAATTTGAGCTGCTCCACTTTGAGTGGATGACATGCTATGCAGTGTGTCTATCTCCCTCCTTGCAGCGCTTTCATTCTAAATGAATACGTGAACATCTTTCCTCCTCTCATTAGGCCCTGTACCGAAGGTACAAGAGCCTATTGGGTTTGTGCAAATGTATGTAACAGGTAGAAATAATGGTCGGAGACCCCCCAAAGTTACCCCCATTATGGTCAGGAGTGATAGAGGAGTCGATATAGCCATGTCCGTCTGTCCGTCTGTCCGTCCGTCCGTCTGGCCGTCCGTATGAACGAAAGGATCTCGGAAACGGTAATAGATAGAGACTTCGTGTTTTTTGCATTCGTCTAGGACTGCTCCGGAATTTCACAAGTTTATTTTGAAATTTTGCCCCTCCCCCCCCTTCCCCATAAAATCACCCCCAAGTAGAAATATTTCTTCGGCACAAGAAAAATTGAGTATGCCAGTATAAAGTTAACGTCCCTCTTAGTCAAAATCCAAAAAGTTCATCAAAATCGGATAATAAATAACGATTTTATAACCAATTGAAGTTGAATGACCCCCCTTTCCTTTTCATTCATATTCGAGCAGTGAGAAGTGGTCATGTGTTTGGTCATATGCTCGGGAAACGTTTAATGTGTTTGTTAGGAGACCTGAACTGGTACAGGGCCTCTTACAGTCGGTTACGCCTGACTGTATTTTCTTACTTGTTTTTGTAATGAATCGCATGCTGTTTTGTGTTTGATGTACATTGCTCCCCTTTTGGCAGTTTCATTTTTACGCTTTATGCATTTCAGTGCATTTCCATTTTGCCATTTTCCGTCACACGAGAACTTTCATGCCAAATATACATTTTTCTTTAAATTTAACTCAATTCGTGCAATTTTTTTACTTTACACATTTTCTTAAGCAAATAAATGCAATTGAAATAAATTCTGTGCATAAAATTGTTCAAATTGCTTAATTGAATAAGTGTTTATTAATATGAAGAAATAAATTGTAAGGAATATTACAAATTGGATGCTGTCTTAACTGGCGCTCAATCGAATATATTTAAGCCAAACTGTTCACATATGTTCACTAAAACTTCTGCCGATCCCATTACCATGTGCACTGAATTTTATCGCTGTACCTCACATGGATGCAGAAATATGACATGAATGTTGTTTATCGCTTATATGGGTGATGGGTTATCACCCCCTTCGATTTTGACAGAAAATAACCATATTCTGATTCAAACTTAACCATCTGTTACTTTATCAAAATTCAAACAAATTGGTTCATCGGTTTAGGCGTGAAAGAGTTACACGTATCCATACACCCTCATAAACTTTCGCACATAAATATATATTTAAGTACATTAAAGTATAGAAAGAAATTATTTTATTTTATGATGTTTTTTATGGGATCAAAGGTTAAAGAAATGGCCAAAATTTTTGTTTTAGCTGTCATACTGTCCGAGGTCTGTGCTCTGAGGATGAACTATCATAGTTACAGACCAGAGAGCTGCAACGGGTATGTTCGAGTATGAACGATCACTCTTGCCGAAATTTCGATCAAATCAATTCCGATCCTACCAGCAACGAGTTCGATCAATCCGATCATTCTCAGCAATCATAAGTTTGATCGAACTTGTAATGTCACGATCACGATCGGGGCTCGATCAAGGCTCGACTCAACTCGAGCCTGATCGTTTAGAATTTTCATGTGCACTATACATACATAAAATTTGTATTCTTACTTGTTATATATACAATTAAGCGGAATTATATGTATGTATGCGTGCAAGGAAACTTCGCCCGCTTTATGAGCGACTCTAGCAGGCATTTCGATCATGCATGTATGATTATGAGTCAAATGTTCGATCATTGCTGGGTCGTCTAAGTTTGCAAGTTGTGATTGTAAACGATTGTTCGCTTTCAGCTTATTCTCAAACGATCATTCCGATCACTTACCCGAAATTGTATAATCACAACGAGTTCGAGTCAAATCTCGAGTGTGAGCGAACATGCTTTACCAGTTGCAGCTCTCTGTTACAGACTGTATACCTCATATTCCTGATCAAAAACATATAACTTTGTAGAAATCCATGCCTTCTGCAATGCATATTGATAAAAGTCGGAAATGAGCTGTAGTGCCTCGCAATATAAATATGTCCATAAATGCCACTTCTAGACCAACAAATGACAAAACAAAATCAATCCGTCTTGATTTACAAAAACCAATGAGCTTTTTAGCAATGGCATAGACCCCGTTGGATTAAATAGTCGTTTTTGGGGCCTCAAAAAAGTCTATAAGCACTCTTCAAAAGATAGTACCCCATCTAAATATCCCGAGAATTATTTCAATTATTGCATGAGTCATTTCTTGATCTTTTCTTTTTGGTAATTACAATTCGTCTCAAAAATCATACAATTTAAAATCGTTGGACTTTCTACTTAGAAACTTTTTGAAGACTACGGTTTATGAAAACTAGCCTACGAGCTGCCATGCAGTTCTATCTTTAAAATTCTGCTACCATAATACACAATGGTCATTAAAATGTTGGACAAAACAGTGGGTGCACGTCAGCAAAGACCTGGATTCCCTTTATCCGATATACTACCAAATTGCATCGTCTATTTTAAATAGATGCGAAGATTTGATAAAGTTTTTAATCGCTTATAGGGGGTTGGGCCATGCCTCCATCGGTTTTGACGAATCTTAATAAAGTCGTTTCTCCCGATTTGAATAACATATATTTTAAATATCATCTCTGCATCTTAAATGGATGCAGAGATATATCGTATTTTTAGGCCCTATACCGAAGGTACAAGAGCCTATTGGTTTTGTGCAAATGTATGTAACAGGTAGAAATAATGGTCAGAGACCCCCCAAAGTTACCCCCATTATGGTCAGGAGTGATAGAGGAGTCGATATAGACATGTCCGTCTGTCCGCCTGTATGAACGAAAGGATCTCGGAAACGGTAATAGATAGAGACTTCGTGTTTTTTGCACTCGACTAGGACTGCTCCGGAATTTTACAAGTTTATTTTAAAATTTTGCCCCTCCCCCCCTTCACCATAAAATCACCCCCAAGGCTAAAAATTTCTTCGCCACAAAAAAAATTTAGTGCACTAATTTAAAGTTAACGCCTCTCTAAGCCAAAATCCAAAAAGTTCATCAAAATCGGATAATAAATGACGATTTTATAAGCAATTGAATTTGAACGACCCCCCTTTTCTTTTCATTTATATTCGCGCAGTGAGAAGTGGTCATGTATTTGGTCATAAGCTCGGGAAACATTTAATGTGTTTGTTAGGCGACCTGAACTGGTACAGGGCCTCTTACAGTCGGTTACGCCCGACTGAAATTTCCTTACTTGTTTATATCGCTTTTATATGGGGCGGGGCATCGCCTCCCCCAATTTTAACCATCATGATTACTTCTAATCCCATTAATATGTGAACTAAACTTCATTTTTTTACCTCAAATGGATTTGAAGATATGATAAAATGTGTTTACAGCTTATATGGGGGCATGGTATCGCTCTCTTCAATTTTGATCAAACTTATCAGAACTTTTTCCTATCCCATCAATTTATCTGTCGAATTTTATAACTCTACCTCAAATCGATACAAAGATATGGAAAATTTTTATTTTCGCTTATATGAAGGTTAGGGTCACGTCCACTCAAATTTTGTCATAAAGTAGCCCATGTTCTTTTCAATCGTCCTATTAATATACCAAAACTCATACCAATTTAGTTTACATACATCCTCTCAAAAATTCAAAAATTTATAATATTAGTAGGATTAAAATTGTATTCCTTAAACTGGAACTAAAAATTCAGCTTTGCAATCCATAAAATCAGTTTTCAAATTATGGAAATCTTAGATTTAAAATTTTTTTATATCACGAAGCATCTTTTTGTCGGTTCTAAATATAATACAGGGTTGAGAGTAGTTATGTAGGAAATAATTGAAAATAATTAATCATTAAAAATTGAGAATTAAAACGAAAACTAAACCATTTTTAATATATATCATATGTATACAACAGCTGCTGTTAATGACACTTAGCATCAAACATGCTTGGGTTCCTCTTTCAATTCTTGTTTGTGGGGTATAGAAACTGGAAGTTTTTTGAATTGTAACAAAGTAATAATCCGGCAAAATTATGGACTCGTATGTATTTCATAGCTATCCCAATTTTATATAGTACTGTATACCCTTCATCTTTCAAAGAAGCAAATCATTCTATCCGCACTGTTGCAAGAGCATCTTAAAGTTTCGTAGCTCGCACCTGTATCTCCAGTGTTCCTCGTTTCTCAGTGTTTGAAAACCTAATCTTTGAATATTTACTGAAATTGGTTTGACTTCCATAAAAAACTGTTTCGATATTTTTTCTAAGCTTACATTGTAATATAAGAGCCAGTGCAAGGAAGACTGTATGTATTTTACCAAAGATAATTTTTTCCTCAGTGACCATCCGTTATCTACCATACATGATGTAGAGTTTGTGCAGACCTCATAATCTATACAGGGTGCGTATGGAATTGATGAAAACTTTTAGAAGAAACAATAGATTTTGGAATGTGTGTTTTTATTTAGCTTTGTCCTTTGAATTTATGTCGCCTAATTTTTAAATATATCATCGATCAAGTGGCTATTTTCCTTTTTAATTAACTATAATTTTTGGCTTTTGAGTAATGTAAACAAATGGTTTGTCTGTTGATACAATTGAAATCATGAGCTGCACATTAAACGTTGATTTCGTTGTCGGCTCAGCCAAATTAAGCCAATAGGCTTTTTTCTGTTATTAATATTTAATTGTAAATAGAATTAAACGCAATTATGCCATATATTTGATGTAAACAATTTAAAATATTTTCCTTTATTTTACCCCGACATGACATGAATGTTGTTTATTTTATGCATTGAATATAATTTAATTTCAATCCATGAGAAGAATAAAACCAAAAGTATTTTCTTTCTGTATTTACTTTACTGTAATAAATATAGAGAATTATTTTATTTGTTTTTTATAAAGCGCAATTGTAGATTTGGTCTTTTTAGGCGCTGTACGAAGGTACAAGAGCCTATTGGTTGTGTGCAAGTGTATGTAACAGGTAGAACTAATGGTCGAAGAACCCCCAAAGTTACCCACATTATGGTCAGAAGTGATAGAGGAGTCGATAGAGCCATGTCCTTCTGTCACCCCCAAGGATAAAAATTTAAACTATGTATTTAAAGTATGCCAGTATAGAGATAACGTCACCCTAAGCCAAAATCAAAAAAATCGGATAATCAATGACGATTTTATAAGCAATTGAATTTTAACGACCTATGATGCTTCCGTCCTCCCTTTTCTTTGCATACATAAAAAAGTGTTTTATAAGGCACTTATTCGTACAGTGAGGGGTGAGAGGAGCAAAATAATTTTCGTTAGTACCATTTTTTCTTATTAATTTCCCGACTTTTTATTTTGCACTACTTGGTTATAAGTTAGGGAAAAATTTGTGTTTGTTAGGCAACCTGTACACTGGTAGAGGGCCTCTTAGAGTTGATTATGCCCGACAGTAATTTTCTTACTTGTTTTTTTTGTAGTCCAGAAGTAAATTTTTCAACGCAGCAAACATCTATTTCCGAATATTTTCAAAAAGCATACATAGACGCATTCTCTGAAAAAAAATCACCCAAAAATAAATGTTTGCCCACCATTTTGTCATTGATATATCTTGTAGTATACATATATGTATGTATATAAAAAACATGTTTATAAAAGATCACTAGGTGAAAATTTTTCCGAACCATCCCCATGTCGGGCGTTGTTGAACAACAGTATCTACTCCTACGCGATTGAAGGTATTTTCGGAATCAGTCGCCAGTGGAGACGATTTTTCACTCTGACTATTTCAAGGGAACTAAAATTTTGGTTTCCAGAAAAGAGAACGAAAGAGAGAATGCTTCTACCTTTTCAAGTTTACCCTTGGCTGTCCTTTATAGATTACTACAACATTGATCAGATCATCATAAAACTTTGGAAAGTTATTCAGTATACGCCCGCGCAGAGTATAGACAAAGTAAAACTATCCTACGGAGGGGTTGATTCCCCGCCCACCATCTAATCGATTAACAAAAATCGTCATATCTTCGCAGCCATATGTGGTACAGTGCTATACATATGGGAAAAGTAGTTCTGTTAATTTGGGTCCAAATCGAATGGAGCGATGCTCCACACCCCATACAAGTGCTAAACAAAAAAAAAAAATACCATTTGTGGTATAAGTGGTGAAGAGTATCTTGTTAAGTTTGGTGAAAATCGGAGAGGCTATTCCATATAAGCGAGGCTAATCCTCTACTTGAGGTAGAGGATTGAAATTTGATATAAATGTTAATGTAGATATAGTACAACTATTTAATAATTACTTGTTTTTGTAAAAATTAATGTATCCTACATCAATAGTCCATATACATAGCTACATATAAGACCACTAGAAGGTGTTGTCCACATGCAAACCATTTCTAGTTTATTTAGGTAGTTGAGTTAGTAAGATACTCTGGTAATGATTGGTGTTTAATTTTTAACATATTTTACTTATAGTTTAATAAATACAAAGCTATAAAGATTGATAATTATTTAGTTGAGTGTGTGAAAATATTTTTCATTAATACTTGAAATTAACACCAATTTATATTAAAAATTTGCATAGATTCGATTATCTGACAAACCTTTCGAAGAATAAGCTCCAAAATGAAACGAAAGTCAAAACAAATACACTGAATGTCTGATATTAATAAAAATTATTAAGCCTTTATTTATTAAGTGTAGAAAGTACACTTTCAGTAAGCTTAATTAATGCTAACGTTTCAGAAGTATCATAAATTAACATCATTCAGCAAGAAAAATTGCAATAAATTATGGCAAACGAAGAAAAAGTTTGAAGCTTGCTGTGGTTTTTAAAATTTATAGCGTACACCTTATGGTTTTTAACATAAACTAATAGAAATATGTATTAAGTAAACAGAAGTTCGGTATCGATGAAAACAACAACAACAAAATGAACAAATGAAAACAATGAATATAGAAAATGGCGCAAAAGAAAAGTTATAGAAAAACGAAAATTAAAAATAGAAACAACTAAAAGCATCTGCAATATGTTGCAATAAAATAACAGAAAAATATATCGACATGAAAAACAACACCAACAGCAGCACTAATGAATTGAGTATTAAACAAGTTTTCGAGCATACTCTGACAGGCAGCATGATTTAAACAAGATGGCGGTCAAGTAATGAAAGCTTAGCAGCAGCAGCAACAACAGCTACCGCTGACTTCGTGAAAACCTCCAGCGAACAAAAATTAATTAAATCAACACGATTAAAAAAAAGGAAAAAAAAAACAGAACTAGAGTGACAATGATAAATTTGTACGCAAAATGAAAATAATTAAAAGTTGTGCTTGGCATGCGAAATTTAAATGAAATGAAAAATGCCAAATGGAAAAAGCGCGTTGAAAACGAAAAAAAAATCAATTAGAAAACATGTAAAGCAATTAAACAAATAAAAAACATTAAAAAATTAAATAAAAAATAAATAAAAATAAGTAAAGATTTATTTTAATTAGAGTAAGTATTAAAATATAAAAAATAAATTTTAATTATAAACGAATTGGCACTGCAATTTTTTAATTGGTAATTCGTTTGAGCAGCCAATGGCGGAGCTGCCAACTTTTTTCGTTTGTTTTGTTCTACTTGTTGTTTTTGTGTTTTTTTTTTTGGAAAAATTGCAGCAACTACAACGAAAGCAATACAACAACAATAAAATTTGGCTAAAAGCACACCGCACCGACCCGTCAATTGACATGCGTTAACACGCCCCCCCACAAGCAACCACTCGGCAAGCGAGGGCGCACGTGTTGTGTTGTTCTTGTTTTTCTTGCTGTTATGCGCGGTGGGTGTTAATTATTTCGCGTTATTGTTGTTGTTCTTGCTATGCCAAAGAACAGCAATAAGAAAAAATGGAAAAAACAAAACAAAGAAGCCAATCTGCCTAAATTGTACAAGTCGGAATGCATAAGAAATGTGCTTGCTTACTCGCTCTTACAAATTCACCACGCAATATGTAGCGCACAGCAAATTCCAATTGGATAACATGCTGCGTTCGCATGTAGCGTTACTCTTCCAATTGACGACTTGCAATGCATATGGCAGCCATTTTCTACATGCTCTTTCATTCGCACGCATAGACTAATGCGCGCGCGCCTTAACCAGTTTCGAATTCAACACACTTGCATGGCAGGCAGCAATTATTCACCACACTGATGTATGTTGCGCTCGTTTACACGCATGTAAAATTACCAATTAGCATGCACATGCGCGATCTCTCTCTTACGCTCAAATGAAATGTAAACTCGTTGCAGAAGTTTAGTCGGGTTTTTCAGCCAAATGCGAATGGTGTTTCATTCGCACTCGACCAAACGTGTTTCGTACTCGCTCTCACTCTCTCACTCGCGCGCAGCCATTGCACCCCGGTGCGCAGCAGCAGCGCACAGCAGTGAGCAGTGGTACGGCACAGCAGTGAGCAATATTTTTGGATGCTGAGAGTCGAGAATTGACGGTGAACGATTAAAGTCGTCGTCGCAGCTCTTTACAAGAATAAAAGTTTACAGTTTTCAAAATAAAAAAGAAAGCCAATTCATATGAAGAATTTTCTCGTTTGTACGCGTTTCAATCATTGTGCTTCATGCTGTTCGCCACTCGAAAAGTTGCATGTCGAACGCGCGCGTGACAATTTCGAAACTGCACACAAAATTGCAAATACTTTCCTAAGTATTTCGATTAACAACTGAAAAATTTTCAAAATCCGTGAAATATTTAATAGGCAAGACAATTAGGCGTCGCGTGTTGTTTGTGTTTGATAAAAATAGTGTTTATACTTTATTAATTGCTGCTAAACAAGGAAAAATATTCACAAAGCAAGCGAAGTTATTATTAAAATTATAAAAAAAAGCATTCGAATTTGAATTATGGCCAACTGAGCGCCCGCATATTGTGCAAAACAGCGAAAGAAAAGTGTTTTTGTTATACATAAAAAGGTGTTCAAACTTTAAGGCCGCGAAATAGTGTTTTAAGTCAACGAACCCAAAACAATTTTTAGTCCCTTCGTACAATAATAATAATAACAAAGGCCATCAAAATGATGATGAACGCATTTATTGAGCCCACACCCACACAACATCACTTGGCCTCCTATGGCCTACGCATGTCACCCAATACCACCTCAAATCAACAACAAAATGAACTGGCCACGCATCAGCAGCAGCAACAACAACAGCAGCAGCAACAACAGCAACAACAACAGCAGCAACAACAACAGCAACAACAACAGCAGCAACAGCAACAACAACAGCAACAACAATCACAACCGCAACAACAACAATCACAACTGGATGCAACAACACTCATGTCGCTCGGTGCTGGCGGCAGCGGTTCCAGCGACATGTCCTCACCATCATCCGCCGCCGCTGCTGCTGCCTATCAAAATTCAGCTGGCTATGGCATTGGTCACTTTAACACACAGTTGGGCAGCTATGCCTCGCGTGATTTTTTGCTAGGCCGACGCACAGATGCCACCGCGGATTACAATGTGGCAGCGACCAGCAGTCAGCTGATGGGTCAAACGGCTGCATCCGCCTCGGATTCCATGCTATTTTCTGCCTTTCCCGCTGCTGCACAAGCGGATCTTTCCAGCTCTTTCGGCAATCATCCCTTTCATACACATCATCATGCCGCCGCTGCTGCACATCATCATCAGCATCAGATGCGCATGGGCATGGCCGATTATGCAGTGGCCGCTGCCAGTCATCCTTATGCGCAGCATCACAGCAATTTTCCGTCGGCGGTGCATGCACATCATGCGCATGCAGCACATCTAAATTCCGCCCATCAGCATCATGCCGCCATGTCGGCCATGCATCCGGCTGGCGCGGGAGCTTTTCTGCGTTATATGCGTCATCAGCCGTCGGCATCGGCTGCTTCGGCTATTAAACAGGAGATGCAGTGCCTCTGGATTGATCCCGATCAACCTGGTTTGGTGCCGAACGCACGCAAGACGTGCAACAAAATATTTCACTCGATGCATGAGATTGTTACGCATCTGACGGTGGAGCATGTCGGCGGTCCGGAATGTACCACACACGCCTGCTTTTGGGTCGGTTGCTCGCGCAATGGTCGCCCCTTCAAGGCCAAATACAAGTTGGTAAACCACATACGCGTACACACCGGCGAGAAACCCTTTGCCTGTCCACATCCTGGCTGTGGCAAGGTGTTTGCACGCAGCGAGAACCTGAAGATACACAAGCGCACACATACCGGTAAGTTGTTGAAGCAGCATTTGAGGAATATTTCATCTTGTCTATTAATTAAAATAGCAGTAGCAATTCTGGCGAAGCGACAGCGCTTTGTAGGTTTAACCCGTTGCTGCAAAGAGCCAAGTCCACTGTATGCAAAGCCTTTCGTTTGTTGTTATAAGTGGGCGTTTGCACTGACTTTGGCATTATTGCGGATTTTCCTTTTTGCATTTGTTTCCGGCTATCTGTTTTGCATTGCAAGCGGTGGGCGTGTGCCGGTGGTTTAGCCGCTTTCCGCTTTTGCAACTCCGTAAGGCTTAAATCGAGTTGCCTGGTTTTTATGACACCTGCAAATCTGTTTGTCTTACTTGGCTCTGTCAAGTTTTAGGCACTTAATCCGAAAGTGTTGACTTCTACCTTCTTACAAAGTTAAACAAATATTTTTGTTTGCATTTCGCAAAAATTTGTTGTAGCTACATATTGAATATTTGTTTGCTATGTTGTTGTGAGTGGTTTGACTTCGACTTTTGCGGACTAGTTGATTGAGCGATTGAAGGCAAAAAGGATTAACTATTCTTTGTATTAGAAGTTGAGGAATACAATGCATTGAACGCATACAACTGCATATTATATGAAAATTTACAAATGCAAATATTGGAAATGCTGCAAAACTCTTTGAAATACCGAAAGTATCTTGAAAGATTTCTCGTTTGCTTGAAACAAATTTTTTTCGGTATAGTTCACTTAAAAATGTGTTTGGTTTAAATGCATTTGAGTGAATATATTTAGATAAATATATTAAGTTAAAAAACTATTATTTGAAAACTTTTTAACGTTGGAATAGTACGAGTAACTCAATTAGATTGGTTAACTCAATTAGCATTGTTAGTTCTTGCAATCAAACTGATATAGAAAAATGTTTAGAAAGTCTATAAAAAGGATGTTTTTTTATATTATAGAAAAGTTAAATAGATTTAACAATTTACCATATAAGAATATGCATTCTTATTTGTATTTGATGCCTAGTACGTCATTTTGGCAGTTCCAGATGGAGTAAATAGTTGGAAAATATTTTAGATATAATAAGAAAATAATCAAAAGGAATTTAGTGGAATTAAGTGGTATTTAAATCTTAAAACGCATTGCTAAGCAAACTGTCTACACAGTTTAGCTATATGAAATCTTTTTAGATATAGGATATTATATCAGCTGATATAATTGACACTTATGTAGATTCCACTTTGTTGCTTTAATTATTATTAAATTTGTATTTGAGCTATACATTCTAGTGGGTTTATAAGGGTTACTTAGATTCAATTGAAGGAAGCTGTAAAGCAAAGCTCTACAGTATAAAGTAGGCTTTTAAAACGGCGCCCGAGTAGGGATCACTGCTGATTTTAGTGTTTTGAATATATTTTCGTATGCTTTCTATGAACTTAAAAACTTGAACCTATTTTGTTGTTGCTGTTTAAAGATGTATATCAGTTACCTTTGTTTATACTGACTTCAGCTGCTTTAACTAAATTGCTTTCAAAGATTTTTTTTACTGTTTTAAGAGAAGAAGTTTGTAATGTACTTAAATTTCTTTTAAGTCGTGTTTAAATGTTTCCATCCATTACTCCAAATTTTCCTTTATGTAATTTCTAAATGTTTTTCCTCTAAGCTCATCACTCTCTAATGCCGATCACTAATCTCTATGACAATCATAAATCTTCATGACACTCGCTGCTGCGACTGCATAACTAAATCAAAAATTTAATGTAGCAAATACTTTGCACCACGCACTATAATACCGGCATATCGATAAAGTATATTTGAACAACAAATAAAGTACTTCACTAACACCAAACAAACAAACAAACAGGCAAACAGTTTCAGCGAAAAACAAAAGCTCTAAAAGTAAACACCCCCGGAATACAACAAACAAACACAAGAAATTCATTGAATTCATAATACATACTTTTTTTCGCATTGAAATTGCACTGATTTCGATTTCAATTTTACCCCAATTTTAACACAGACTGCCTCGAAGGAGAGTACTTCCGTTCCGTAGTATTGCAAACGGAAGTTTTGACACGTGTCAACACACATCGTGTGTGTGTGTGTCGCCTCGGTATTTTGGTGTCAAAATCTTTAATGATTGAATCTTGATTTATTTCTATTTATTTATTTATTTCTACGCCAAACGCAAGCTACAGTCTGAACCTTTAAGTGGCTAATGAGTTAATTTTTCTTTACTAAGCGCCGCTTGAGTTCAGCATATAGCGCTCAAGTGCTGTAGCACTTGATTAAATCTTTAAGTTGCGTTTTGTGTGAAGTGAGTTTGCGTTTCAAGACCTTCCCGTAGTAACTACACAATACCATTTCAATTGAGTTGTTCTAGCGATGCTCGCGGCTACTTCAATCAAAACTTACTCGAATAATAGTAAGAATAGAGCACTGTACAATGAGAAAAATAAAAGAACATAAATCAAAACAACAATTTGTAGTCAATTTTGTAGCCACAAAAATAATAAAAAAAATATAAACCGAAATGAAGTCGATACTAAATTTTAAATAATGCTGCGTAATGATTCCGCAATTCATTGCAGTTGACTTAAAGAAATGAAAAAAAAAAAAACAACAAACTACACACACTATTGGTAGGCTAAAGAAATTATAAAGTTGAAAAATTAATTCATCATTATGTCGTACAAAAAAAAAAAAAAAAAAAAAAAACGAAACATGATGTATCTAGCTACACCGACACATATTGTATCTGCAGCAATTCGAACATTTTAATTACTATTCAATGAATATGCAATTTCTAGCCAAAGAATTTTTTTATGCTTTTCATTCTATTTTTGTAAAAAGAAAATATGACTAAAACCACAAAATTTCAAGCTCATTAAAGGCCAATAAATTGATAGACTCTTTTGGAAAGAATTTTATTTTTTCATCTTCATACTAGTTTCGCTACAATCTCCGCCTAATTTGTAACTGCCACACTTAGTTAAATCGCAACGCGCATTAAGTTTCAGCTGTGTTTAACTAAAGTTGTGCCGATAAATCACAATTGAACACGTTTTATAGAACCGGTTGCGTTTGTGCCTTGTTCGTGGATTAGGCGAAGTTAAGTTTTTTTTTTATCATATAAGTATGTATACCATATAAATTATTGTTGATTAGCTACTTTTGCGAAAAGGTAAATGCACTAAGACATTATAAAATTCATTCAGCTGCAGTTTAAATTTCATTGATATCTTCGATAGCTATTAACTCTAATAATTTGCATTTAGTATTTAAAATTATTAGTTTTCTTTGCGGCGAGTTGAAATGTATATAAAGCTAATCCATATTAATGGCGCTATTAATAACGAAGAGTCAAAGCTAAGTTTTAGACAGCAAAGTTTGAACACAAACTAAATCGTTTAGTTTCGTATAAATAAAATCTTCATTCAGTTTTTCAAATTAATAAATTGCGTTATTTTAGCAGTATCCCGAACGAAAATAATTTAAACGTTTGCAAAAAGTCTGTAATATATTTTAAATAGGCGAGTATCTAATAGTAAAGTTTTTTTTATTTAATTCTAAGCTGCTATCGAATTTGTATGATTTATTGTTCTGTAGGTTTTTATAGCGGCGCCCGAGCAAGGATCGCAACATAACTTAGGCACATTTTTATTTAGTTTGAGCTTAGCTGAAAAAAAAGTTATTAGACGTATTCAGTTATAATATATATAATATTAAGAGCCCATTTTTTCCGATATCACCACTGCCACCTAAAAATAATGCTGCTGTCTGCCTTACATCATATATTAGCCAGACGAAACATGCTAAAAATGCTGTACCTACACTATTCAAAATATGTCATGTATTAAGTGAAACACACCCAACTACACAATACTAATAACCGCAGTTATTGTATACAAGGACGACAGACAAGGCGGTATCGTATATATGAATGGACCAACATAAAACAACAACAACAACCAAAATTTCTGCACAATAATGCAGACAAAAGTTTAATAATTGCTTTAAAATTGCGCCACTCGTTTTAATAAAGCGAACAAAAGCAATAACAAACACCCAAAGCAAAACAACAACAACAACAGCAACAACAATGTAATGGTTATAATGAAAAGCGCGTGCTATAACAGCTGAAAACACCAACAACAAAAACAATAAGTAAATAACGACAATAATGGCGGCAGATGCTCTGAATGAAAGCTAACGTCAACAGCAACAACAACAACATCATCAACGAAAAGAGAAGCAGTTTCGCATGGCAGCCTCATCATTATCCTTGTTCCTTTACACTCGTACTCACTCTAACTAGCTAAAAGCCTTTTACTCTTTCTCTTTCTGTCTGATTTTAATAAATACGCAAAATGTCAGATACAAACAAGAAAAAAAAAAAACAACAGACAACACAAACAAAATGGCGTTAATAGTTAAATTTTTTAGGCATATTTTTGCTGGAACTGCCCATTAGAGATTTAAGAGATTTTACATAGCTGGTCATAAAAAAATTCTACGCTTAAATTTGTGTTTAATAAATATTTATTAAACAATTTTTTTATTTTTGTTAGCCATAAACATTTAGACAAACTGCTATTTAGTTATTCGGAGGCTTCAGTTTAACTTTGATATACCTTTGCGATTTGTTTGCGTTTAGGAACTTAAAAGAAAGATTTTAAAAAGCTTCTCAGGCATATAGTAGAGTTGAAGGGATAGCTAGGAGTAGTGTATCTACAGTTGGGTAGCTCAAATTAACTTCGGCAGGACAATTATTTGATATTTGTTTTTTTTTTGTTTATGAAAAGGTTTTCTTTTTTCATGAATGAGTTGACTAAGTATTTTCGGAGCTCCTTTAATCAGAATTTCTAAGTGAGACAAGATTCCGCAAACTTTTTTGCTCCTACTCTGGTTTTTGCTAATAATTAATGATGAATGATCTATACATGTATAGACGAACAGAGATAATCTGTGTCCAGTGCTAATCTGAACTTGCGAATTTTTATGACAAGCATGAAATTTATTCGTGTTTTTCATATTTGAGTCACCATAATAACAACCCACTAAGAACTTCAAGACAGAGCCGATAATCATATATCACAGATTGATCTTATTAATTAGGCAATAATCAGCCAGTTACCTGTCTTATTTTACTTACGATTCACGAATATTCGTTCACAACTTCGCTTTTTGCTGTCATGTTTTTAAATTATTTATAACCGAATTTTATAGATTTCAGTATTGTATGTGATTTAAATCTCCGATGTGCCGATGTCGAACGTATTTTCAATAAAATAGATAATGTTAGAAAGCTATAAATACTTTTGATGAAAATATTCTCTTAGATGTTGATAAAAAAGCACCAAATTTGGACAGCACGCTACCCATTTTTTAAATTTTGAATTCGAAGTTTAAATATGTCTCCAATGTTATTAGAGCACTTTTTTTTCGGCACAAAATTCGTAGAATTCCTTTTCACAAAAAATTTATAAATAAACGTCTTTTTTTCGGCTTTACAACTGCATATATCCCCTTAAACGAAAATATTTATTGGTTTCTGTAATATTAACAGTTCCAATAATATTTCTATTTTAAATTTTATCTGAAACCGAAGTCCACTGTGCATACTCGACTATACATATATATGCCAGAGAATATACTCTCTCAGACACCTCAGAGTATATACGCAACAGCGGAAGAGTGAGATTGTCCGGCGGCTTGTCAACTTCATGCGTTGGTGGTTCCCAACTTAAAATTTTTTTTTTTATTTTTTGCTGACATCTTTCTTTTTACAGTGCAGGGCTGCTGCTGCTGTTGTTGTTGTTGTCTGACATTGTATGTCGCTAGGTTCAGTCCAGTTCAGTACGCCATTTAATGCAGATACTTTGCGATGCCACACAGCACAGCAGAACACAGGACACGACAGACACCAAATAGTCGTAGTCAGAGTGGTTGTTGTGGTTGTTTTTGTTGGCATTGCTGTTGTAGTTGTCTCCTCCATTGTTGGGTGTTTATTAAATGCAGACCAGACGCCTTTTCAGTTTTAACAGAGCGCCACAGATTTTCACTTAACTCCATGCAAAATGCAATTGCTTTAGTCTGTTTTTATTTGGCTGTGTGAAGGTTTTTTATCATTTTGCGGTTTTTTTTTTTTGCTTCCTTTTTGTTGTTGTTGTCGTACGACAAGTTTGTTCATTAACACCTACAATTTTCGCACTCAACACTGCATTTTATTTTATTTATTTTATTTTCTTTTTTTTTCCCTGTGGTTATTTTTGATTTTATATGAATTTTCTTCTTGAGACTCGACTACTGCAAACTTCGTACATTTTTCTAGTTCAACTTGTGGCTATAGCTTCTATTCTCAGTTGCTCCTTTGGCACTACAATTATTTGAACACAGGTCCGTGTACACAATGGTTGCTCGTGCAGTTTACTGGTTGGTATGGTTTGGTTGGCTGCTGTGTTGCAAGTGCATTTTTGCTGCTCGCCAGCCAATTATGTGCGCCATGTTTTCTCGCAGGAGCTGCTTCCCTGCCAGTTTGGCATAAAAGTTTAAGCTACGTGCGACCCTTGTAAACGTTGATTAGCTACTTGTTTTAACGGCACTTTAATGGCGCTGACAAGTTGTTGTTGCTGCTGCCAGAGGATGCCTGCCAAGCTTGGCACATTAAGTGAATGAATGTGAAAGACTTTCGCTTGAGTGCAGTTTAATTAGTTGGAAAGTTTCCTCTTTTTATTTTTTAAATTAACCTCGAATAAAAGTTGATTGTTTTGTAATTGACTTTTAGTACTTTGAATTTGCTTTGTTTGCAAGTTTAGATATACTTAACAGTGTACTGTTAGCGCACTGTTAAGTTTATGTACGCAATTAAATACTTAACAGAATTTTCACTTTTTCGTAATTTATCAAGTAATAACCATTTTCTTTGCAAAAAACTCAATTGAAAATATAATTTTTCATAGCATGCGAAAGTGCAAATGTCAATGATTGATGACTTTATGGCGGGTTCAATGATTTTTACACCAGACCATGCTGAAATGTATGTACGACCAAATTGTTTTTGACTTAAAAACGCCAAAATAAATGGAAAAAAGAGACATAACAGCAATGTTGTGTATAAATATCCTTCTAAGAATTTCATTTTGAAACAATGTATAACTGATGTTTCATTTTGAAACAATGTATAACTGATGCTTCTTACCGATTATACTGTTTTTGTGTTTCTATATATTTTTCCCCTGGCAGGTAGAGTTCAGTTTTTCAGTTTTGTTTAATAAGCCAGCCACAGCGTGTACGAAAGAGATATATGTACGTTTCGGGGCGAGGGTGCAACGTATATCCTGCCACGTCCTTACTGCCTCGTTGTCGTGCTGTCAGATACTATATATACATTTTTTTTGCACAGTTTGTAGCTGTCTGTTGTCAAACAGAAAATCAATTAGCTACGCTCAGCGCGACTGACTGAATGCATGCTGTTCTCATTGAACGCTACGGGTTTTCGAATTCGAGTTTGAATTTTAGAATCTACCTCGACGACATGTTATGACGAATGCATTTTTAACTGGAAGTCATTGAAATATTTGCAACTCTCTCTCGCTCTCGTCTACACTTAATTAGTTAGTTGTTTGTTTGCAGCAATTTTTGAGCAATTCGCTGCGCTTAATTAAAGTGTTTTCGAGTTGGCTGTGTTGCATTTTTTCTTACATGTGCTTACTTGAATTTCATGCTTTGCTAATAATTCAAAAATTCGCTTTCAAATAAACATTTTTATGACCAACAATTACTTTAAAAATAAAAAAGTATTCTTTGGCACTGTACTTGCTGTGCATAAAAACAAAAAATAGTTGCGAAAATTTATTGACTTACTGTATTGCCGCATAAATCACATTCAAAAAAAATCTCTCTTATAAGCACTGCTTAAAAACAGAAATGTCGAAAAAACTTTATTACATACAATGAAAATGAAATAAATTTCCAACTGCCTTCGTCGAAAAAAGAACTTTGCATGAATCAAAACGGAAGTAGTCGCCTTTAGTATTAGACTTTGTACAATATATCTAGCAAGGCGTGTCTATTTACTTTCTCAAACGTATACAACGACAAAAAAAAAGCAAATAACATGTTTGTATTAAAATTAATGACTGCGTTTGCAGCAAATCAAATGACAGCAAAAGTGTTTGCCAGTCACATTTTGAGCTTTGACCTCGAGGGGAAATGCGAATGTGACTACCGATGCATGAGGCGTGAAGAAATTTAAATAATTTATTAGATTTGTAACTGTGTATACTTACGCTCATGCTTAGGCAGTTCTTAAAATTTGATTCGTTTTCTTAATAAATATTCACCGAAATATAACATATACCGACGGCAACATGACGTGACAGCATAAAAAAACAAAATCAACATTTTATTTTTTTTTTTATATGCGTGAAATTCGTATTTAAATGCTGCGTGATTTTATGATTAATTGCGTTGTGAAATCCTAAAAATAATATATATACGTATAAGAAATGTTGGCATAAAATTTACAAGTTCCATAAACAGCTTTGACAGTACATAAATAGCTGTCAAAGTGATGTGTTGTGGAACGCATAAATCAAAAAGGAACTTTAATATTTTATTTGGGTTTAAATAGGCTTGAGAAATATTGCGAATTAAATTTTTAAGTATCCGGTTTTCTTATGGGTTTGATGAAATGCCTACAAAGAAGAAAAAAAATTAAGTAAAAATAATATAAAAAAAAATAAAATTAATCAGTTTTGGTTATTAGTTAATTTGTTAATTTTTTCATTTAAATATTTTTTAAATTTTCTCAAAGCTTAACGCATGACGTTAAAATTATAAGAAATTAAATTGAAGGGCTAGCTTAGCAATGTTTTTGGTTACTATTTAACGACACGTTATTCCGTCGGTTAATACATTTTCAAATTCTCAAGTTTTTGTTAAGCGCCGAACAAACTTAAGAGGATAACAAATATTCTGCACTATGTTGAGGATTTATGAAAAGTTCATTGCTTATTAATTTGATTTTAACAGAGTTTCTTAGTTTTAGCTGGATTTGTAGCAGTGTTGCCAGATTTTGAGGTGTTTTTTCCCATTCAAAAACATAGAAGTAATAATTTTGAACTATAAAAAGAGAAAAGAAACATTTCTCACTTGATAAGACGATTAGTTAATAACCGATTCAACATAACATTAAGAAATTCGCTAATGTTAGATTTAGGAATAAGTTTTCAAATTTATTTGAGACCATCCAACCATGTATGGAAATTAAAGATCAAAATATGGTGTGTAAGGCAAGTTCCACTAAATCTGTTTGAGTAAAAGGCGTTTTTTTCTATGCTTTACATACTATTATGAGGCACTTTTAGCATCATTTGCCCATATCAAGTTCGAAGTTCCTATCTGGTGGTGCCGTCAAGCAAGAGTTCTAGAGTAAAGCGATATTAAGCCAATAGTCATTGGCCCAGATGACTTAAATAAGTCTAGTTCGAAAGTCTTGCCACATTTAAACTTATTGGAAAAAGCACAAATCTGATTTCATAGAATAGTTTGCAAGAAAATATTCAATTACTATGTAAAATTCCCGTCTACTTTTGTAGTGCGTATATGATTGAGTAGTGCGACGCTGTTCAGCAATATCCCTATCGGGCTTAATAAATTCGTGGTTCCATATATACATTGACGAATTAAAAACTAATTTGAATTTTCTACCTTTTTCTGTTTCTGTACATTATTATGCAGCTCTGCTATGTTGTTTAATTTTTTTGAAAGCATTTAAACAGTATGTAGCTTAATAGTTGAGACTAACGACTAGCAGTTAGTGAATCGTTAGTGCTTGACCAGCAGTAATTTTCAGATTAAACTCATTGTGAACGCATACATGAGAAAATGCATTTTAGGTGGAAATATAATTTGGACAATTTAAAGAAACTAATTTGAAGCTAAGCCAAGCTCATAAAATCTCATAACTGCGACAACATTAGACTTTCTGTGGCTGGTTCAGCATACAAATCAAGGATGTGTTTATTAAATTCAATTGTTATTTGAATGCTGACCAGCCTTTATTACTTAAATCTGTTAAGAACAAGTTTTTACAATTCTTTTTTTTTTCTACATATACCTACTACATATAGCTTAATTATTTTTTATTAAAAAATTTGTACTTCAACGTTTGCAGCAGACGTTTTGTATCTTTTGTCTGTACTCTGTCGACTGTCCTGTGCTCTTTATGCATATATAAAACAAATTTATTAGCATTTGATGCCCATTGAAATCGGTCATGCCTATTAGCTAAATAGTTACCTGCACAGCAGATATATAGGAATATAAATTTATCCTGCTGCTCATCAACATTATAATAATGACGCCGCATTATACAATTCAATATTTTAGACAGCCATTGCCATGGCGTGTCCTGCATGTCCTCTACTGCATGTGCTACACTTCACGCATTGTTGACCGCGTTTTAAGGGTGCAATTTCCAGTTCAAGGCAGTCGTACACTTTGAAATGTCAAAACAATTTTAGTATGCGTAGCATTATAATTTTCATTTTACTACTAAAGCATGTAATTTTTATTTTTGGTAGGGGTTAGTTTTCAAAGGGTTGTTTCTATGCGCGCTAAGTAGCCATTTTGTTTAGACACACATGCCTAAAATTTTGTGACAAAGTAGTTTCCATTTTTTATTAACTGTTGATGCCACATTACTGCGTGGCTGAGCTGAGTTGAGCAGCTTAAGCTGTTTATTGTCTAGTCTAGGTTTTAAGCTATTATATTTAACAGACAGACATACAGTCGGACGGACTGGCGTACAGCCAGAGTGACAGAGTGAAAGGTAGTTAGACAAGCTGCGCCTGTCATATTAATAAATGTGTCTAATTCTATGCTTTGTGCAACGTCGCAGTTTAAATATTCTAGTTTGGTATAACAAATTCTAAACATTCCTTGTTTAAGTACAAGAAAAAAGTTCGCCAAAAACACGCCACGCGCGCTTTTGAACTGACATGCCGCACCACACAACATCAAAATCACAAGAAATACCAACTATTCCTAATAACTTTGGCTACTCTTTTCTGCTTGGGTAACCGCTCCGCCCATATTGCATACCGCAGCTGTCATAATTCTGCGCTTCGTTTTCGGATTAATTAAATTTGTGACTTTGCCAAAAATAGATTTCGATATTCTACCGGCAAAGAATGCGCTCCGCAAAAAATTTAAAAAAAAATGGGTGTTCTACTAAACAAGCAAAAATATGCTACCAAAAATGCTCATCTCAGTTTCAGGCGGTACAAGAAAAGGCGCAAGTTTTCAGGCCACGTTCCACTAAAATATTTTGAGCAAAGGATTTTTATAAATATTTTATATATGTTTTTTTGTTTTTTTTTTTTTTGTTTTCATTGCACAAGAACAAAATTTACGCATAAAGAACTGATCAGCACCAGACAAACCATAAAATTAAACTGTCATCTTGCATATTTTTTATATGCAGCTACAAGTTGAAATCGAAGCAATCCGAGAAAAGGGCGAAAATATAAAAAAAAAACCAAACAAAAACTTAAACTTAAACTGAAAACAGAAGGCAGCAGGAATCACTGCCTTTGAGCCGCGCGTCGAGCAGCAACCGCAGCATATTTTAAATATTTTTTTATAAGGAATAACACAAAATATGAAAGAGACCCTGACTAATCCTCTAAAACGTAAAAGAAGCAAAAAGTCACAAAAATATTTTTAAAATAAAAATGCCAGGGATACTTTATATAATATGATTGTTCGTCTGTTTCAATTTGAGTGTTGTTGCAGAAATGAATAAGTTGTTTCGAATTTTGGGTAAATATTTTTTTATATATAAACAAATACATCTCCTTTCCACCAACCGAAAGCAAAATAGTTATCTAATCTACATCATTGTATGCTTTGGAGTTTCAGCCGAACAAAGAATTACTCAAATGCATTTATATACATATATGTATTAGTAAGAATGAGAATAGTATATGGATCGTTCGTGTATAATTTTTTAAAATCGAAGTTTCCATGAATTTCGCCAATCATATCACGCTTACTCTGTTACTCCTAACTCTATATTACAAGATTTTTACACAAGAATTGCGTAACAATTGATTTATCAGTAAAAAAGAAGTTAGGAAAAATGTACAAAGGGCTTCGAAGAATGCTGATGAACTAGATTTATCTCTCCTAATACTAAGTTTGCTTCCTAATAGATAT
Source organism: Leucophenga maculata (assembly GCA_035044805.1). Taxonomy (NCBI): domain Eukaryota; kingdom Metazoa; phylum Arthropoda; class Insecta; order Diptera; family Drosophilidae; genus Leucophenga; species Leucophenga maculata. The sequence continues at coordinate 1,893 of JAWNNP010002849.1, read as the reverse complement.
TGCTTTTAGATATAAAAAGCATTTAGCGGCTAAAGAGCAAATAAATATTTTATGCTTGCAACTTTATTTCTTTACACATTTATATTTTAATAGTTTGCCATCCCTGGGGAAAAAAAACACACACACATATGACTTGTATAAATTACTTTATGGGAAAAATGAAATCATTATTCATAAAATGATATATTTAAGCGTGCAAAATATAATAACAACAAAATTAAATAAAAAATATCGGCTTATAAAATAGCAACGAATTCAAATGAAAAGTAGTCAAACGAGAATAATACATACATATATAAATATATTCTGATCTTTAAGAAATAGCAAATAAATATATCATCAGAAAAAAGTAAGAATTAAAACAAAACCAATAATCGCGAAATATTTTCATAAGCGCGTCTGTCAAATCAGCTTAGGTTTTGCATTTTGCAGAAAACATTTTTTGACATTTGAACAGCATATTAAAAAAAAAAAAATTCAAAACAAAATAATACAAAAGTCAAGAAAACAAACTTAATGCGCCTGTTGACAAATTTGTAACACACCAACGCCTTTCAGCACTCAGCGCGCGCGCGCTCATTCAGATACATTTTGTATCTATGTATCTTTTATTATGAGCGAGCGAACGTTCGCTCGTTCATTCGCTTGTTTGCTTATTTATTTAAGCATAACATTTAGCTCAGGCATAACCTAAATACCAAATTGCAGAACTTTAAGTGACATTTGTGCGCAATTTATTGTAAAAACATTGTCAATGTAATTAGACAGATAGACAGACATGCATAGTGCTGCTTGAGTGACTAAAGCTAAAGCGAGGTAGAGTAGAGTAGAGTAAAAAAATACTTGAAATAAAAAATAAGAAAAATTTTTGTAAAATAAAATATAGAAAAGTATCTTGCAATGTAAGCGCATTTGTGTGGTTGCTGTCGCTTTATGTTTTGTTGTTGTGCAGGCGTCTATGTATAATTTTGTATGACATGTTCCTGTCAACATTTGACAGCAGCAGTTTTGTCTAAAATTACCAAAAAAAAAAAAAAGCTGCCGCGTATGAAAATTTTTTTAAAAATTACCGCCAACAAAGAACCAAAACAGGCAGCTGACTAAGCGCTGTTAATTGTTAACAGTTGCTGTTAAGCTTATAAACAAATTATATCACGTTTATACGATAAATTTTTTGAAATTAAATGGCTGCTTATGCGATATTTTCAATATCATGAAATAAAAAGTCAACTGAAAGATGGGTTAAGTGAGATGTCAACAATAAAAATAATTTGCCATTAAATAAATATAAGCAAATATTTAATATAAAATGCTAAGGAGTACACAACAGGCCATATGCACCGTTTGGAAACTGAAAATGAAAAAATATATCGAATTCGAATTTTCCCAAGTCGCATTATAAGGTAACAATTAGTAAAAAATTTGTTGCAAATTCATTAATAATTTTTATGCTAATCTTTAAACACTTTATCATGATATAATTTAAGTGTTTAAACGCATATTTTTATAGATTTATTGTGAAATGTTGCCAACGTATAAACGCGCTAGTAGACTGTTCTGCTTCGTCTTTTTATTCTAAATGTTTAAGATATCAAATTTTTACGATTTCGGTAGTCGCTGTTGCTACATAAATGTTCACAGGTTTAACTGAATTTGTCGCCGGTTGCACGATTTAAACGTTTTGCTTTTTTATTGGTGGCAATTTTCTCAGCGTACTCAAATTTCAAACTCAATTCGGCGTTTTGGGCGTTCAAGAAAGGCGTTTAAGCGAAACAAATAAGTCGTGTGAGATTGCTATGCGCTGTGAAGGAGATGGAGGTGAAATAAATCTTGAATATTGAAGTAGCTGCTGGTCGATAGTTATATAAGAATTAAGGGTTTCTAAAACTTAAA